>VWZU01009075.1:708014-745287 GCA_013397095.1 Sterrhoptilus dennistouni
AAAAAAAAGGAACCACATTTTTCTCCTTTGTTACTGTATCTCCCTACCCAAAGATTTTAAAGCTGGTCAGATTCTTGATTTCAGGGATTCTTAGAATAGTTTGGGCTGGAAGGAACCTTAAAGATCACCCTGTTCCAAACCCCTGCCATGGGCAGGGACACCTCCCACTGTCCCAGGCTGCTCCAAGCACCAATGTCCAACCTGGCCTTGGGCACTGCCAGGGATCCAGGGGCAGCCACAACAAATCTGGGAATTCTATTCCAGGGCCTGCCCACCCTCCCAGGGAAGGATTTTTTTCCCAACATCCCACCTAAACTTGTCATTTCTCAGTTTGAAGCCATTCCCTGTGTCCTGTCCCTTTGGCCCTTGGGAATTGTCTCTTTCCAGGTTTCCTGGGGCTCCTTCAGGCCCTGCAAGGCCACCCTGAGCTCAGCCCAAAGCTTCTCCTGTCCAGGCTGAACAATCCCAGCTGTGCCAGCCTTTCCTCCCAGCAGAGCTGCTCCATCCCTCTGCTCATCCTGGAGCCTCCTCTGGGCTCTCTCCGGCAGCTCCACGTCCTCCCTGGGCTGGGCCCCAGGGCTGGGGCAGCTCTGTAGGTGGGGCCTCACCTGAGCAGGGCACAGGGGACAGAATTCCTCCTTTCCTGCTGTCCAGGCCACAGTTTGGGGAAGAGCATTCCAATTGTGTTGAATCTACACTAATTTTTTTCTTACTTGAATAATCTTCATGGACAGAAAGGCTGAAACGATTTGTTCCTTCCTTCCTTTTATTCCTTCAAATACAGAAACGGGATTCTCAAATGTCCTGGTAACATTTATCATTTTCCTTTATCATACGTGTCTCAGTGAGTGGTTTTCATCCCTGTGCATAGCTTGTCTTGGTCTGCTGAATAGCAGGAGCATTGGACTTCGCTCAGGTTTGCCATGAACCAACTGAGCAAGCTCATCTGGTTTTCCATTCTTACCAAACAGCATCTATCATTTCGCTTTATTTAACCCATGCTTTCATTTTATTAGATTGCAGAGAAGCTTAAATGGTGTCTGTTTACATTCCTGGCTGATTCAGCTTGAAATGCTGACCAAGTATGGCTTGAGGAGTCTATTAAAAGGTGGGCTAGTTTTCTGGCTCTCAGACATGTCAAGGTGTTCCTGGAAGCTCCAGACCCAGAGCCCAAATCAGTTAAGCCTCCTGGACCATTTTGAAACCTCAAATCCTTTGAAATAGTTGGCAACGTGCCTGTTGCATATTTACAGTTACACAACTCACAACTCTTCCCCTCTGTGACTTTCTAAAAGTTCCTCCTTCCTTTTTTTTTTTCCCCTCTAGGTCCCTTGGCAGCATCACAACAGCTCCTCTGCCTCCCTCCTGCTCTTCCCTGCCTTTCCCCCAGCCCTCCTCCCCTTTATCTCTCTCTCTCTCCCCTTAGTGTGGCATATTGTTCTGGGGAAATGGGTTGTTTGGAGTTCACACTTTGTTTTCCTGCTGTTTTTCTGGGAAGCTGGACTGTGGCACGAAAGATATGGGAACAGCTTGTAGGAAATGGGTTTGTTTGGGGAAACAATAAAAGAGAAACAGCCTGCATACCTCTCTGCCTCTTCTGAGTGTTGGAAGGCCTGGATTACAGAGTGTAAAGACGTTTTTGGGGTCATTTTTCAGTAGAGCCCAAAAAAAAGCAAATAAAAATATTTTCTTTTAGTGTATCTCAAGCTTTGCATCCACCCAGCTTCATTTCTTGTAGCAATGTGTATAGAAACACCTATTAATGAGATATGGGGAAAACCATCTTGAAAGTTTCTCTTGCTGTGGTAAATGCAGATCTCACAGTTCTGGACAGGAGATTCTCTTTGTTTGCATTGATGTTCTCAGTTCACTTTTCATCAATGGCAGCAGCTGATCTTTTTTGTCTTTCTGGAGCTGATGTTGGTGGTGTTGCAAAAACCAGTCAGTGTCAGAGCTGCAGGGCCTGGTTTTTGACTGATAAATTTGATAATCACAAGTTTGGAAGAAATATTGCCACAGGGAAAAGCTGCAGGATTTTTCTTGCCCCACATCAAAGATGTTGCCGTGTGCATTTTCCTTTTCTTCTTCATGTGTAAAATTAAAAATTGGCCACAACCTGTTCCTGCTGCATATGAGATTTTCATCAGCAGAGAGCCACAAGCTCCTACAATCATAAAATTGTTTGAGTTGTAAGATAAAGGTTAAATTTGCGAGCCAGATCTCTAACAAAAAAGGAAAAATAATAAAACAGTTGAAAATTTCTGAATTGTTTATATTTTATAATTTTGACGATTTTATTTAGAAAGACATTGCTTAAATGAAGTAATAAGAACTTAGTTTAAAAGCAAAAGCACAAGTGTAAAATGGGATTTGATTTTTTTTTATACTGTCACAAAGCAAATTGTTCTGTGTGTGTGTGAGAGTTTCTTTTTGGGATGGTTCTGTTTTGATTTATTTGGGGCAAACAAGGAATGTTCACTTTGTCTGCTATAGGTATGAAACAACATTTTGTACTGATCCATTGGTTTGGCTACCTCTCAAAATGCAATGTATCAAAAGCAATACCAATGTCTTGGACTGATTGTGGTTAATATTTGATCTAGAACAAAATATCCTTATTTTACATTAGTTCAGCAGAGCAGGCAAAATACCCTTAAAGAAAAGCAGGCACTTTATTGCTGTTTCACTAAATCCTCTCATTTGTGAGTCTTTGCACACAAAGAAACGACTTAATGCTGTGACTTTCAACCCTGTCTCAATTTCATTAGTCATGTTTTGTGGCAGATGCCTAAAATAATGTGTGCAGAAGTATGAATCAAGATATTCATTATAAACAATTATAGGAAAGTATGCTGGGCTATACACTGCAAAGGTTATCGTGACAGGAAGTCATATTTTACATACACAGTGGGCATATTTGGGAAGCTCATGCTGAATTTAGAAGGATTACCCAGCTGAGCAATATTCCATATGCTCCTGAAATGGGGAATACCAGGAGAGGCAATGCAGTACTACACATGTGTATATCCAGTGTATACATGGGAGCTCCAGAATAGAAGGTGTCTGAGGAAAAGGAAGGGAGAATAATGGAAACAAAAGATTTTCTGGGTGAAAATGGAGGCCACTGTTAACAGAGGAAATTTTTAACGATCAATATAAATTTGTGGTTTAATTGCAGTTGTCTAATGTGGAGGGGTCAGTAAAATATATAGAATTATAGAATCATGGAATGGTTTGGGTAAGAAGTGACTTCTAAAATCATCTTTTTTCCCACCTCCTGCAATGGGCAGGGACACCTCCCACTGTCCCAGGCTGCTCCAAGCCCCAGTGTCCAACCTTGTCTCTTGGGCACTGCCAGGGGTCCAGTGACAGCCACAGCAAATCTGGGAATTCTATTCCAGGGCCTCCCCACCCTCCCAGGGAAGAATTACACCAAGACAAAATACACTTGGAAGTGAATAAAAACCATCCATACAAAAAAAAGATGGCTTGGGCAGCATTTGCAGAAACTTTCAAGCAATTCCTAAGAGCTGAATGTGGCCAGTGCTCTCTAAACAGCGAGGTGAGAGTTTTAAATACACAGAGAGGTGAACATCACCCAACCCAGCAAGAGACCCTTGTTCTTGTTTTTCCTGCGATTTCCGTGGGGCGAAATTTCCAATTTTGCAATGCCATGTTTGAAGCTGAGGCTGCCCTTGTAAGTGCAGCATTCGCAGGCAGGAAGGTGAGTGACCCCCTCGTGGCACGGCCACACTCACCCTTGGTGTGTGCACGTGCACAAACACCACACACAGACCCTGCAGGGAAGTGATGGGTCACCGAGGAGCTCAGCCCGTGGCTTCCATCCAAGTGTTATTTCCCTAATGCTCTCAAGGCATTCCTGCAGAACTGAAGCCTCACTGCAAAAGGAAACTCGTTTGGATGCTACTTTTTTTATTATTTTTTTCCAGATTTCCTCAATGCAGTGGCTGTAAAGATCTCGTCATTCCTTCCCATACATTTCTAATCTGATGAGCTTGTCCTTGGTACATGCTGTGCTTTAGGGAAAGATATTTTAATGCCTGAGTTATTTTTATTTTAAAATTTGCTTAGAGATTGAGGGTGGAATTCTCTAAAAATGTCCATGTATACATATATTTAAGAGTGTGTGTATATAAATATATATTATATAATAGATATATTATAATGTATTTTATATACATTATATGTATATAATATATATTATAGATATTATATTATATATTATATATTATATATATAACAAAATATAAATGCATATATATGTATATGTGTGTATATATATATATATATATGAAACATACATAAAATATCACTATGTAATTATATATAAAATATATCTATGGTGGGTCAACTCATCCCAGTGAATAAATACTAGATGCAGCAGAACAAATTATAAATGTAATGTATAATCTCATAGTGTTCCTTAGATGGTAAGGAAAAAGAGTTGCAAATGTTGCCATAGCATTTGAATGGTAACCAAAAGATGGTTAGCATCTATTGAATAAGGGTGAAAAAATAGTGTTGAAGATTCTCTCAATGAAGCTTCCAAACTTTATTAAGAAAATCTTTTGAATAAGGGTAAAAAAAATCATGTTAAAATTTTTCTCAGTCAAGTTTCCAAAATTTATTTAGGGTGGCTACTGTGTACAAGGAAATGCTTTAATTCTGCACAGGGAATAACTGATTAGCACCCAGTAATTCTTGAAGAAACCCCAGCTGAACTTCTGGGGTGGCTAAGATGCCAAGGGTTTTAAGCAAAATTAAAAAAACGGGTCAGACTGATGGTCTAGAATGGGATCAGTGCCTTGTTTTGGGTGTTGTTTTGGTCCCAAGACTCTCTCGCAGGGTTCTTTCCCAATATAATTTTGATCTGATTAACTCCTAGCAGGTGTGTGCAGCCTCAGTTCTCTTCCTTTCAGGCTCTGGGCCAACTTACAAACCTGAAACCTGCTTTGCAAAACAAATTTTTGCTGGAAAGGTTGCTGGAAAAACACTAGAGATGTTTGTGTTTTATAAAAAAGTAGAAGACTGGCTGTTCCTTCAGATTGATAGAGTCCTGTACTAGAAAATCAAAGTAACAGCAACAGGCTGGCCCTGGGTTGAGATAGAAATTAAAGAGTTCTACATCCAAGTTTTCCTAGTTTTCTAGGCATTTTGAAGGCCTAGAAGTTAACAGCCAAGCATGAAGGAGCAAAAAAACTTCAAACTTTCAAAGTTTATAATTGACAATACTCTCTCAAGATGAAAAGGAATAAAAGTCTATTGTATGACTGAAAAAAAATAAGTCATTCAAACTTCACTGCTCGAGCGCTTTCCATGGATGGAAGCGCTAAAATAAGCATACAAAGCTCCAGTTTCTTTAAAAAATGCAATATATTGTATGCAATATACAATCTGCAGGATATATTTGTATTGTTTCCAGCCCTGGTGATTTAAGATTGACATAATCATTCAGGAATACATATTCTGATCATTGTGCTGTTCCAACCCTGCGCCCTCTTCATTCAGTTCATGGTGCAGCTGATAAAACCTGGTGTTGCCTCAGTGTTTTAAATAATTTTCCAGCACTTTGCTTGTGCAGGAGATTTTTGAGGTCCACTTTCACTCAGGAGCCTGGTGGCTTCCAAGCAGCTTGAAGCCCACTCAGGTGTTGAGAAGGTTGAAATAGGTGCAGAGTGGAAGTTTTTATCTCTCTGACAAGTATGAAAGAGTTTCCTACTTCCATTTATTAAATCTTGGCTTGGTGTTAAACTGTTCATTTGCACTTTGCTGACAGATAAAAACTGCAGGTGAAATAATTGATTGTGAAATGGCAACTCTTTAAATCAGGTGTAGTTGCTTGCTCTGGAAGTTCCTCTACTCAATGTGATAATTTTAATGTGTGGAATGCAGGGTAGTCCCAAATACAGCACTCAGCTTGGCATGAGGGAGATGTGTTTCTAAGACCAATTTTTAATAATTTTGACCAAAGTTTCAACATCTGCAATAACAGAATAGTGATTTTTTTTATTTTCTGAAGCACTTGCAGACGTGGAGTTGAGTGGCTCATGCTGCAAACATCACCTTATGGTTTGCTGACATTTCAGGAATGACAGTCCATTGGAAATTGTGATAAGGCAGCAGGGGCCTGCATTTGAATTTATAGTATTTCAGAATTTGTTTGTTAAGACACAAAAAATTAAGCGTTTGGGCTTAGCCATGAGTCCTCTGTTCACGTTAGAGCTGAAGTCAGAGTTACGCAAAGGCGGCTGCAGGACCAGCCCTGAAACATCTGCTCCCTTTTCCCAGCAATGAATCCAGCCTGCAATTTCATAACATCACTTTGATGGATGCTTGATTATTCCTTTTTTCAAGTGGAGCTCCAAACATCCTTGTATTTTTCTCGGCAAGAGGTGAGGAGAGGTGATAAGTGGCAGCACCGGGCTTGTGTTTGGATTAACACGGAGTCTCCAAGTGCTCCCTGGAAGGAGGTGGAGGATGTTGGCTGGGCTGGCAAATCAGATTCTCATGGGTGGAGGTGAGGACAACATCTGTCTTTCCTATCTTGTACTTGCCAAGGCTTTTCGTTGTTCCTGAACTCTCCTCATGAATATAATATGCGGGTTTTTGTCTGATCTAATGAATCCAGGACTCGGAGATTTAGAAGGAAAACATATTCCAGATGTGTGTTGCAATTCCTGACTCAGGTGACTTGCATTTTAAGCAGTAACCTTTTTCTAGCACGTTCCCCGCACCATATTGAATATCCTCCTCCTTCAAGCGGTCAGGAGAGACTTGTACAAGCATCATGATGAATAAGCTACAGCAAGACTAAAACATCAATCATTTGCCTTTTGTTTCACTGGATGCAATGAATCCAAGGCTCAAAGGCTTGGCTTTGGAGCAGGGCTGCAAATTTAGGCTCTTTTTAAGCAGTTCAGCCCCAGCTTGTTTCCTGGTGCAGTTTGGTGCCTGTTGCAGACGTGAGCAGAGTCTCAGGCTGGAAGAGTTCCCATTGCTCAGGGAGGTTCTGGTGTCCAGCCTCCCCGTGCTCTCTGTTCCAGCCTGGAAATGACATTCCTGGCCTGTTTGAAATTAGGTTTTCACTCCAGATGAGCAGCTTCCTGGAGCATCAGAAGATGCAGTGTGATGGGGGATAGGAGCAGCAAGCAAGAAGAGTGGCTTGGTCAAATCTTGTGCCCTGTGTGCTCCTCTCCACACCCTCACCTGTCCTTTCTTTCAGCCATAATTCAATTTACAAACCTTCAGCAACAAGTGTTATCAGGTATACAGGGGATACCAAGAGCACTAAAGCATGGAAACACTTAAGGAGCTAATTGCAGGGCCTTAATGAGAACAATCTTCCCCCAGAAAATGCAGGTCCTCTCCAAATGTGGCTGTTTATTAGAAAGTTGTAACATCTGCAAAACACACGCTGGTGTGTTACAATTAATCCTCACAATAAACAGTTTGGTGAAAGTTTTTGTATAACAGCTTTTGGTCTAATTTAGAATGAAAATAAGTTGCAGTATGTCAGAATTCTTTTTAGAACAGAGAGGTTTTTTTCTGACCAACTGTAGACATCTGAGAAGTGATAAGAAACAGCCCATGTCTGAATGGATTGTGGCTGTGGGGAGGTCAGAGCTTGTGCTTATCTATGTGTTATCATGAAATCAGATTAGAAAAGTAAAATGTGTTTACATTGATGAGGAGAAATGTTATAAAACTGGTGTCAAAAAATAGATTGTATAAATGCAATGCATATGGCAAAGTTAATTAAAAGTTCTTTATTGCAGTGTTGTTGTAAGCCAAGGGTAACAGGGCCTTTTGGGAGTCTGGGAATGCTGTCTGAAGAAGAAAAAAAATGCATTTTATTTCTGTAGCATCTCAATGTACAATGAGGGGGTTTGCTCTGTCCCCTCACTCATCCTCTTCCTTGGGTGCAGTTCTTGCCCGACCCTGTCCAACCTGGCCTTGGACACTTCCAGGGATGGGGAATCCACAATTTATCTGGGCAACCTGTGCCAGGGCCTCACCACCCTCACAGCCAAGTGTATCTTCCTAAAATATAATATAAACCTGCCCTCCTTCAGTTTAAAACCATTGCTCACAAAAAAAACCCCAACAAAATCAGTTTACAGTTTAAAACCATTGTCTATTATAACCTCTGGGTTAGAGTGACCTCCAAAGTACTTCAAAATCCTGCTGTTGGAGATATTTATTCCCCAATATCCCTCCGTCCCAAGCAAATTCTGCTGCACAACCACGGACCTTATTGTCTCGTGTAGCCATTTCTTAAGTTTGACCAAACTTTAGGGAGGAAAAAAAAAAGTCTTTGTCCTTAGTTCCTGACATTGCATTTAAAGGAGAGGGCAGCTTGCATGTGCTTCTCATGATGGGAACTACTTCAATCACATTTCCTGTAACTTCATGTTTTTAGGCCAAGTAATCTTGCATTTGATTAAGTAAACACCTTTGTCCTAATGACTTTATGCCTGCTTTAAAGGCGTTGCTGGACCCATTGTTCTACAGATTTGTCAGTCTGTTATTCTTTTTTCTTTTTTTAAACTTATCAGTGAAGCGTAAGTCAAAACCAAATAGAGAAATTGTTTTGTTCTTTTATCTTTGGTGCAGAAAGTCCAAGGGAGAAGCCAGGTTTGGCATAGGACAAGCAATTAAAGTATAAAAGGAATTTAATGAAGGAACATGGGTTTGTTTGGTTTTTTTAGGTTTGGGGGGTTTTTTTTGTGTGATGTCATGAGAGGAAATATTTGGAGAAAGGAAGATGAAATAAAGAAAATTCATATTCAGTATTGATCTCAAATACCAACAGCTCTTCTTCACAGACTTGCAGGAAAGACCCTTCCCACCGTCTCCTTTAAGCTCCATGTGTTCTTTTCTTCATACTCCTTTACCCCAGGCATTAATTTCTAGAAATTAAAGCCTTCATTTCCGAGATATCATGAGAATATGTTGAATCATATGAAATCCAGGAAGATGACCCATTCCCTGCTAAAATTACTGTCAAAAAGGTACAAACTTTGCCTATGAAAGAAGGCTGTAATGGCTCTATTTTGTAATAATTATTAATGTTTACATTTCTTTATCCCACTTACGGCTTGATGTTGCCAAACTACTCCGGAGACAGCATTAATATGGATGAGAAAAAGAAATTAACATGTAAATGAGTAATGAAAAGCATTTACTAGGAACAGAACTGGCATCCACATGTAATAAAACCTTGCCAGACATTGTCAGTATTAATAGCTTTGTTTACATTTACATGGCCAGATCATCCTGCTATTTTTTTCATGATGGTGAGTTCTGACAATTTTCATATTAGATTTGGTCCAGGAGCTTGCATTTGCAATTACAACACGAAACAGATTTTTGAAGTCCCTGTATTTAGGAAAGAGAGAACCCACACTGCTTTTCTGTCAGCTGTGCCAGGACAGCAGTTTGCTGTTGGAGCCCTCCTTTCACGGCTCACAATTTGGGGTCACCAAGTTATGTCTATTGTCAGACATTCCTGTATAAACTGAGAAATGTTTCCTGTTTCTGGGTGCTATTTCTGTGCTTTTCCCCAGGATGAGCCTCAGGGGTGGTTCTGTCAGGTTGGTTGAGTTGGTTCTGTCAGGTTGGTTGAGTTCTGGTTGTTCAGCATCCCTGGGTCTTGCAAGGTCAGAGGATTCAGAAAAGCCTGAGCCAGAAATCCACACCTTTTAAGTGGCCTGAGTTGATCCCAGGCCTGGAGTCCCTCTGTTCTGGAGCCAGGCTGGGAGAGCTGGGAGTGCTCAGTTGGAGAGGAGAAGCTCCAGGGAGAGCTCAGAGCCCCTGCCAGGGTCTAAAAGGGCTCTAGGAGAGCTGGAGAGGGACCGGGGACAAGGGATGGAGGGACAGGACACTGGGAATGGCTTCACACTGCCAGAGGGCAGGGCTGGATGGGATTTTGGGCAGGAATTGTTCCCTGGGAGTGTGAGCAGCCCTGGAATACAATTCCCAGATCTGCTGTGGCTGCCCCTGGATCCCTGGCAGTGCCCACGGCCAGGTTGGACATTGGGGCTTGGAGCAGCCTGGGACAGTGGAAGGTGTCCTTGCCTGTGGCAGGGGGGTGGAATGAGGTGATCTTTTAGTTCCCTTCCAACCCAACCCATTCTTTGATTCTCTGATTTAAGAGCACTGAGAGGAAGAAGAGGCTGATGAGGCTGATCCCAGCACAAGCCACGTTCTTTACTTGTGCTGACTCCTCAACATCTTGCAAAGGCTTCTGTGGCTGGTGCAGCATTTGTCACCCAGGGAGGGCTGATCCATGTCCTGCTGTCCTTCCAGACAGGCCAGCCAAGAGCAGGGAGGGTGAAAGTCAGAGGCTCTGGCTGTAGTGGACATTAATGAGCCTCCACAAAGGGCCCGACCCACAGCACACAAAGCTGGCAGGAGCTCAGATATTCCTCCAGAGCCTTCCCAGGCCTGTCAGCGAGCACTAACTGATAACCAGCAGGATGGAGTACAGATGAGTGCTATTAAACCACAGCTAAACTCAGGCTGAGCTTGCTTTTTCTCTGTGAATTTTCCCTCTGAAACGTGAAGTTTATGTCTGTCCCTTGGGCTCGTTTATGTTTGTCTTGTTTTGTGTCATTAGTTGTAGATATTCACGCAGCCCTAAGTAATTGGGTTCATATTTTCAGAAGTTTAAATGTTTGCACTTTCCCTCTTCAGGCGACATATTGGGCACCCATAGTACAAGCAACGTTTGTTGTCATTAGTAATGCCAATAAATATAAAACCCCTTTTTTTCTTGTTGTTCTTTACATTTATACTTACCCTAAATATCTATAAATTAACTTACATTAGGTGGAGTAGTTTTTAATAGGAACCAGAAAAATTTGCTTTGTTTCACTTGCATGGGGGAGGATGAGAACTAAATCCATTATATAGGGCTTGATGCCTGTTTTGAAAAGATCCATTAGTAGATGGTTTACAAAGTTAAATAATGTTTTATTTGCAATCTGTATCAGCTTTCTCCTGTATAACTCACACTTTAGTGTATTTACTGGAGCTAACTCTTCCAAAATTAACATTTTGTTAATCTCATGGATTGGGGCAGGAGAGGGAACTGTGTATTCAGTAGTGTCAGGCATGGGATGCCAGGTCGTGTTTGTGCACACATATATATTTAATTTTGGGGAGTTATTTCATGAAAAAAAAAATCTCATGGAAGCTGAGAAGGAGCTCTTTATTTTCCTTCCAGTGCAACATCTTCTTTCTTTAGTTCTTGTTAGTTGATCCCTGTTACTTTATTATCCAAGCACATCAAGTTCCCTGTTGTCTCTCAGTGGAGCCAGGGAAGAATCCTTGCGGGGAGCAAGGGACCAGGGATCATCTCCCCCCACACCTCCTTGGCCTGCAGGTTTTCTCGGAAAAGGCTCTTCAGAAAAGCTTCAGACCACCAACAGCAAAGGTTTCTGGCACGAGAGGCAGGAGAAAAAGGAGAGGTGTTATTCTGGCATCCTTTTTGTCTCACAGAACCAAAGAGGCAGCTGGCAGCAGGTTGGTGAGGGAGTGTGCAGAACACAGAGGAAAAGGTGGTGGCTGAGGAGTCACTGGTGGCAGCCCAGTGGTGATCTTTGCACTCAGGTGACATCTGAAAATGAGCAGTAAAAAGGTGCAGATCACTGCCTGAACTCAGTAATTCAGTCATCAGTTCAGGGTGCTTAAAGGGCCTGAGATCCCACTCCCCAAACCCTGGGGTTAAGGGGCAATCTCAGTTTTCACAAGCAGTGAGAAGCTGGAAGTGATGTCCCCACCTTTGCAGCTGCACAGCAAACTATGAACATTAGCAGAGTGCACCCCAAGGGCTCACAAACCAGGTGGATAAAAAGAAGGAGGAATGTGGAATCACAGAATATCCAGGCTTGAAAGAAACCCACAAGGATGAAGTCCAGCACTTAACCATCTGCAAGAGTCACACCACAGGTCTTAAAATGAGCAAACACTGATTTTTAGGGCAGCCTGTGACTGCTGGAGCTCAGCAAAGCCCTCTTCCAGCAGCCAGAGGAGGGTGGGGGGTTGTCTGCAGGCTCCCACCCTCCCAGGGCTGGGGAACTCCCATCCCTTTTCTCCCTCCCTTCTCCTCTGCTGACAGGACCAGGCATTTCTGGCCGTCAGCAGCAGATCTGGCAGGAGCACAGCCCACCCAGGCTGCCTAACGGAGCTCCCTGCCCTGAGTCTGGCTCAGGATTCCCCCCATTCCCTGATCCTTGGCCCCCACACTCCCAGCCATGGCCAGCTGGCCCAGGCTCACCCTCAGCTGCTGTCAGTCCCTGGGCTCACAGGGAGCCTCCTGGCCAGCCCAGGGCTGGGGATTGTCCCCACCGTGGCAGGGAGGAGGTGCTGGGCTGCTCCCCTGCTCTGTTCCATGTCAGGATGGACAGGATGGAGTCACACAGTGAGCTGCTGTCCTTACACAGAGTCACTGAGGTTGGAAAAGCCCTCCTGGCTGTTCCCAATGCCCACCTTGTCACTGAGTGCCAATCCAAGCCCTCCTTGGACACAGAATCACAGAATAATGAGTTTGGAAGAGACCTCCAAGATCATCAAGTTCAACCCCTCAGCCCCAACACCTCAACTAAACCAAGTGCCACATCCAGTCTTTAACACATCCAGAGATGGTGAATCCACCATCCCCAGGTCTACCAATACTTTATTACCCTTTCTGTAAAAAACTCTTTCCTAATATCCAGCCTATATTTCCCTTGGTGCAGCTTGACACCTCCAGGGATGGGGACTCCAACACCTCCCTGGGCGGCTGTGGGAAATCAAGGCACAGAAAATTCTCAAAACCTTGTGCATGCAGCCTCAAAACCAGCAGAGAACACGGGGTTCAACCTGAGGCCTTGGAAAAGGCTTCCAGCTTTAGAGACTACAAGCAAGAATGTGGGTTTGTAGTTGAAGCAGAAACATATTAAGCTAGGTGGTGAAGAGTTTTAAGGTTTAAAAGTTAAGATATAGAAGTAGTTATAAAGGTAATAATAAGTTTTAAGGTGTGGTTCTGTAGGATTGTGTGTCACTATAGGATTGGACAGAATTGTCCACACTGCAGCAGGAAATGTGATACAGTTTAATTAGCCACTGGTGTGAAAATTAAAACAGTATGTGTGGCAGTAGATTATTGGTTAATAAACCTTTAAAACCCCTTGTAACCTTGTGACCACTAACCACTGATGACCACTGACCACAAACTCCTGGCAGAGGTGGTGAAGATGTTCTTACCCTTCATGAGACTGAGGCAATAATTTATGTTTTCAGACATCTCCCAATAGTCCTGAATCTCTCAATATCCTGACAGGCAGCCCCTTCCAGTGCTTGAATATGCACCTTGTGCATCCAAAGTGGACCCCAGAGAAGTTGAATTTTCTCAGAATTCTGCTTTTGGAGGGTGCCCCCGAGTCCTGTGCACTGCTGGAGGACAGCAGGGCAGTCTAGACCTGCTCTGGTGGCTGGGGAACCTCATCTCAGGTGGGATGTGTCCCTTCAGGAGAGTCAGCTCTTCCCACACTTCCTGATGGATGTGATAGCCACAGCACCATCCCAGGCCTAGCCTCACTCACAAGGCTCAACTCCAGATGGCTCAGGGAAGGAATTGGTGCCAGCAGGAATGGTTGGCAGCAAGGATGGAGGGTCAATGTCCCTCCCTCCGGTGTCTGTCTGGCCTCCAGGGAGAGGGACCTGGTGGGTGCCCTCCATGACCATAACCCCAGTGCTGCCATGAAGAGCGTGGGAAGCCCTTCCCACAGCTCCAGAGTGGGATTCCCACCAGGAAGAGTTGCCATGAGAAGGAGGGAGGTGGCTGGTGGGAATGGTGTCCCTGGGTTGGAGCTTGTGCCCAGATCTCTTGGCTCCTGGGGTCCAGAAAGGACTTTGCCTGGGTCCCTGAGGAATGAAAGAGGGATCCCCGTGGGTCAGCAGGGCCAGGCTTTTGTTTTCTCCTCTCAGGGGCAGCAATTTTTGCTGCATTCAGCAGATCTCACCCTTTGCATCCCTGCTGAGACCTGGGCTTTGCTGCCCACCCTGCCCTTTCTGCTGTTCCCAAGCATTTGGTGATGCGTTTGTGCATCTGCTCAGCTGCTCTGGGAAGGTCTCCAGACCTCCACAAAAAACAACACTGTGCCTAAACCTACTGAGACTGCTCACCTCCCTGTGAGATGGACAAGCCCATTTTCCCTGGGGAAGGCTGTGATGTGTGCCCTGGGAGGGTGGCTGCTCTGCACTGACCTCTCTCTCTGGTTTGCAGGAAGCGCTATCGGTGGTGAGCGAAGACCAGTCCCTGTTCGAGTGCACCTACGGCTCTCCCCACCTGGCCAAGACAGAGATGACGGCCTCCTCCTCCTCCAGTGAATATGGGCAGACCTCCAAGATGAGCCCACGTGTCCCCCAGCAGGACTGGTTGTCACAGCCCCCGGCCAGAGTCACCATCAAGATGGAGTGTAACCCCAACCAGGTTAACGGGTCGAGGTAATGAGGCTGGCGGTTCAAGGAGAGGGGTTTTTGTGATGGATGTTGTCTAAATCTGTATTTTAGCACCATTTCAGGTCCCTCAGGGTATCCCACCAGGCTCCAGGTTGCCCTGCCAGGCGTGTTCAGGTGTTACAGAATGTCTAAAATGTGGATAATTTCTGGATGTGAATTTGCTCTGCACACCATGTGAAAGTGCACATATTAAAGTTAAATAAAATGGGGATTTGCTGTAGCCTGGAGCAGCCCCATTGATCCATTGTAGGGTGTGGTGTGTGTGTGATCTAACACTCCATGGAAGTTGACAAATCTGGCAATTTGGGCAGTTGCCTTTGCTCCAAAGATCACCAAACAGGGAAGTATTTGAAGTAAAATCTTCTAATGGCAGAGAGAGTCAACTATTGATCCTTCCTTTTGTATTTACTGTAAACATAATGCCAAAAAGTGGAGCTGGATTTAAGAACTCATGCTGAAAAAACAGCATAAATATGGGGGAAAGCAGGGGAGTAACTGAAAAGAACAGAAAAAGAAATTACTCAGCTCAACAGGCAGTACCCACAGATAATACACAGAGTGTCTGTGTATTAACCGTTGTCTCAGAACACTGTTTTTGGGAAATGTCACTATAAAGGAGACTTGTATATTAGGCTGCAAATGGATTTTTGGATATTGACTGGTGGCTTTCTCAAGCTTAGGAGCACCCTGTGGGACATCTGAAAAAATACAATGAAGTTGGTTTTTTCTTTTTTTTTTTTTGGTTTGAGGAAACTATCTAAACAAGTGCTTTCCTGTTTAAAATGCCTGACTGTCAAAACAGTTTTCCTTTGGTGTTGCTGAAAGGGCAAAGGTCCAGAAGAGTCAGTTGCTGACAATTGTTGGTGATGTACCAGTGGGAGCCTGTGCTTCACATCTCCCTGTCACAGACACCTGTGTTTTAATCTCATCTCCCAGGATCAGTTGTTCAGGAAAACCTCAGCCCTTGGGCTCTGTGGTTGCTGTTCACACTTGCTGTGCTGATGTGATGAGCACCACAAGCAGGGCAAAGTGGTCTGGCAGCTTATCACACCTCCCCTGTTCTGTGGTGAGGATGGAAATTGTGCTGAAGTCAAATCAGAACTTCCAGTGAATAGTCAAAGATTTGAGATACATAGAAATAAACGGTGGGCTGAAGTTACAAAGAATTAGAGGAAGTTGTTCTTGTAAGGCTACTTATTCAGAAGTTCAGGTGTCTTTANTAGAGGAAGTTTGTTCTGTAAGGCTACTTATTCAGAAGTTCAGGTGTCTTTAATCTATCTCAGTGTCTTTTTAATTTTTTTTTTTGTGCTAAACAAATGCACAGGTATAATCACAAACGGTGTATTGATTCAAAATCTGTCTTACCTGCTTCCTGAAATGGCCTCTGAAGTGTTTGTGCTGCCTTTCTGTAAGAGAGCTGATCACAGTAAATTCTATAAAGTGCATTGGAGTAGATAATCAGAATTAATTGTTGCTGAGGAGCTCAGAGTGGAGATCAGGGAAAGGTTCTTCCCCCAGAGGTTGCTGGCACTGCCCAGGCTCCCCAGGGAATGGGGAGAGCTCCAGGAGCCTTTGGGCAGCACTGCCAGGGAAGCCCAGGCTGGGATTGTTGGGGGCTCTGGACAGGGACAGGAGTTGTGCTCAGTGCTCTCTTTAGTCCCTTCCAACTCAGGATATTCCATGATTCTGTATTTTCTCCTTCTTTTTTGCTGTTTTCTACTGGTACGTGAATGCACTGAAGCACTCAGGATGATGCTCTGGCTCCCTGTACAATCAATAGCAGGAGGTGCCTGCAGTTTCAGCTGCCAAAATTCCTCTTTGTGGATAGAGGTGCCTGAATTTCCTTCAGAGGCGTCTGCACTATCCTCATAAAATGCTTGTGCATGTGGAGAGGGACCCTTCATCAGGAACTGGAGGGACAGGACACAGGGAATGGATTCCCAGTGCCAGAGGGCAGGGCTGGATGGGATCTTGGGCAGGAATTGTTCCCTGGGAGGGTGGGCAGGCCCTGGACTAGAATTCCCAGATTTGCTGTGGCTGCCCCTGGATCCCTGGCAGTGCCCAAGGCCAGGTTGGACATTGGGGCTTGGAGCAGCCTGGGACAGTGGAAGGTGTTTGTTTATTAATCTTGAACTTTTTTACAGCCTTCCATGTTGAAAGATCAGTGCAGAGTTCCTAAATGGAGACAACAAGGAATATTCATACTTCGCTACAGTTTCTAAGGCATGACTTGCTGAAAAAAAATTAAAATAAAAAATCACTTACAAGCTACAAAAAAAAATAAATATTAGTAGATGAACAAGAAATATGGCATGCTCATACTATACACAAAAATAATAAAAAAAGAATCATTTTCATTCAAAACCACTGTTTATTTCTTCAGAGAAGTTTTATTCTATAGGGCCTAACTCATGCCTGAAGGAATAGATCTTAATGCTACACTTTTAATGGAGAACTAATGCTGCCCATCAACAAAAATAAATATGTTGTGGCATTTCTGAATCTCACATACATGTGTATATGTAATATGTCGTGTTATTACACCCTGGGAATTGAAATGTGATATTCCTGCCAGTTTTAGGGAAAACAAAATGTGTATCAGATTGTGCTATCCTGCCTTTCTCTAAGTTCCTTTGCATTTTTTTTCTGCAAAATCCTTCCCCATCCTCCTCTTTTGCAGTCCATAAACTTATTTCCTTAAATGATACTATGAAATGATAACATTTCCTCAGTTCTTAAAATGCTTTGTATGTTAAATATTACCACAAGCAGCACCTGGAGCACTTGGAGCTGCATTTCATTTTTAGTAAAACTGTCCCTGCTCTGTTTAGACCCATTTTAAAATCTGAGTTATCCCAGAGGAGTCTAAAATATGACCCCACATTGCAGAGCCATGCAAGGATCTCCAGGGTATCCTCACCTGGATCTGAATAATTCAGGATGCAAAGCAGGGAATGAGATCCCACAAAGTGGTGGCCAGGGAGAAGTTCAAATTGCAATTTTTTTTGCTGTCCAGCTCTGCCTTCTCACCGTGTCAGTGCTTCCTGGCCATATATTCTGTTCTTTGGAGGAGGGTATAAAATTTTAGGGGCATATTGAACCTCTTAGACATCCCCAGTTAAGCACCCACTCACAGAAGGAATGTGCCCCCTCTGCTAGGACTTTCCCCAGATATACTTTGACTGTAATTGCCCCACATTAAATTTCAAAACATAAGGGGCTCAGAGCTGGCATTCCTGTGAATACCAGTGAAATGCCATTAGAATGAAATTAAGGGGTTATTTTCAGTGTGCTGCACGGGGATTAGCTACCCACTTTTCTTTAACAACAGCAGTATTTTTCAAGATAAACCCTGCAGCCCAGCACCACAAAATACAGCCTGGGGGCTTACCTTAAATTAAATAAAGCAAGTTTAAATTAAAGCTGTCATTTACCTGGCTGTTGTTGCATTTGTAATGCAGGTTGTCACAGGTGGTATCGAATTGAGTTTCTTTAAGTACATTAATTCTGCTCCTTCCCGGTACATAAATCTAATGAGACCTTTTGTGCCACCCTACAGTCAATCTTTCACCTGAATGTAACAATCCTGTTTCCTGCTATTTATTGCTCCTGGGTCAGGCCAAAAGATTCACCCTGTAGTATAAATCTGGAGGTTGCATGTGCCACACTGTTACTTTGTCATTCTTTATTGTTCTTTATTAATTTTATCAAATTAGGCATGAGCAATTCTGCCACAACGAGTGCAATTTTCATGTCGTGCATTCAGGGAAAAATTCACTCCATTTAAATGCTCTCATGAGGTTCTGGGTACAACTTAAACAACATTTAAATCCAAAGATTTCCCAGTGATCTTGGAATACACTCACCCACTGGATTCCGCCGTGCCCACGGGTGGGACTGCTCAAAGGTAGCTCGGAATAATGACATTTACTGTAGGTAAATCCATCTTTTCCAGGCAGGCTGAAGTGGAACACAGGGTCTTATTCAGGCCACAGATAAATTTTCTCTTGCCATGAACAGCGTGGTGATTTCATTGAAGAAGTATTTTGAAAGTGAGCTGCAAGTGAAAGCACAGCAGAAGCTTTCCAACATCAGCTTGGCTGATAGAGAAGTTTTAAAGAAATGCCAGAAATAATTAGTTGTCCTTAGGATTTAATCATGTGCAAAATGTTGACTTAAGTGCTACCAGTTGTTGCTTGAAAACCATTTGAGAATGAAATTATCACTTAATACATCTTTTGTGCTGGCTCTTTTGGGAAATACCATTTTTCTTTGCATGTAACTGCCTGAATTTTCATCAAAGAGCCTCTGTACTCTGAGTTCAGAACGTCTGACACACTGGAGGACTTTTCAGAGTCCAGGGTGAACTTGAGTTTCTTCACTGGTGTTTGTTTTTTTTTCCTTTTTCCCTTGATGTGAAGTAGGAGTAGATTCTTTGTGCTGTACAAGGCAGCAAATTGGAATGGGGAACCCTTGAGGTACCTTGTACCATCAAGGTGTGTGTGACAGCTGCTGTGCCCAGGCACTGGGGAGGGAAAACTCATCCATGTGGAGCTCTGTATTCCAGCAGATCCATCTTGCTCCCAGGATTTAAGCTGTAGGAGGCATCTCTGCATCATGGTGTGGTAGTGGTGGATGTAATTAGAGCATTTAAGCAGCTCCACAGAATCACAGAATCCTTGAATCGTGGAATTGTTGGGGTTGGGAGGCACCTCTGGAGTTCACCCCTGTAGCCAAGGCAGGGTCACCTGGAGCAGGTGACACAGGAAGGCATCCAGGTGGGTCTGGAATGCCTCCAGAGAGGGAAACTCCTTGTTCTCCCAAAGCAGCTGTTCCACAAAGTAAAGAAATTCTTCCCCTTGTTGAGGTGGAACTTCTTGTGGTCAGTTTATGGCCATCGCGTCTGATCCTGTCACTGAAAATTCTATTTTCTAACCCATCTATTGAATTTCTCAACACCCCTGAGGGTGTCCAGCACCTCAGAGAAAATGGCTTAAATCAACAGTGAGATGGCACGGTCGAGTATGTCTTGAAAAAGCAAAAAGGTTTTAATAAAAGAAGAAAATAATACAAATAAACAAAGAGCAAAGCTGAACACAGTGTAGGGATAGGTCTCACATACTTGCTACAACACCTTGAGAATACACTGAGAAGCTTCGTGGTCTCCCTTAAGTATTGGATGATTTAGGTGGGTTTTTGTGGCAAATAACCCAACAGAGAATAGCTACTATTTTGAGGAACAGGTAAACAGACTTATCAGTGTTTTTGTCTGGGCACTGAGCCAATTACTGTCAGGAGAGCAAAGAAACTTCTAGTGTTCTTCCCCAAAAAGGTTTTGGGGTGAATCTGAAACCCCTTCTCTATACGGGGACACCTGTTGGGTGTGGAGTGAATTCCTACAACCCATCCTCTTGTCCCCCACCTGTTGAGCATCCAGCACATGGAGGGACAGGGCTGGAGGAAAGCATCCCCCACCCCAGGTGGGTTTCTCTGTATAAGGAGAGAGTTTTAGTTTCTCTTTAGACATTTTAGGAAGTTTAACTAGAAAGTTCTGTGCCCTTCTCACTGTAACTGGCTCAGTGCCAGCACAGAGGCATTGATTGGGCTGGGAGAGTGTAACTCAAAGTCTGTTGCTGATTTCATTAGGCCAAATAGCCCACCTGAACTATTGAGTACTAAAGAGAGAGAAAAATAAAAGCTCGATGCATTTTCAGGGTGTTGTTGCAAGTAGGAGATTCATCTCTATACTGTGCTCACCTTTGCTGTTTTGTTTTTATATTATTTTCTTTCCTTATTAAAACCTTTTTTGCTTTTTCAAGACACACTCCATCATGCCCTCACTAATTGATACACAGGGCTGGTGTGCATCCACCACCCTGACATCACTTGTTTTTCCCAAGGAATGTATTTTTCCAGCCCTGGAGCACAGCCCCGTGGGTGGGGGCACGATGCCACATCCCTTCAACATCTGGTGGCACCACCAGCCTGGGATTCTTGGGAAACCTCAGCTCAGACTAAACAACCAGCCCGGCCCAAACTCCCCAACATGCCATGGGATTCTGTCTCCAGTGATGCCATGATGATTTTATTTTTAATCTTTTTTATATACCTTTTATATAGTCTCAATACCCTTAATGTACATAGTTGTAATTCTTTAAACCTAATATCTTAACATAATCTTAGTAGTCTAGTAAGCCAAAAAACCCAAACATTCTAAAAACCTCACCTCAAACAAATTAAAAGCCAAGAAACTTTATGCTGTCTTAAAAAAACCAAAGCCCTGTCTAAAAGTATCCTATAAACTAAAATTAAGCCTATCTAAAAAATTTTACTTTAAGATAGAAAAATGTCAGGCTATTCATTTAAGCCTCTCATTAAAACATCTTCGTTAAATGCTAATTTACAAAATCTATAAAATTGTATATGCAATCTATGCTATACATACATTTCAAGGTTTTCCAGCTTAACAAATCATTACAGCATAAAAATCCTTGTGAAATACCAAAAATAAAAACCCTTTATCCCTTAACCATGTCTAACTCTTAATACTAAAAACCAAAGAAAAGGCATCACCAGCAGAGTCAGCCCTTACTGCAGCTCAGGGCAGAGCTGGGAGCTTCATCCTAAAAAAGATGATTTTCCTTATTGGAGCTGCCTGTGTAAAAGTATTATTAATTTTGAGTAAGAAGACATTGATCGTCTCAGACTGATAACCCTTTTTCCCAGTGACTGGGTGGTTGGTGGAGTGGCTGCCTACCAAGCTGGAAACGTGGCAGAGTCAGGATGTGTGACTGCTTCAAGAAGTTCCTCTTCGCTCTGAAAATCCACCAGCTTAACACGAGCCCTTGCATGTGTGTGGGGGCATGGTTTGGCACTGTTTTGGGGCAAAACATGTTGCCAAGGAGAAGAACAAACTCAGCTCACTAATACTACCACTATTCTGCTTTTTTGGAAGCTTTTTGGTGGAGAGTGCTGGGCTGGAAGTTGCTAAATAAGAAGTTTTCCAGTCTGGGATAATGGGCTCCATTCATAATTATCATGGCTACGTTTGGGATCGACCACTGAATTCCCAGCAGCCAAAGGCTTTCAGATGGGCAGTGAAATAGAAAAATGATCTTCAAATAATGACATAGGACCCCACAAGAGTTGTGATCATTATTCAGGACTATTGCCATCATTGCTTTTTTATTTCCTGTACAGGGTTTTTCTGTGTCCAGAGCACTTAGAGGTGGAGGTGAGTTTTCTCCTCTGCCCTGTCATTAGGGCAAAGGAGAAAAACTCATTAGAATGAAGCATTAGGGTGTTTCATTTTGATCAGGGCAGCTTCAGTGAGGGTGTTCAGTATTTAAAGTTTAGGAATAGCTTTTTAAGACGGAACAGAAGGTAAGGAAATCATGGACTTCGGCATTTTTGCACCCTCACAGCCCCTTAGTGCTAATCGTGAAAATCAGCAGACATTCCACAGACATGGGGGATTATGGTTTCCATACAGGATGTCACTTCTGTTTATCCCTGGCATGCTCCATTTTCCTGACTTTCTGTATGATCCCTGGCCACAAAAGAAGGCACGTGTGGCTTGGGAAGGGCCCCATCTCCTGGTATTTCATATTTCACAAAACCACAAATACAACAGCCTTACAAGCTCTTGAAATGAAATACAATTTGAGAAATGTAATCCATTACCGTCATAATAGAATTTCTATGAAAATAATAAAAAGAAAAACAAAGAGAAAATAGATCCTGAAAGTTATAGGCCAACTGGGAAGCCCTTGTGGCTTTGGCCCAGCTATCACCATGTCAAACCTCAGCCTTGTCCCAGGCAGCAATCTAATTGTAAATTATGTATATACAGAACATCATTTCTTTAGCTTTGGCTTTTCGTGACCCCCTTCCCTGCTCTCCTTTTCTTCACTCTAACCTGACACGTAAGAAATATTGAAGTGTTTGCGCTAATGGAGGAATGACAACGTGCAGTCAAACTTAAACCAGCTGTTTCCCCCACACTGGGAGCACAAAAGAGCCAGGCTGGGAATATTTATAGCTTGACTGGCCTCTAGTGAGCCAGATGCTGATTGCCTGCATTTGCCACCATGGCCTTGAGGCTCAGAGCAGCTGTGGGCTGCAGGATGGCTGGGGAAAGCTAAGGGGAAGAAAATAAAAAAAATAAAAAAAAAAAAGAAAATTAAAAGGTTGAATTAGCCAAAGTTATTGTTTGATTGGAGCTGAATGGTTGATGTGTGTACAGCTCAGTAAAACGTGCCTGGGGCGTTTGCAGAAAGCCAACAGCTCTGTGTGTGCTGTCGGGAAAGGAGGCAGAGGTGCCTCCAGGTGACATCTCTGAGTGACCCTGGGACAGCCCCACGTAACCCTGAGCACCCACTGAGCCCAGGGCGCCCCACACTGAGGTGTTTGCCCCAGCTCTGGGTGCTCTGCTTGCAGGGGGATGTCCCATTCCAGCCTCTCCATGTCCATGGCCCTACAAGGAGCAGAGCAGGGCCATACCTGAGTTGCCAAACTGCAGTTTCCTTTTTTTTTTTTTTTGTCTTCTTGACACCTTATAGCAAAGATAAGCTCTGGCTTCAGCACCAGTTTAAGGGGCTTTAGCCAGTGGTGTGTTTCTGAGGGACTTCCCTGCCTTCCACAGAGCTGGCAGCTTGTTCCCACCCCTGGCCATCCCTCTTCCAGTAACTCACCCACCCATTTATTTCCTTCTTTGTGTAAAGCTCCCCAGCCCAGGTCACTGAGCAGTTGGTCAAGAAGAGCCTGTGGGATGTTTCAGCCAGTGGGAGTTTTCTGGCATTTTCATGCCTCTATTGTGCTGGAGCTCTCTGTGGGAGATTTTGCTCTCGCAAGAGGTGTTGGAAGGGAGGCCAAAGGAGGCTCCAGGATGAGCAGAGGGATGGAGCAGCTCTGCTGGGAGGAAAGGCTGGCACAGCTGGAATTGTTCAGCCTGGACAGGAGAAGCTTTGGGCTGAGCTCAGGGAGGCCTTGCAGGGCCTGAAGGAGCCCCAGGAAACCTGGAGAGAGACAATTGCCAAGGGCTGCAGGGACAGGACACAGGGAATGGCTTCACACTGAGAAATGACAAGTTTAGGTGTGATGTTGGGAAAATATCCTTCCCCGGGAGAGTGGGCAGACCCTGGACTAGAATTCCCAGATTTGCTGTGGCTGCCCCTGGATCCTGTGAGTGTCCAAGGCCAGGTTGGACATTGGGGCTTGGAGCAGCCTGGGACAGTGGGAGGTGTCCCTGCCCATGGCAGAGGGGTGGAACTGAGTGATCTTCAAGTTCCCTTCCAATCCAAACCATTCTGGGGTTCTCTGATTCCCTGACAAGTGCTGAGGCATCCGAAATCACCCCTGGAAATGCTTTTAAGAGTCTCAGCACAGGCTCCTTCTCACCTGGGAGCATCTGGCTGTCCCCACTGTACTTAAAACAAATAAATTCCAGGAAAGCTTCAGGCTTTTTCTTCATGGGCCACTTTTTCAGTGACAAACTCCTTGGGGAGGAAGCACTGACCAAATTCACGACAACTTGAGCAGCTGCAGCAAATGAGGATGAGGTTGAGCAAGATTTGTAATGTCTTCAGTATGAGCTGACCTTGTACCAGCCTCTATAATCCAAGCTGTGCCTACTAAATAAACTTGTGAAGACATGCAGATTTTTTGGAGAATACATTTTTTCCCTCATTTATTTCCCTCTGAAACTCAGAAATATTGAGTTTATATTACGGGAATGAGACATGTAGGGTTTTGATGGTTCCCAATCTGAATTTCTCTGACACTTTGCACAACACAGGTGTTTTATGTCACCTGGGGAAAATAGTAGCTTAGTGAGTGAAAAGGAAAAAAAAGTGTTTCATGCAGTTATTTATGAACTTACATCTGCTTTCATCAGAGTCAATGGTTGGCAAAACTCCAGCCAGCTTTGGTAGGAGTGGGTGATAAATTTAACTATCAAATCAGGTTGATTTTAAGTAACTCTGTATAAAGGTGAGGCTTTCAGGTCCGAGGAGAAAATACTTTCTCAGCAGCCATTTATCAGCTCAAGATTGGATGAAGTGTTCTTGGGTGCCATGGTTTTGTGTAGTCTTACCTCTTTTTAATGTTTTAATTTTTTCTTCTTTTTTAGTAAATTCCAGGTGTAACACGGTATATTTAAAAAGGGCAAAAAAATAACAGGCAGCCGTGAAGGAAAACATCTCTGGTTTCATTTCAGACCTGGAGCTGGGGATGAATCACTGCAGAGCTGCACCCTTTCATTCTGGGCACACTTTCCAAAAGCTGCTTTTCCACCCTGCTCCCCCGGTGGTTCAGAAATAAAGCAGACTCACAGAAAGTCCTAAAAAAAACCAAACCCTTTGTAGACAATCACTCTCTTGTTGTTCTGGGCGCTAGAAAACACCATTTTCTAGCGTTTGCCTGCGTTTTCAGTTTTGCTTTCTGTACTGTAAAAGTTTGTTCCAGGCAGTTGAGTTAAGCCCTGGCTCAGTGGTTTGGGGAACACACTCAATTTGAAGCACCAGAGTAGTCCTGTCAAATCCCATGGAGCTGACTCCATGCCTGAAATTAAGCGTGGTCTTAGGAGATTTGATGGATGGGGGATTTGCTTGTCCACCCACTGAGCTAAAGGGACAAAACTCTTGACCATCTGCTTCTGGATTTTAATGAAAAGTTATGACTTATTTATGATCTTCTTCCCCACCCCTGTCTGTTTATATTCAGATCAGAAAAGCATCTCAGAAGCCCTGTCAGATTGCCAAAAGCTCTGTGCTACTGGATCTTTCACATCATTTACTGCTCAGTGTTTACAAGAGTGTTTTTAATGCACCATTGCCTGTAGAAGTGCTGTAGGCTGCTACTGATGGGATATTTCACTTTGGAGTCCCTTTATCCCAAGTTTCTTTCCCCAGAAAAAAACCCCAAAATTAAATAACTGTTCAAGTCAAACTAAAGGATGTTGCTAGCTCTCTGTTTCCTAAAAATTCAGTGAATGGGCCAAATAGTTCTTTGTAACAGAATTGATTTTTTGGGGTCCACATCTGCACAGGTATAAGGGCAGGTGGTGGAGGATGTTTCCACATATCCATAATTTAAAGTGCGGACTCACACATTTGTATTTGTGAAAGGGAAGCAGAAAAAGCCAACATTTCACTCAGGGAAGGAATCATCACAAAAGCTCTCCTTCAGAGTTTATGTTTGAAACAAAAAGCAGCTTTGTTTTTTGCTCTGCTGTGTTTGGACAGAAATAGGCTGCATCCCAGGGCTATATTTAGTGGTGTGTGGTGGGAGAGCAAAACTAAACCTGAGAAAATATTGCCCAAGTGCTCTGGTTGTGAGAGGAAGGGCTGAATTCACCATCAGACAGTGGCAGGTGCTGACTGTGTTTTCCCTCGTGGTTGTTTTTGGGTCCCGGGGTTGACAGAGCAGTTGCAGGGTTTTTACACAGGGCACATTTCATATGGGATGTGTTTAGAGGCATCCTGGAAAAAGTGTGTGAAAACAACATTTTCCAGGCAACATTCAAGGCCCTCTTCCTTCTCCCAAAGATGATGTTGTCAACCATTGAATGATGTCTGTGATATATTTTATTTTTAAACTGAAAGTCAGCAGCAGATGATTTTTTTTCTTTAGTATCTACCTTAAGACAGAAGGGTAAAATCAGTAGAAACACTGTGCAGAAAAAACAACACTCTACTCTGTATTTTCTTATAGTATTTAAAATGTACATTAATTTTTCAGCTTCCCAAGTGCTGGCTCTTTTTATAAAACACTTATGCGAGAATTACAACTGGATTAGTTCCTGAACCATGGTAATGCTGAGGAGTCAACACAACTGAGTCACAGGGCTTAAAAGGGGCTCCAAGAGAGCTGGAGAGAGACTTTGGACAAGGGGCTGGAGTGACAGGACAAGGGGGAAAGACTTTAAACTAAAGGAGGGCAGAGTTAGATGGATCTTGGGCAGGAATTGTTCCCTGGCAGGGTGGGCAGGCCCTGGAATAGAATTCCCAGATTTGCTGTGGCTGCCCCTGGATCCCTGGCAGTGCCCAGGGCCAGGTTGGACACTGGGCTGGGGCTTGGAGCAGCCTGGGACAGTGGGAGGTGTCCCTGCCCATGGCAGGGGGTGGAGCTGAGTGATCTTTAAATTCTCTTCCCATCCAACCCATTCTGTGATTCCACAATTCCATGAATCTGTGACTTGCCTCTTGTTTAGTGAGACCACAGTACAATTTCAGGACTAAAGGAAAGCTTGTTAATAATGAGGTATTGCTGAAGAAAGCAAACCCCAGCTAACACCCTTCTTCCCTTGCCAAACAACCTCTTTACATTTAAAGGTATTCCCCATGGCTGAGTTCTTTATTTTGATTTTTGTAACAATTTTTCTCCCTCTGATGAAACACGTTGTAGACATTAAATTAAGGGACAAATATGTCTGTGTCTGCCAGAAAGAAAACTGTGATGCAATTAAAATGCCATTAGGGAACCCCCTGTGGGATGGTAAACCTAAAGACTCTATTCAGAAAGCAAAGCCAAAATTAAAGAGGTGTCTGGTTGCAGATCCTCTGCAGATTTCCCTGTCTTGACTGCAGTACCATGGAGACTGAGCTAGGCAGGAGCTGAAAGGTTTTTCCAGTCATGCGTGTGGTATTTTGAATCACGGCTTTGGCAAATATTCCTTTTTTTTTTTTTTTTTTGTGAGCCTTACACAGAAATGTGGATACATTGCATGACATGAAGTGCAACTGAGTGTGGAACAACAATGGCAGTGGAGGTGGGCAGCTCTCCAAGCCTTGGACTGCATGGGCAACAGCAGCTAAGAATAGTTTTCCCCCAGAAAAGATGCAATCAGCGCATTTCTGTGTTTCTCAGTTGTCTGTGAGGTGTTTGGAGAGGGAAATGCAGCTCCTTGGAGCCGCCAGGCTGAACAAGCTCATGGCCAAGCCTCCATTCCATGTCTGGAGTGAAATTGTTAGTGTTTATAATCTCTGGAGAGATGTGAGGTCCTGATCCTTTGATAAAATGAATAAATATATGGTCCATTGAACCTGGTTGGTGTTTTTAGACAACTGAAGGAATCTGCAGAGTGGGTGGGGGATATTGGATTTTCCAGGTGCTCGACTCCCAGTTTTCCATTTCATTCCACTCCAGGTGCTTATCTGATATTACTAATGACTGGAATAATAATGAAAGCAACACCTTTCTTGTCTGCCTAGGAATTCTCCAGATGACTGCAGCGTGGCAAAAGGAGGGAAGATGGTCAGCAGCTCAGACAGTGTGGGGATGAACTATGGAAACTACATGGAGGAGAAGCACGTCCCACCCCCAAACATGACGACCAACGAACGAAGAGTCATTGTGCCAGCAGGTTAGACCCTCCACACACCAAAACTTCAGGCTAAAAAAACTGCATTTCCCCCAAGCCCATTAAGATTATTTCAGGGAGTTTGGAGGAAAGTAGTGGTACAAGTGATCAGGAGAAAGAGAGCAGTAGTTTTTGGGGGGTTATTGAGAGAATGAGATGAGAGGATCTCAGTGAGGACACGTCCTTAATCTGTTCTTCCCATTTCAGCAGCAGAGCAGGCTGATAACAGGCACTCACATCTTATCTGACTCCATTTGGAGGATTTCACCCTAAAGTGGGCTGAAGGAAGAAGCACCTCCATTTCTTAATCCTTTGGACAAGCTTGGGTCAGGGTGTGGGGGAGAGAGAGAGAAAAAGGATCACTGTAGCACAGAGTATCTTTGAAAATACCAAAAAGTAGCTTCTGTGGGATCAAACAGGGCATGAAAAACCTTTATGTGGGGTTTTCCCCTGAGTCTGGACAGCATGAAACATTTTAATAAGCAAACTGACAACTCCACTGCAATGTCAGAGCACAGTTGAGAAATTCTTGGTCAGCCTTGGCTGTGGGATTCAACAGTTGATGGGACAAGAAGGCTGCTGCCTTCTTGTCACTCCTGCCTGCCTTGTCCTCCAAACAAACCTAGAATGCTCTGCAGAATGATTAGTGTGCCTATTTCCAAGTCACAGAATCATGGCATCTGTGGGTGTTCCCAAACCACAGGATCTGCACAGGGTAAAACTTAACACCAGCAGCCAGGAGGGAATGTTTTGCTGCTGGTTCCTCTCCAGCAGAGAGGTGCTTGCCTGAAATATTTCTGCCTCTGCCAGGTTGCTTAATATTCTTACAGTTTTTCAGTTGCTTAGACATGCAAGAGTTACTGACTGTGGCCAATTTTGCAAGCTGTGATTATTTCAGTTATTTGTCAAGAAAGGTGTGGACAAATCTGTTGCAGTGTCCTCTGCAATGGTATTGTCAATTCTGTTCTGGAGGCAGGAGAGTGATGCTCTGAATAATGAGTGCCCTGCCAACACTGAAATACACAGCTTTTGAATGTTCTCCTAAAGTATTTCTCTTCCTGGTGTTTGGCACTTTTTTTTCTTAAAGTCTTTTAGTAATCCTTAGCATGGTTAGCTCAGCAAGGGATTTTTTATTTAGTGTATTCCTGGAGATGTGTTTGATGTAGATTTGGATGACTGTTGAGGAGCAACATGGTCACAGTCACAGCCTTTTGGCCGTTTTGAGGTCATTTGAAGAAATTAATGGGCAAAAACCAGTTGGTTTTGATTATTGCATAGGCAGTGTGCAGGTTATGTAGGTAAAGTTAGTAAAATTCACATTTCCAGCTGTGGCAACTTTCTAGTTAGCATAATTAAGGGATTTTTTAAAAATTATAGACATAATGAAAGTATTTTGGTAATTTTCCTGGTGTTTGGTTGTTTACTTCAGAGCAAACTGAAGTTTTCAGAGTTCTCTGCTGTAGGTGTGAGTAGTCTCATCCAGACCTAAGATTTACCAGCAGACTTGCATCCCTCTAGATTCCTGCTGATTTCATACCAGATGGAAGCATAATTTAAAGTGTTTTTTTGTGGAATTCAGGAGGTCTCCACCTTTTTCATACCAGTGAAAATAGAGAATGGTGCTGAAATTAAGCCATAGAGAAGCTATTTAGGCTGCCATCCGTGTCCCAGATTTTCATGGATGGACAACAGCCAATTGACCTCCACGTGCTCCATTCTCAGCCTTGAGGATATCACAAAATCACAGAGTCATTACGATGATAAGGAAGAAAGTCTTGAAGAAATTTTCTCCCCCTGATTTTTAATCTTTTCTCTGCAAAATGTATAAATTCTTCATGGTATGAGCTGAGGGCCCTTCGTGTTGTTGGTTCCTTACTTAAGAGCAAGGAAAAGTAGAATTGAGAGAGCAATAGAAAATGAGGAGTTTAGAGGGGAAAAAAAAAAAAAGCTTAAGTTAAAATTAGGGATTCATTAAAAAACATTTTGCTAGAAATCTCAACTGTCTGGGGCTCTTTTTCCCCAGATGGTTTTGCCAGTACTTCAGGTATTAAGTACAAACCCACACAGGTGTAGTAATGTACAACACTGCAGTGGTATTTTGTAATTGGATAGAAGAGTCCACATTGCAGACTATGGGTGGTTGATTATTGGGTTAAAAGTCAGAATAATTTAGGTGTAATTTCTTAACTGGAAAGTTTAATAAGTTTAAGAAAGTAAAATAAGTTTACCCTTAAAAGGCCTTGTAGAGAGAGAGATAGGAGACATTTTTCGCTTTGTTAGCTGCAAGTGCTGTAAAACTCACAGTCTGTGAGACAGTAATGTAGATAAGAATTAATAACCATCCGAGTATGAACAAGAAATACTACCTCAACCATTTAATCCCAACTCTGGCAAAAAAAGAGATAAATGATGAATTCCACCTCCCTGCCTGATTTTGTGCCCTGTGTTCCCCCTGCAGACCCCACACTGTGGAGCACGGACCACGTCCGCCAGTGGCTGGAGTGGGCGGTCAAGGAGTACGGGCTTCCCGACGTGGACATCCTGCTCTTCCAGAACATCGACGGCAAGGAGCTCTGCAAGATGACCAAGGATGACTTCCAGAGGCTCACCCCCAGCTACAATGCAGACATCCTCCTGTCACACCTACACTACCTCAGAGAGAGTAAGCCAGCCCTCCGTCCCGCCTGCAGTCGGCCCGAGGTTTATCGCTGTGAATAATTTGGGTTTTCGAATGTCTGTTGTTGCAAACGTTGATGTTCCTCAGAACATAAAAGGGAGGCCAGCCCAAATCCTGTTGAGTTTGATGGAGAGATTGCCATTAATTTCACTCGTGTTTATCAAAGAGAAGAATTAGGGGCTTTTCCTATGTATCCATCTCAGAGAAAAATTGAGTTGAAGCTCAGCGTATTCAGCAGCAGGAAAAATCACATGGGGTTCAGTGCTAATGTTTTTTCTGGTCACATACTCATTTCTTCCATTTTAACTAAACGAGAGTGCAAGCATTGATTCATAAAGTGTGTTCCAGGCATGATTCTAAGGACTGGCAGCAGTTTGCTGTACTCTGGGTAGGATTGGGAAGGTTCAACTGAATTGAATTTTAAAAAAAAAATCTGTAAATTCATGGGAAAAAATGAACAGTCCCTGAAGTCCAAATGCAAATTAATTGTAGTACGTGGCTACAGTTTGAATGGGAAAAAAGGGACTAGGGATTACCTGGATTGAGGGCTTTCACCTAAACTTCAGGAAAATTTCCCTCAGTTTAAAGAAGTTAAAATGAACATGGTTTTTAGAGGAAAAAACCACCAAGCATTGCAACACCAGTGCGGTGCAGTCTCCTCCACACGCACACTGTCAATAACCAGCCAGAAAATTTTGTGCATTCATAACAATAAATTATGATATTGGATAAATGAATGCCCTACTTTACCCTGTAGCCCACACCACCTCCCTCCAAACTGCAGGCTGTTGATAGGTTCACATTCAGGCAATCCTGTCAGGGGAAAAAATAATGGTTTAAAAAGATAATTCACAATTTTTTTTTTTACATTTTGGTGTTGCTTTTTGTTTTGTTTTGTAGCTCCTCTTCCACATTTGACTTCAGATGATGTTGATAAGGCCTTACAAAACTCTCCACGGTTAATGCATGCTAGAAACACAGGTAATGCTGGCACTGCTCCCACTGCTGTAGGTCATCTTCTAAAAGCACAGGATTCCTTTCCATGGGCTGCTTGCTAAAAAAATATAAATAAATGGAAGTGGTAAATCAGGAGGGAGGCAAGAGAATCCCCTCCCTGCTGTGTCTGTGTGTTTTCTGCATAGACACACAGAGAAAAGGTGAGACCACGCAGGGCCAGGTGGTGCAAAAATGGTGCAAAAAATTTCTCGTGTCCTGCAAGAGAATGGGGTTCCTGACACAGCAGAAAACTCCAGGTTTGGGGACTTTTATCTGAGGGGTTTTTTTGGTCCTTCTGTCCATTCTGCTGTCACATCTACTCATGGATCCCTAAAAGCTTCTTGGAGCTCAAAAGTGCTTTGGGCTCTGGGGAATGGGGATGTCTCCCCTGCCACGAACTAAATCTTGTGGAAATCAATAAAATTTCTCTTTTGGCAGTTAGCTCATCTCATTTTCTAGCTGCTGTGTGGGACTTGAGCTGGGAATTCCACTAAGTCTGATGTTGTAATCACCACTTAGTCTGATCTGAATTTAAAATGAATTTTGTTGATATTCACCCTTCTGTTAATTTGGCCCAGGAAAGTGTTGAGTGTAGGCAGGAGAATGACACATGCCTCATCTGTCTTTCAGGATGCATCTTAAAACATTTATGAAAAAAATAAATCCAGAATCTATTTTAACTTGCCCTAACAAGTTGTGCAACAGAGGATGGCATGGAATTGTACAAATAATGTGGTTTATATCCCTACAAAAGATGTTTGGAATATTGCATGATCATGCCTGAGGGTGTTAGTTACTTACAGTGACCAGAAATAACAATTCTCTATGAGAAAGGAAAAAGATAATACAAAGGATAATGCAAAAGAGAAAGAAAACAAGACTTGGATTGCAATGCTTCTTTCATATTTCATTTTGTTTTTTCACTCTGAGTGAGTTTCAGAGCAAAATTCACTGGATTAGAAGATCTTTCCCTGAGATTAGAGGTTTGCCACTGGTCATAGTGGCAAACAAAGTCCTGCTGTGGGCTCTAGGCTTGCTGCAAACCCCACCAAAGGCAACAAAAATATTTTACATTTACTTTGATGTGGTTTGGAATAAGATTTAAGTCCTTTTTAAAAATAGATGGACTTTTGATGGTCTTTTCCATCTCTGGCTTTAGAGATTCTAATTTGCCAAGCAGCTTCCACTCATAGATATCCAAGTGTTGTTCAGCAGTTCTGTGTGTTATCTTTTTCTCTATGTGTGCACTGACAATGATATTCTGAAATTCATTTCACCAAAATGAGATTATCTGTCATTGGGGGAGTGTGAATAATATTGTGCTGATCATCAGCATATGGGAAAATGAGTTGTTCAATTTCCAGTGGACCACAAAGAAGTTAGAAAAAAAAGTTCTTGAAATCAGCAGTAATTGACATTTTTGATCTTCCTGGAGAGGGTCATTAGAAGTCCTTTGGTGTAGTCAGAGCGATTTCAATGCCTGAGAAAAGGGAGATTCCATTTCCTACATCAAGCTCAATATTTCTCATTTTTTTCACTCGAGTGGAGATTAATGAGATATCTGAGGGTCTGACCCAATAGTCTCTGTTGAAAATATGAATGCACTTTCTGGGAATGCACTAATGAAGGCGAAAGAGGTTTTATTTCAGAGGATACAAAGCCACCTTCCCAAGTGGAGGCGCTTGTAGTAGAAGGGATTTCCTGAGCTTGACTGTCTCCTTCTTAAAACAGATTTTGCACAGATTTCTATCCAGTAATTTGAAGGGATTTATGTAGATGTAAAGATTATTGGAAGGAACTTTTATAAATAACAGTGCAAAGGCAGAAATTAGTTATTCAGAGTCTTCATTCATTCACTCTACAGGAGGGGAAAATGTTGGTGGATTTAGGGACTGTGGAAATGAATCTTTAGGTGTTATGTCCTCTTCTTTCTCTTCAGGAGGTGCCACTTTTATTTTTCCAAACACATCAGTTTATCCAGAAGCAACACAGAGAATTGCAACCAGGCCAGGTATGAACAATGACCACTTTTGGTGTGCTGTGATCTTACTCCTTTCATCTCTTGAAGTATCTCATTCTTCTTCTCCTTCAACTCCCTTTTCATAAATATGAGCCTCTATTTTGAACACACACATTGTTTACTTATATCACATCTTTATGTGTCTATATAATTGTGGAGAGTGAAATAATTAAATAGAGCTGTTTAGTAAGTCCATTTCTTCCACAGATCTCTGTCTTTGAAGGAGTTGTATGAATTTTTTAAAGCACCAGGGAATCAGAAACCTGAGCTCTGTTCACTGATTCTGTTGCATTGTCCCAGCACAGCCACTTGTCAATGGCCTTCAGCTCTCTGTGTGTAAAATGAGGCTAAAATTCCCTTTTATTTGAAGCCTATTGTGGAAAAATACTCTAAAAATGCAGGATATGTGCTTCTTCTGCTGTCAACATTTTATTTATGTTTGAGGCAAGCAGAACCCACAACAATCTGATTGTGAGTTTAAGAGTCTTACATAAAATCAAAACATAAGGAAGTTCTTAATGCTCAAAATTTTGAAACCTGTGAAAGTTTTGTGGATGTGTCGATTTGTGAAAAGCTAATGGGAATAATTAAAGAAGGTGAGGACATGGCTGTGAAGCCAAAGATTTTCTTTTTATCACCCTTTACCACAAAAAAAAGCTGGAAAAATGCCTAATCTGGACATTTGCTTTTCCAATAATGAGTGCAGAGTACTAAGGGACATCAGGAGGAATTGCAGCAGATCCTGAATTTAAAGGAAATTCATTACTGAGCCAGAGGCAAAAATCTGAGTGCTCTGAAAAGACATGCTCTGGAATTGGCTGAGCTCTGGTGAAAAGATCCATTGTCACATTAAAAAGAGGGGGTTTAAAGAGAAATTATTTTATTTGTGCTCTAGGGTAGAGTCCAGGAGGATATATACAGATATTATTTTATATTGCCTTGTGTACCTGTATTATGCATGACTGTAGGTTTGGTGATTGATCATTAGAAAAGAGAGAAAAGGAAACAATTACCAGGTCATTGCATCAACAAATTCAACTTGTTTGGATCCTTGGAAATGAAACCCTGCTCGATTTGTTTGTTTATATTAATGGCTATAAAGGGAGCTGCTAATCCAATGCATACATTTGGCTTTCATAAGGCATTCACCAAAACGCCCCACAACTATTTATAGTAGAATTTAAATCAGTGTATCATAAGAAACAAATTAAGAACTGGCTAATTAGTCTGTCTCCAGTAATGGACATCTTAATCTGGGATTGTTCAGCCTGGACAGGAGAAGCTTTGGGCTGAGCTCAGGGTGGCCTTGCAGGGCCTGAAGGAGCCCCAGGAAACCTGGAGAGAGACAATTCCCAAGGGCCAAAGGGACAGGACACAGGGAATGGCTTCCCAGTGCCAGAGGACAGGGCTGGATGGGATCTTGGGCAGGAATTGTTCCCTGGCAGGGGGCAGAGGGGCTGGGATAGAATTCCCAGATTGGCTGTGGCTGCCCCTGGATCCCTGGCAGTGCCCAAGGCCAGGTTGGACATTGGGGCTTGGAGTAGCCTGGGACAGTGGAAGGTGTCCCTGCCCATGGCAGGGGGTGGGAACAAGACCATTTTTAATCTCCTTTCCAACCCAAACCATGCCATGATTCTGTGATTTTGTTGTTACTTAAACCCAGAGATTCCTGTGCAGGGTTCCTGCCCAGGTACTCAGGAAGTTCATTATGAGAAAGAACTTGACAATACATTAATACACAAGTTGATAAATGCAGCATAAGTTATTTGCATATCTTACTACTTCCAAATTAGCCCCTTTCACTCTTGAAGGAGCAACTTAACACAGTCATCCTTATTTATGGCACAGTGACAGCCACTGTTCTGCTCGTGGGCCAAAGAGAAAAATTTAAAACAAATTAAGAACCACAGTGGAAAATCCCCTGGGAAATGTGGCTGTGCCATTAAATACCCCAGCAGTGTGGCCTTGCATGGAAAGCTGTGTCAATCATCCCTTATCAAAAAGGCTCTTTGCAGAGTTTAGAGGTTCTTAGAAACGCCTGGGAAAGCCATGGGAGCATGGAAAAAAAATCTTTGGAGCATGTTGAGAGATACAGAGGTTTGAAGTTGTTCAAATCACAGTCTGGGGTTGAGGAAACGTGATGTAATTATCAAAATAAAGATGTCACAGAGCACCTGCTTAGTGTCAGGGTAAGAAGAAGGGATATTCCAAAGAAATTCAACATTTTCATGGAGCATTAAGGCAGACTGGGGCACCCAGGAGCTCTCAGGGACACTGGGGAATGTCACTAGTACAAATAGGGGTAAGAAAACAAAGCAGGACTATAGAAACATTCACCAAAAATAAATCCAGAAGCCCCGAACTTTCAGAAATTCCCAGTAGAACTGAACATAAAACACGGGATCAGAGGGACCTGTCTCCTGCCAATGGAGAGGATTTCAGGCAAAGGCTGGAATTAATCTATTTTCCACTGGACTTGAATGAAAATCAGGATTTTTTGTTCCCTGACAAGGTCTATGATTTCCATATTTGTTTCATCCTACGTGTGATGGAAAAATAAGGTGTTAATTTTCCCTAGATGAAAAGGTCCTAAACCACGTATCAGACATGGTGAGCTCCTTCATTTCAGCATTTTTATCTAACTCCCATTTAAAATGACACTTAGGAAACAAAATGCTTTGTGTCCATCTTTCTGTGTTCACACAATTACTTGTGGAATTGCATTTTAGTTTTAGGGTGTCTCTGTTCCTCTATGCAGAACTAAACATTTTCTGCAAAGAACTGTAGCAATTTTGGAAGTACTATTTTATCTTTCACAATTGAAAGTTGACAGACATTTTCAAAGTCAGAATTTTTATTTTATTTAATCAGAGAAAAAGAGGGGTTTTTGCAGAAATCCAGTTTTCTTTCAGGAAACTGTTTTGTTGGCTTCTTCTGGGGCTTTCCTTTGAGTTAAATGTCACATCTCAGCCAGGCTGCAAAGGAGCTTTCCCATAACAAAGCACTGTTCATGTGAGAGCAAAAGCAGACCCTGGGGACAGCCACTTGATGACACGAAAAAGGTCAAAAATGAGGAGCAGGGGGAATAAATAATGTTCAGTGGGAATCAGCCAATTCCTGGGGTGCAGTTCTGGAGAGAGCAATTAAGCACTGCCATTGTTAAGGCACTACAATAGAAAATGGGAAATGAGCAGGGCTTTGCTGTGCAAGGGAGGATTTCTCCAGTCACCTTTACAACAGAACATGAGGTTTTGGTGGCTGTAATACAATGAGGCTCTCAGGGACACCTGGTTGGGGTTTGTCTCACCAAACAGGAGCATTCCCATCACAGATCTGTCTGAGATAAGGACATGTTGTGCTGATATCTCATGGACAAGAAGCAGATCTACTTATCTGGAATAACAATGTGTTTATCAAGGCATGTGGCTGAACCAAGCATGAAGCTGGAACTTTGCTCTATTTCAAGAAAAGCTGATAATGTGATTTTTTTTGTTCTTTTCATGGAGAGGGCGTAGTCAAAAGATCATCTTGAGATGTGATGAGTTAAAAGGCAAAAAAGCATTTTTTTCTCACGGTACTGAATTTGTACCAAGTGTGTTTCAAGTGCCACCAAGTACAGGCACACACAGCAACTCCCAGTCCTCTCAGGGCACAGGTGTCTGATGGTTTGGAGATCCAAAAAGAGAGGAGAGGA
>VWZU01009075.1:745996-762795 GCA_013397095.1 Sterrhoptilus dennistouni
GAAGGAAGGAAGGAAGGAAGGAAGGAAGGAAGGAAGGAAGGAAGGAAGGAAGGAAAGAGAGATTGTAGGTGGAATTGTGATTGGGACAACATCTTTCTGGGCAGGGAGTGGAAAAACTGGAGGGGAAAAAATAAGTTCCTTATGTCACCAGGATCTGCCTGGAAAGGGAATCTAGAGAGGAGGAGGCAGAGAACCTGCCATGGAGCTGGAACTGGCCAGGCAAGGCAGGACTGCAGAGGAGACCTGCCAGACCCCACAGCTGAGTCCTTTTTGTACAGACAGAACTCAGAACCCACTGGAATTATAACCAGAGTAGTTCTGAAATTTTTTTTCCCAGATGGTGTAGTCTCTAACTAAACAGCACTGTTGATCTCAGCCTGGGCAGGACATCTGCAGTCACAGTGATTCATATTCTGCCCAGAGATGAGCACCTGTAAAATTCACATTATTTTCTCTGAAGCTGTGGAATAGTTCTGAAGAAATCAAGATAGATCAAAAGATAGATAGATCAAGAAATCAAAAGAGATACGAGGGTTATTCATTATGAAAATGCAGTACAAAAATCAGTTGCAAATCTCAGCAAAAGCAAGAGTTTTGAAGTGTAGGATTCTGGGAGGTGGCAGTGCCAAACAAACTAAATGAATTAAAGGCAATTTGGGTTGTGCCTTTTACATTACACTTTATTTCCATTTCCATGCAGTGCTGCTTCTCCCAGTGCTTGAAAATATGGGCAGATACATCTGCCTTGCACAGAGCCAGTCTGGGGCTGTTCCTTTGCTTTCTGACAGATTTCATTCCCAAACCTGAATTCTGAAATAAAGCACAAGTAGTTTGTTGAGAGTCAAGACATCTGCACCGACTTAGTTCCACCAGGTGGGCACTGCTCCCTTCCTGAGCTCCTGGAAGTTACACAAGTCTCTGATTTTGGCAGTAATTTTAGTTAACGTGCTAAAGTCAGCCGTGGAAAAGCGCAGGAAACTGCCAAAGATTTCTAAGGGTAAACCAAACATTTGAATTTACTACATTAGCTTTATGAGGAAAGCTTTTATGGTTTTTTTTCCATTTTTTTAATATGCTAAAGCACTGAAATAAAATAGAAGTAACAAGTAAATTAAAGAAAGGGAAATGAAAATTTAGATGTGTAAATTTAAGGAGCTTGTCCCAAGAAGCAGAAAGGAATAAATCAACTAAAGCCTGTCTTAGATGATGATTTTGGGAGGATTTATGTATCAAATGATTTCTGGGGGACTTTTCCTGCAAGATTCCAGCCCAGATTATTCATGATGTCAATGTGTGTCATTCCTTGATGTCCTGGGCTGAGGAAGGGGACTAAAGGGAGTCCCCTGAACCTTTAGAAATGCTGATCTCTACATTGTCTCTAAAGATTCTTTGCACCAGCTATTTCAGTGCAGCTCAGACTCCTGGCAACAAAAGGCACCTCTGCAGAGCAGTGCAGAGCACCACTGTTGTTTTTGCTGTTGTTTTTAGAGACAATAAAGATGATAAAAGTTTTAACAAAAAATTCCCTGCCTGTTTCAGCAATTTTCCAAATCCTGAGTCTCTTCAAAGGTGCCCTTTTTTGGACACAGCCCTTTCAGGCCATATCTGCATGAATAAGTGTATTTTTTTTTTTCTTCACAGATTTGCCTTATGAGCAAGCCAGGAGATCAGCCTGGACGAGTCACAGCCACCCCAGCCCTCAGTCAAAAGGTAAAAGCATCTGCACAGCTGGGGAAACATGGATTAGACCCCAGAGGGAATTACAGGAGCTCTGGAGGGGTTTTATCTGTGCATTTTTGGAAAGCCAGTTGTATGGGCAATTCTGGGAGGTGTCATTGGGCAGCCAAATCCTTCCTTGAACTTCATCAAGTCCATCAACATAGAGCCTTAAAAAGCTTTTTAGGAGCTTTAAATCCTGTTGTGTCCATGCTGGAGCAGAAGGCAGCAGGAGCTCCAGGCCTGGGGACCTCTCATAGGTTTGATGAGCAACTTCCTAACTGGAAAAAAACCCTAAATAGCGTGGTTTTTTGTGATTTTTTTTTTTTCATTTTCAGCTACTCAGCCATCATCCTCAACAGTTCCCAAAACAGAAGACCAGCGTCCTCAGTTAGGTGGGTGTCATTTGCTTTGATTTCTGCCTGGGTTTGTTGGATATGATGAGAAGGGCAACCAAACTGCACAATCTGGTTCAGACCACACCAGCTGGAGACCACCAAAACCCCAGATGTGGATGGGGTTTGCTCTGCAGCTGGATTGGGGATGAATCTAAATGTTTAAAGGCAGTGACACCCTTCCAGAATAAAAATGTTATTAAAAAAAATTATCTACAGTTTGAGTATAAAAATGGAAGGTAAAGATGTCAGAAGACCCCAACAGTTGAGATGCCAGCAGCTGGAAAGTGTGCATGAGGCAAAGAAGAAAAAAAAAAGGAAATGGATTACAGCCTACAGAAACCCAATTTAAATTTGGCTCCTGAAACCCAACAGGAGTATTAGAGGGATTCTTAATCTGTTGGAAAACTGAGGAGAAAGAAGAAAATTTGGGGTTTTGTAGAGTAGTGGTTTCGCAAAAGGGGCACCTTTTGTGTTTTCAGAGCAGCAAATCCATGGGGTGGGGACCTAATCCCTTGTTGCAAATTTAGCTGTGTTTTGGACAGGTAGCTGGGAGAGCACTACAAAGGTCTTGAGTCAGTCATGGCTTTTGTTAACAGCAAAAGGTTAGAAGGAGGAAATAAAAGAGATTTAGAGGATATTCTTAGCGCAGAAGACTCTGAGCCAGTTTTTATCACATGGATTTTAAATCATTATTCTGGTTTTTGTTACAGCTAAACAGGACGGTGCATGACTAGGTCTCATTTAACTTATGCACAGACTGCCTGGGAAATATCACACTAATTTTTGCCCAAACAGTGTTTTATCTAATCTGGCCTTCCAACCACTAGAATCTTCCTAGAAATATACCCATGATTTATGAATGTCCTGAGGACCTTTCAATGGCTGTGTGTGAGCTGCAGAGATGATTTAAATGTGTAAGGAATGTAACCTGATTGTCTTCTTGGCTGTAAAGGCCACAGGGTCACTCAGTGCTTGCAGCCCCTTGCTTTGGCTTTAGTGCTGCTGTCACAGCCCTCGTTTTTTTCCCTGTTGGACTTCAGGCCAAAGTAAGTTTTCATTTCAAGAGGGAATTCCTAGAGGGAAATACTGAGATGCTACAGGCATTGGAAGGCTGACAGAGACTCTTCTGAAAACCCCAGCTGCAGGGTTAATCCATGAGATCCCTCACTGGAGTCCAGTAGCAGAAGAGAATTACAGAATCATGGAATCACTGAGGTTGGAAAAGGCCTCCAAGGTCATTGAGTCCAACCTGTGACCCATCCCCACCTTGTCCCACCAGCCCAGAGCACTGAGTGCCACCTCCAGCCATTCCTTGGACACCTCCAGGGATGGGGATTCCACCACCAGAATGCTTCATAACAGAATGTACATTCTGAATATATACATCTGCTCATTAATATAGTACAAAAGGCAAATATATGTCCTTGCACACCAAGTTTGAAAGGAAACCACACAAATATTGCCATGCAGAGGGAGAAAATTGCTCAGGTGTTGGACCTGCTGTCCCTTCAGGCAGTGCACAATGCCCCTTACAAGGTTGAGAAATAGTACCTAAAACATTTGCATGATTTTAAATCTTCCTTTTACAATTTTGTAGATCCATATCAGATTCTTGGACCGACCAGCAGCCGACTTGCAAATCCAGGTGAGAAGGGGTTTTGCTGATTTAGGAGCTTTCCTTTCTTTCACTGCTAAGTGTCCCCACTTCAGCTAATTTAAGAGCAGATCTAGAAGGGGATGTCCCTGATTCTCCCACTCTTCAGCGTGGCTCAGGGGGAACTGATAATACCCAGGGTGCTGCAGAATTTCTGAATTGCACAAGGGTGGGACTGAGGAATTTAGGATCATTACAGTTGGAAAGGACCTTCAAAGAGTCCAAGCTTTGAAGCTGGAGTTCACTTCAGTTGCCTGAACATCAGGATTTGGTTAAGGGGTGTAAGACACCTCATCTGGTCTCCAGTTACCCCTCCAGAAAGATACAAATTTCTTACCCACGCTTCATCAGCTGTGCCCCAGATTCTGTTAATCCACAACACAGTATCATAATGGCCTTGATGAATGCAAAATTTTGGGATGAATAACTCAGCAGAAATATGTAGGAAAAAGAAAACAAATCCCAGGGAAGTATAATCTATTTGCAAATAATAACTGGGTTTAAACACTTCAAAAATTCTCTCTCACTTCAAGAAGGCAATGGGGCACATTGTGGAGATGGATGTGTAGCTTAGAAGACAATCATTTGTGAGGCTTTAATCTTCTTTTCTTCATGTTAGAGCTGGGATTAACACACAGGAATTGGCATTTTCTTGTTCAGACTCTGTGTTTAGTAATTCTTATCTACAGCACAGTCTCACAAGTTGTGAGCTCTAACAAGCAAGGTAGAAAATTGAGGTGTCTCTAACTCTTTCCAAGGTTATTTAAGCATAAACTATCCACTAACAAGATGACACCTGTATTATTTATACTTTTAACCCAGTAATTGACCACACAAGGTCCACAATGTGGGCCTTTATCACCCAATTAGAAAAAATCACCTGAAACCAAGAAGAAGAGGGTGAAGAAGGACTAAGACAACACCTTAAATCCTCCATATTGCCCCATATATATCACTATATACTAAAACCTTAAATTCTAAGTTTTTCACCCTGTGATATCACACAGCACTATTCAAACCACACACCCACAACCCCAGTGCTGTCACTCAGTCTCACTTCCAAGGCCTCAAGTCAAATGTGGTGCTTGCTTGAGGATCAGAAAGCCTGAAATTTTCATTTTCTAGAATTCCAGCAATCACAGACTCACAGAATCCCTCAGGTTGGAAAACACCTCAAGGGTCACCAAGTGCAACCTTGGGGCCAGCATGTTTTTGCTAAAGACAAGGGATGTTCTGGGTGATTTAGTAGCTCTGATTGGGAATTGTGCAGATTTCACTGTTCCAAGTCCCCAGGACACACATGATCAATATCACAGCCCACCACAATGGGCTGACACTGTGTGTTCCACTTGTCTCCCTTGCCTGGACAATCCCAGGGCACAATATTCCTTGTTCCTCAGCCCCCAGTGACAATGGCTCTTTTTACAACAATCTTATGGCTTTTCAAGGCCTGAAATTGCCAAAATGCTGATCAGTTTCCTTTCGTTTTCTCCCAAGTGACACCAAGCACAGTTCTAGATTTGCTGACTCTCTAAACAGTTTTGTGTGGCAGAGGAAAGTAATTAAATAAGTGTTAAGAATAGGATTTTCCAAATGGCCTGGGGTGGTGCGGGTTTCCAGGCAATGCTGGTCTTGACTGGAAGTGGGTGCCCTACATCTCTTTAATTTGGTGATAAATCATGGCTTGCCAAATTTTATCAACTGTCCATTTGGTTGACTTCATCACTGTGGACGACACTAACACAATCTGGATTGGGATGCTTTGTAACATTTGGATATGGAATTCCTCCACACCATCATTCCTGTGCCTTAACATGTTTTGTGTGTTTATAAATCGGTGGAATTACTCTCTCATTAAAAGGAAATTGACAGCAACCATTTATTTTCATAGGACTATATATTACATTTGGAAGGCAAGTGTTTATGTTAGAACATATGTTGGATTGCTTATTCAAAAACTTGTGTTTTGTCCAGTGCTGAACTGTTTATTGATTTTCAAAGCCTAATCCCCTTGTTATGTTTCGTGTATTAAAACTTGCATGCCTTGCTCATACCACGGATTCTTTTGTTTGTTTGTTTATTTAATGCATGTTAATGGAACAGAAGAAATTCATTAAGGCCAGTTTGGATAAATACAATTTAAATGAATATGGGTTTCAGTTGCACTGAAGTATAAACTGCTAATGGGTTTCAGATGCTGCTCTAGCTCAATATTGTAATTGCTACTATAAGCTTTCTAAAGAAAAGCTTGTTTATTATACCCACATAGCTGGTTTGGATAAAAAAACCTAAAGAAACCCAACCAATTCCTGCTCAGAGACACAGTTCAGAGTTAGCACATCCAGGCTGGTTGGCAAATTCTGCTGACACCGTGCTTGTGAAACAGATTGCATCGCAGGCTGCTTCAGCTGCATTTTGCATCATTTCAGTTTTGCTTTGTTAAGAAATGCTAAGCTTCTAACATGACTATCAGTGGCAAGGCCCTTTGAAATCTACTTTCACTTGTCTAAAACGGACAGATTTTGTGGCCCTACCTCATTTTTGCAAAGTTTACAGCAGGTTAACTATTTTCTTTTTGAGATGGAATTGGCAGAGAGCGAGAAAAATACAACAGCAAACAGTTTATGTCTTAATGTGAAATAATAATTTTAACTCCTTTGAAGCAGAATGATGACAAGGATGTATTTTATGGACCTTTTCACTGTTCTTGCAATTGTTTTGCCCTCTGGTTGTATGCAGTGCAACAGCAAGCTAATAAGTTTCCGTTCTGCATTTCCCCAAATGCTGCAAAAGGATGAAATGGTTTGGCACGGGCCCAGCTCACTCTAAACTTCTCCATTTTGTGTGGCTCATTCCATAGCAAGGGAACATTTAATTGCAACACAAATGCTGTGAGAACAAGCAGAGTGTCGTTGCGCAAGCGAAAGCTGTTTGTGCTGAACTTTGGAGATCAGCTTCCTAAACGAGCTCTGTATTATTTCCCCATCAATTGTCTGCGCTGAGTGACATTAGGTAACAATTAAATCTCCACGGAATGGTGTTCTGCTGCTCACACAGGGGGGAGAAAACACGGCACATTGCAATTATCCCCGCTCTTTAGGGTTTTGTGACACAGTCCTGGGAGGAGGGGGGAATGGTTGATAGAAGGAATTAATAATGTTTCCTAATGGGGTCCTCATGGGACTGACGCCTTGCCATTATTGACAATTCCTGCTTTTGTTCCCCTGTCCGTAGGGAGCGGGCAGATCCAGCTGTGGCAGTTCCTGCTGGAGCTGCTGTCGGACAGCTCCAACGCCACCTGCATCACCTGGGAGGGCACCAACGGCGAGTTCAAGATGACGGACCCCGACGAGGTGGCGCGGCGCTGGGGCGAGCGCAAGAGCAAGCCCAACATGAACTACGACAAGCTCAGCCGCGCCCTGCGCTACTACTACGACAAGAACATCATGACCAAGGTGCACGGCAAGCGCTACGCCTACAAATTCGACTTCCACGGCATCGCCCAGGCCCTGCAGCCTCACCCCCCGGAGTCCTCCATGTACAAATACCCGTCGGACCTGCCCTACATGAGCTCCTACCACGCGCACCCGCAGAAGATGAACTTTGTGGCCCCGCACCCGCCGGCCTTGCCCGTGACGTCCTCCAGCTTTTTCGCCGCCCCCAATCCCTACTGGAATTCGCCGACTGGAGGGATCTACCCCAACACCAGGCTGCCAGCTGCTCACATGCCTTCTCATCTTGGCACCTACTACTAGAGTGGGGTGGGGGAGAAAATGAACGCCAGGCGAAGCCGAGACTCTTCTCAGTGTGGTCCCTGGGGAGTTGCAACGAACTCTGTTGGAGTTGCTCGAATTAAAAGTGCCTAAAGAGACAAGTGAAGGTTTGGCTGGGGTGGGGAGGAAAAAAAATAACCACCCCAAAACCACGTTAAAAATAGATGTCAAAAAGACTTTTTTTTTTGTAGTAGGGATTTAAAGGAAATATCCAAGAAGTATTAAGATACTAAAGTGTATTGTATATGGGCATCGACTCTGTGGACCAAACAACAATAGACTATTGTAGGTAGAAGCATGAAATGATAAAGGAGAACCTACGGAAGCTGGTGGTCTTAAAAAGTTGATAAGCTTGTTAAAGTGTGTAAAGTTTGGTATCATGCTAGTGCAAAACTGGGACTATACTACAGCAATATAAGGATAAGGCTATAGTGACCTAACATACAGTATATGGATCATTACAAAAGAGAGGGAAAAGGGAAAAAAAAAAGGAAAAAAAAGCTTATCTGTATTTAAAAAATAGAAACATATCAGCAGAAGAGACTGGTTAGTGTGGAAGCTGATTTGGAATAGAACCAGCAGTGTCGTAGTTAAAATCAAACGAGATCCATTCATCAGAGTGAATCAGCTACTCAAACTGTGAAGACAACCCAAACTTTCAGATTCCTTGACAGTTTTACAGGAACCCTGAGCCAAACGTGGGAAATGAGAATGTGCTGGAGGGCAAGTGTATGATTGTAGATCTGCCTGCACCTGGAAGCAGGAAGCAGGAAGGAGAAGGAGGAGGATGAAGGTGGTGAGAAGGGGAGGAAAGAAACTTCTTGACCAGTAGAGACTGAAAAGACTGAAAACTTTGTAGTGTTGGGACTATGAAGAAACACTTGGTTGGACTTGTGAAACATATTGCTCAGTATTATACCATTCCCAGTATTTCAGGAGGAACAGACTTGATTCAGTAGTAATAAAAAGTGGGAAAAGGGAAAAGCAGAAGAAGCGAGAAATCAGAATATGCATCTCTCTTTTTGTTTTTTTTTTAAAAAAAAAAAAGTCAAAACTGGAATTGTGTTTGATATTTAAAAGTTGCCAGTTAGAACCTCATCATTACTAAGGGAGTTTGTTTTCTGTTGGTTAGAGCAAGAGACAACCCCTGACTGCCAGAATCAGAAATCACCTGAGTATTTTTGTTAGGCGGGCGCCAGTTTTTCTTACCGAGTCGCGAACGCTGTGCGTTTGTCAGAATGAAGTATACAAGTTCAGTGTTATTTTTTTTTCCTTTTTATATAATTATTATATAACTTATGCATTTATACACTACGAGTTGATCTCGGCCAACCAAAGACACACACACACACACAGAGAAAAAAGAAAACCAAAAAAAAAAAGGGGACAATCCAAAAAAAACCAAACTATTGTGGCCTTGAATTTTAACTCTGTATGCTTAATGTTTACATTATGAACATATTAGTCCTTAGATTGCAGAATGTATGTAATAAAATAAGCTTGGCCTAGCATGGCAATTTCAGATTGACACTGTGGTTTGCATTTTTTTGTGTGTGTGACACCCATGCCAGATGTGCTGCTCACCAGGTTAAAATGGGCCAGGCTTTTTGGGCTGTGAAAATGTGGGAGCAAACAGCCTGAGTTTGAAGTGCACAGGTGCTGTGTGTCTTCTGTTCTTCTGCTGAAACACTTCCAGCCCTTCTTTAACAGTGTCTTGCCATCCTGTGCTGAGCTTCTCTGGCCCAGAGATTGCAAACATCCCCAATTAATTCTCAACTAATTCTTCAACTGCTCCACACCCAAGACTGGAAATGAAGCCTAAGGGAGGCCTCTAAGGAAGAGTAGTCATACTCAGAAATAATCTTTTGTTGCCATGAAGTTATTGTGGCAGAATCTCAGCCTGAGGTGTATCTTCCTCCTCGATCATGTGTTGAATTGCTTTGCCCCCTTGCCCTTTGCCCTTAATACATTCTGTATCGTTATAAGTAAAAAAAAAGTGAATAGTGAACAATTTCCATTATTCCCCACTTTAGAATGGAGTGTATGGCAGCCTTGTTCATTTGTCATTGCAGCCCATCCTGGCTGTTTACAAAGGGCAGGGGTTTTTATTTTTCTCTGGGCCCCAAAACTGCATCTGGTGCCTACGGGCGTAAATCCATTCTTCCCCAACACCATCTGAAGAACTGGTCTGGAAAATCAGCCCTGACATTTATGAGTGGCTTTCCACAGTGTTTGCTGCAGGAATCCCAGACAGCTCAGCCCTCTGTATCCCTCCTTTTTGCTGGTGTTTTTTTTTGGTTTTTTTTTTTTTTTTTGTGTGTCCTTTTTCCCAGACCAAATGGGTGTGGATTCAGGTTTTATAGGAAATGTTCTGCATATCCATTTTTTGGGGGGAGCAATGGGACCCAACTCTACCAGGATTTGTGTTAGGAGTATGTTGGTGGCAGTTCATAAGCACAGGATTGTGTTACCAATGTGTGAGACCTGAGCAGGGAAATAAGCATTTTAAGTCTGTATTTCTTAAGAAAAGAAAAAAATGAACTCTCAGAAAATGTCAGTCACTAGTTTAGAAAGTTATGGCAGGCACACCAACATGTGACTGTAAAGATAATAATTTGCCTTTCAGTGGAAATAAATCTCCAGATCCTCACTGTCTGCTTCATGTGTACTTCCAACCCGAAATGGTAAGTGTCTTTTTGAACCAGGTTTTGATTAAACACTAAAAATCCAGATTTAAATAAAGTCTTTGTTTAGATGGGCAAGGACGTGCCTGGAGACCTCCAAAGCATCCTCAGTGCTCTTGGAGCTGCCTGCAGGATTTCCAGATTGTTTTACCTGGCTGCTGTCCTGTGGAATGGGAACAACATCCTGGCTTTGGGGTGCAGATTTGGGACAGGGACAGATGGGCTGATGGAGTCCCCTCGTGTGAAGAGTAAAATCCTGGAGCTGCCCATGGGAAGCTGACCCATTGCGGAGCTGCACCTTCCTCCAGGACCTGTCCCTGCCTTCCAGGAGCCTTGGGAAACACAAATTTTGCAAGATGAGAGTGAAGGATGGAGAGACCCTACTCCTGCTGCATTGGGATTATTTGTAGGGTCTCCCTGTGACCGTGACAAGGCAGAGCTGAGGAACTCTGTGTCCATTCCATGAGAGATGTTCAGTGAAGCTCAGACAGACCTCAAGACCTTGCCTGGATCTTCTCTTTGCCATTTGGCACCTGGACAACACGGCCCTGATGTGCCCACGTTTGCAGAAATTGGTAATATTAGTAACTTCAGCCCTTTATTTAAATCAGAGTTTCTTTTAAAGACAGGTGTCAGCCCAGGTGCAAACCTTACCCAGATTCCAAAGAGTCCACACTTAGTACCTCGAATTCCACAAGGCTTTTAAACTGCCCACAGAAACACAGGGATCATCAGACTTTTCTTTTGCAAATTTTTTCTATCTCAGACTATTTCTTCTTTCTCATCTAAAATATAATTTTATAATAAACTTCTCATTACATGTGCATTAAAGGTAAAAGAAACCATTTTACCTATATCGGATGATTAGGCATCCCATGATCTTTTTCTGTGCCATCTTCTCAAGTTTTGGTCACATTAGGAAAATACTCTCCGATGATCTAAATTGCTGGTTAGCCAGAAAGGCACATTATTTACCCAAAGAGTTTAGTTAATTCCTGATTGAATTTTACCTTCTGATCCAACACAAATTCATCATTCCCTCTCTGGGTAGTGATGGGAGTACTTGGATACCTTCACAGCAGATCCTGCCTGCATCCTCCAAAGTGTCCTGTCTCTGCTGCTGTCCCCTGGGTGCTGTGACCTCTCCTTGGAGGCACTGGCAGCTGGAAAGACATCAGGGCATGACCAGCATGAGCTCTGCTTGAAGAAAGGTTAATGAGAACATTTTGAGCTGGTTGATGAGAATATTTGGGTCAACTGGAATGTGGAAAATTATTTCAAAATTTAATTTCATAGCATCACACAATGGTTTGGGTCTGAAGGGAAAGAAAGGTTCCATCAGGGACACTTTCAACTGTCCCAGGTTGCTCCAAGCCCCAGTGTCCAACCTGGCCTTGGGCACTGCCAGGGATCCAGGGGCAGCCACAGCAAATCTGGGAATTCCCTCCCAGGGAACAATTTCTTCCTAATATCCCATTTAACCCTGATTTCTGTCAGTTTGAAGCCATTCTTCTTGCCCTGACACTCGGGGCTCTTGTAAAAGGTCTTGTAAAAAGTGTCCATCTTTCTTGTCAGCTTCCTCCCCAGCATTTTTTTTAAAGGGCACATATTTTCAAGAAAACTAACAAAACACCCAGGATTCTTAGGCCAGGAATTGCCCTGAGATGTCTTTTTAAATTGCTGGTTTGAGGACTTCTCAAATCAAAAAGTTTGGGGGTTGCATGCAAGAATATTGGTCCATATATATTTTATAAAAACCTAAAGGGGCAGAATAATTTTCTGTGCCCAGTCCTAGAAGCACTGAGGAATTCTGCTTGGGAATCCCCATCCATCCATCTCGTTGTAACAAAACTATTTTCTACCATACATTTACTGATGTTTCCTTAACCTTCTCCTTTGAAAAGATCTCAATTCCAGGGTATTTCCACCCATTCCCATCACACAGAACCCAACACATCTCATTGTCAAAGAGGGACGGTTTGTAGGTTTTTATTTTGTTTTCCTGCCATTTCTGTATTTTGCAATTCCTTGGGATTGCACTCCCCATGAATCACCCTCTGGAGTTCCTCGCCTGCCTCAGTGTTTACAGCCTTCCAAATATTTGTGGTTTGTTATCACACTCCCTTTGACTGGGTGTTTGCCAAGCTCAGACATATTCCACTTCACAAATCTATCCCTCTTCTTCTCTGATAATTTTTAATCTGCCCTTTTTCTTTTTCTTTTTTTTTTTCCCTTCCTGTCTCCCCTGCACATTTCCAGGCCTGATGTCTCCTCCTGTCTGAACCATTCCCATCTAGGACTTTCTTGACTGCACCTCCATCCCACTGGAGTCTCTTCATCCCAGTCAAGCAGCTGATGCATTTTTCAGTCCCACCTGGGTGAAACTGAGCAGCTCGAGCAGCTAAAAGGTGGATTTCCATGTTCTTCCTTCTTTGGAGTTTCCTTCTCATGAGCTGAAAATTCTCCTTTCTTCAGGTGTCCTCAGCAGACCACTGGGAAGGTTTTTCCAAACTCTTGGAGTAAAATTTCTGCACTGGTTCCACCAGCTCATCCTGCCCTCCAAAAATGTTTATTCATTTCCAATTTTTTTTTGTGCTGGAGGTGTCATTTTTCTCCACAGAAGATGTAAAGTCTGCTCTGCAGAGAATCACAGGATTGCAGAAGAAACCTTCAAGCTCATCCAGTGCCACTGACGCCCCAGCACCACCAGCATCACCCCAAAACCTTGTCCCCAAATTCCATATCCAGATGCCGAATTGGATACAGGCTTCTAAAACACGCACAGGAACTTGGACTAAATGATTGCCATGGTACCTTTAGGCTTCCAAGCAATTCTAAGAGGATGTGAAAGGCAAGTTTTAAGTTTTAGGCACATTTTTTACTCAATTCTTTCATCTATTTTTGCAGAATTCCCAGTTTGTGTCACAAAAGATCCATGTAGATCCCTTCACCCCCCCCAACAGATGGGCCCAGGACTGCCAGGGGTGAGAGAGGGCTTCAAAGTCCACTTTTCTTCATCCTCGTGGAGAAGAGCTGTGAAGCTCCCCACTGACTACTGGAATGGTCAAATTTAGAAATAATACCCCTTTTCTCCTGTAGACTGGGCAGGGGTATGTTCACCTCCATTAGTGTACTCTAAAGTACAAGGGAAAGAAAGAGGGAAAATCAAAATATCCATTTGTTTTATGGTTGAAAAATGTCCTTCTGCTGTCTAGATCCCAGAAATTGGTCAGGTACATCCACACATTCCAGTTTGCTGGGATGGGAAGGAGTTGGGATGACCCAGCCATGAGTCGGCTCCCATTGTGCTGGAGAGGGTAAATACAGATCATGACTAACAGATGTTGCTTTGAAGTGCTCCTATCTTTAAATACACAAGGCTAATAAATGCTGGGAAAAAAAATCTGTGTTTTCTACTAAGACTAAGCTGAACATTTTCCACTCTTTCTTCAAAGAGGGGGGAGTATGAGATTTTTTTAAAATTATTAATTTCTTCCAGCATATGCTGAGGATAAATCCAGGAAATATGTGGAAGGTCCTTGGACATTGTGATGGGCTCATATCCTGGCACACAGACACAGCTCATGGCTTGGCTCCCCAAGGGACTGGAGTGTCTGAATGGCTGCTGGTTACAAATATGGAAAATTTCCAAGTGCCTCTGCATGGCTGTAAGGAAGCTGTAAACCTCCCACCACAGGTTTCCAAAGAAAAGACAGAAAATCAGAACTGCAGCAAGTGGCACACAGCCTTTGGAGGAGGGTTTGAATCTCAAAACAGGTGTGAAAATTACCTTGGCTGTTCCAGGAGGTGACAGGGGAGGGGACATAGAGCCAAGGATGCAGAGAAATAGCTTTTAACAGCAGGGCTTGGGAAGAGGAAGGAAAAATAGGAGAAAGAGGCAAAAATGGAGATGTAAAGAAGCCGAAAAAAAGTTCTGAAGGAGAAAAAAAGTTCTGAAGTGCTGCCAGAGAAGTAGCAACATGCCGTGACACTGACACCCTTATTAACAATTTATGGCAGGGGGTGGAAGTGGAGTTTAAGACATCCTTGCAGGGGTTCCTTGGTGCTGTAGGACCCGATTTGATGATGGTGACACAAGGTCAGCCCTGAGCTGTCAGAGAGACAGCCAGAGCATCAAAACATGGGCTGGCAACACGAGGGCAGCAGCCAAAGACGTTGGCTTGGCTCAACCTCCCTCGCCCTTAGAAAAAGGGGAATTCCACAGGACAGGAGGTGCCAGGGAGGCTCCAATGGCCAGGGAAACCCAAACAGCTCATTTTCCTGTCTAACCATGGAAAGTGAGATGGATCTGAGGGATGTGGGGAAGCGAAAAGCAACTGGACGTCAAGAGGTTTGCAGGAAGAGAGAAGAAAGTGGAAGAACAGATGACTGAGCCCGAGGGAATTTAGAGGTTCAGGAGAAGAAAAGGGAGGCTTGAAAAGAGAACAAAGTCAGGTTTAGCTCAAAAACTGAACCCAAAGGATGGGCTGCAGAGCAGCTGTGACATGCAGTTTGGTAGGAGGAGGCAGGTCAGCACATCTGGGCTGAGGCAGCAGCCTGAGCTGAGGAGTCACTGGAGCCGGCGAATGTTGTACTTCATTTCTCTTTCTACACTTCCCACTTCAGTGTATTTTCAGTTAACATTTCATTACCATTTCCACAAACATTTCATGTCAGGACTTGGTTACAATGCAGGCTGCAGACGGAACAGCTGTAAAATAGCCCAGCCAATGCTGGTAATTTGCACTGGGAATGTAATATCCAAGCTCCAGTCCCTGACAGGGGCTGTGCAAAATGAGCTCAGTGGCAATTTTCATTTCTTTAACCACTTACCTCAACAATTAAATGTATTGCAAGGCTAAATGGGGAGTATGTAATCAGTCACTGCAGACTGTATGAAAGCATCAGACCATAGATCTCTGTTGTTTTGTCAGGAGCTGTACAAAGTGCTCTGCAAACGGTTTTGTTCACTCTTGTTACTTTAACTCTACACCAAAATACAGGGGAGTTTCATTCATACTCTGCGTGTGTGTGTCTCCTGCTCTGTGCCAAGTCCAATATTCTCTCCTTTTCCTACTCAATGCAGGTCACAGAGGAAGGTTTTAGCACTGCAAGCTTTGAGGTGGGAAACCACTCACTGCTTTAATATTTTTGATATTCCCCTGTCACTGCTGGAACAGCTCTTGAGCTGAGATATGGTTGGTGCTCCCAGTTACTGCTAGATTTCTATTTCTCTACTTTTGACAAAAGCTGAGGTGTTGGGTTTGTGACTCAGTCATCTCTTTCTCAAAAATGTCAGGTAGGCTTTACTCAGAATAGAATCATGGAATGGTTTGGGTTGGAAGGGACAAGTTCACCTTGTTCCACACCCCTGCCATGGACAGGGACACCTCCCACTGTCCCAGGTTGCTCCAAGCCACAATGTCCAACCTGGCCTTGGACACTGCCAGAGATCCAGGGGCAGCCACAGCAAATCTGGGAATTCTATTCCAGGGCCTGCCCACCCTCTCAGGAAAGGATTTTTTTCCAATATCCCATCCAGCCCTGCCCTCTGGCACTGGGAAGCCATTCCCTGTGTCCTGTCCCTGCAGCCCTTGGGAATTGTCTCTCTCCAGGTTTCCTGGGGCTCCTTCAGGCCCTGCAAGGCCACCCTGAGCTCAGCCCAAAGCTTCTCCTGTCCAGGCTGAACAATCCCAGCTGTGCCAGCCTTTCCTCCCAGCAGAGCTGCTCCATCCCTCTGCTCATCCTGGAGCCTCCTCTGGGCTCTCTCCTTGGCTGGGGCAGCTCTGCAGGTGGGGCCTCACCTGAGCAGGGCGCAGGGGGACAATTATGCTACAGAGTCATTGATTGTACCATGTATTTCCACCCCCTATTTTGGCACAATGTAAAAGGAGACAAATAGGAAGAGGTAAAGCAGCTGTATTTAACCAGAATACCTGGCAAAACCTAGTGAAGTGAATGTGAGCTGACTGATGATAAAGTTTCCAAAAGGCCAAAAGCAACTTGGGCTCTCAAATCTGAGAGACTGATGGGATTTATGATGCTGAGACATTCCAGAAATCCCTGCCTGGTGCTTTGTCATTTAAAAAAGTCACATACCTTTGTAAGGGCTTGAGGCTTGCACAGCCCTGGAGTGACCCCCAGCAAAGGCAGCCATGGGATTGGGGAAGAAAAGCCACCATAAAAAGCCATAGAATTATCTGAGTTGGAAGGGACCCACCAGGATCATCCAGTCCAATTCCTGGCCCTGCACAGGAAACCCCAGGAATCCCACCATGTGCCTGAGAGCATTTTCCAAATGCTTCTTGAACACAGACAGGCTCCTAATGTCCAACCCAAACTTCCCCTGGTACAGCTTGAGACTCTGTGCTCTTGTCCTGTCAATGGGATCAGTCAACTCCTGATTGATCAATCCCTGTTTCTCATGGAGCTGTGGCTGTGCAAGGCACCAGGGGCTTTTCTCTTCAGCAGGTGCAATAACAACAACAACAAAAAAATCTGTTTTAAAAAGCACAGGAGTGGTATGTTGGAACTCTGGGCACTGAGAATTTCAGACTTTCTGTGCTGAGGCGCT
>VWZU01009075.1:763066-789645 GCA_013397095.1 Sterrhoptilus dennistouni
TTGTGAGACTGCACTATAGATAAGAATTAATAAACAACTAAGTCCAAACACAAACTGCATTTCTCAAACATTTAATCCCAGTTCTAACAGAGGAAAAGAAGATAAAAACCCCACAGTGGTGTTGTAAAGGTGAGCTGGCAACTTGCTGGATGGGAGCCAGTGTTTGCCCAGGTGGCCGAGGAGGCCAATGGCATCCAGGAATTGTGTGGCCAGCAGGAGAGGGCAGGGATTGTCCCTCTGTGCTGGGCACTGCTGAGGCCACACCACAGCTTCCCCTGCCCAGATTTGGGCTCCTCACTTCCAAAAGGAGATTGAGGGGCTGGAGCATGTCCAGAGAAGGGAATGGAGCTGGGGAAAAGTCTGGAAAACACGTCACATCAACATGGAGTTTCCATGTTCCCCCCACTGCTCCTCGGTAAAGTCTCCCCATCATCTCCTCACTGCCACACCAGCACCCTGCAGGGTTTTACCAAGTGGTTTTTAAGAGGTGTTTTGCAGCACAAGCCTCATTCAGACTCCCTCCTCTCACCTTTTTTCCTCCCACAGTGTTATGGCTCTCAGGTGAGTGTTGGCTGCACAGGACATTTTAGGATGCTCCATGCAGTTTAAAGTTTGGGCTGTGCCCTTTTCCCAGCCTGGAGAAGGATGTGGTGCTGAGCCTGGTCCCCCAGGGCAGCTGGAGGAGAGGCAGAGGTGCCTGAGACTGGGACAAGAAGGCAGCAAGGGCTGGAAATGCCACAGTCAGTGCCCTGGGCTGGTTTTATGCTGGTCACTGCAGGTACAACTTTAGTTCCTCCTGAGGATCCTGCCCTTTTCCTGTCCCCTCAGCAGGTTCCTGTGGTCAGGATGGCAGTGTGACCACCCCAGGGAGCCAGAGCTCCCTCTCCTCGGATGTGTCACATTTGCTGGCCAAGGCATATTCCCATTTCTCCCAAAAGATGGCACTAGGATTCACCAAAACTGAGCTGGATGCTCGGCACTCTGGATGTTTTAATATTTGTGAGAAATCCCACCAGCAGAACCTCCAGAAAGTGTCCAGCCCTCACTTTTCCATAACCCTCTGGATCATCCTTCCCTGGGCAGAGCCTAATTGGACTCAAGGTTATGGGCAACAGCAGCAGAGGGAAAATCCAGTTATCACCTGCTCAGAGTGTGCAGCAGGAGGATATGTCTTTTCCTAGGATGCAAATATTCCTCCCCCCTGCTCCCTCCCTTTACGTCCTGTGTTTTATTTCTGAGGCAATGAGAAAAACAAATATGCAATATTGGAATTAATTTTCTTGCACGCTGACGTTATTTGCCAGAACAAAATTGACAACATTAAGGTTTTTACTCAGAAGTTAATTCTTTTTTTTTCATTTGAACAACATATCCCATAGGCAGAGAATCTGCCTGGTAATTTAGACCACGTTTTAAGGGGGTTTTTAAAATGTGAATGTTTCTACATAAAGATAATTATAGAAATATTTCTATGATTAAAAGGATGCAACTAATGAAAGTAACTTTTGGTGAGATTATTTTTCCTTGCAGTTTCTATAACCCATTTTTATCTGTCAGGGAAACAATAATTTCTTTTCCTGAAAAACAATCCCCATTCCAAGATAATGGACTTTTTTGTATTCATTAACATCTCTAATGGAGCTATCACCTGAAGAGGTAGAAATTTTCTTTCCATTAAAGAAAATGATAGGATCACAGCTCTATAAATGAAAAGAAGTTAAAATGTGCAGATGAAGGGTTTCCAAAGGCATCAGAATTCCATGGCTGAAAGTGCATTTAATAATGAAGGGAACACCTTGTCCAAGAAACTCACCTGCCTGGGCTGCTCAGCAGCATCCAAGGACCACTGAATCCTACAACTGCTCTGAAATTGTTCTCATTTGCAATAACAACTTCAGCAGTGACACTTTCTGCTCTTTTGCTTTGCAAATGTTGGTGTCTCCTGAGAGATAGGTGCCTGATTCCCATGTGCTCCCAATGTTTTGAGGGACCAAAGTTTAGCATGCAGCGAGAAATGTTCTTTTTTTTTCCCTCTGTGTGCTACCAGCACTAAAGAATGATTAAAAACACGAGTGTGAGAGGCAGCTGAAGACTTTACTGAGCCCTGATGTGAAAAGCCCTCGTGGCAGAGCTGGGGAATGTGATGTTCTTGCAGTGCAGGGGCTCTTCCAAGCACCTGAGCTTGGAGGTGTCTATTCAGCACTTTACTGTCCCTGTTCATTTTCCTTTTTTAAAACGGTGATCTGCACATCCCACTCATGCATTTTTTTGTGCTTTGCAGTCCATTTATGTTGCTCTTGTCTTCGGGGCTGTTCAGTGAATTATAAATTGCCACTCACCACCACTACAGCACAGCTGCTAATTGAGCAGTAAAGTGGTAGCACACGTTTGGAAGAGAGGACTGCTCCAGGATGGATTCACTTGTGGCCCTTCTGGAGGGCTGGACTCATCCAGGATATTCTGGAGGGCTGGATTTACACATGGACATTCTGGAGGGGAAGATTCACCCACAGATATTCTGGAGGGTAGAATTTACCCATAGCCCTTCTGGAGGGCTGGATTCATCCAGGACATTCCAGAGGGCTGGACTCACCCATGGACTTTCTGAAGGGCTGGATTCATCCAGAATATTCTGGAGGGCTGAATTTACCCATGGATGTTCTGGAGTCATCCATGGCCGTTCTTAAGATGTGGATTCACCCAGGACATTCTGGAGGGATGGATTAATCCATGAATATACTGGAGGGCTGGATTCACTCAGGACATTCTGGAGGGCTGGATTCATCCAGGATGTTCTGGAGGGCTGGATTCATCCAGGATAATCTGGAGGGCTAGATTTACCCATGGACATTCTGGAGGGCTGGATTCATCCATGGATGTTCTGGAGGCACCCATGGCCATTCTTAAGAGGTGGATTTACCCAGGATATTCTCGAAAGCTGGATTCACCCATAACCCTTCTAGAGGGCAGGATTTACCTCCTCTGGAGGGCAGGATTCACCCATGGCCATTTTGGAAGGTTAGTTTCACCCATGGCTATTTTGGAAGGCTGGATTCATCCAGGACATTTTGGAGGGCTGGATTAATCCATGGATGTTCTGGAGTCACCCATGGCCATTCTCAAGAGGTGGATTTACCCATGGACATTCTGGAGGGCAGGATTCACCCATAACCCTTCCTTAGGTCAGCAATTCGCTGCCTTTTATAAACTCAGGAGCCCCCTGACAAAACAAAACAAAACAAAACCAACCCCTAAAAAAACCCCTCCAACAAAACAACAACAACAAAATGCTTTCCAAAGGGTGGAAGGAGCATCAGTTCGGGATGTTTTGGAGCCTCAGGCACGGGGTGCTGTAAGAGGAGCTGGCACTAGATGGAGCGATGGGTTAGCTCCTCGCCGGAGATCCTGCTGGGAGCGCATTCCAGGGGTTTGGCAGGACGGAGCACGTTTGTCATCCTCCTCTTCCAGAGGAGCCCTGTGCTCTGGGGTCAGGGCTCAGAGAGGTGCTCAGCTGCCTTGGCCAGCCCGGTCCCACCCCAGTCCCACTGCTCCTCTTCCATCAACACCATCACTGCCCAGAAGCTGCAGAAAAAGCTGCATTAATTACCAAAATTAATCATCCCCAGGGGACAGGAGCCAACCTGTAGTGCCAAAACAGGCCCTGGGTTGAGTCCGGCTCTGCCATGGGGGCTGTTTTCCCTATTTTCCCTGTTTTCCTCTGTTTTTCTCTGTTTTCCTCTGTTTTCCCTGTTTTCCTCTATTTTCCTCTCTTTTTCCCTGTTTTCCCTGTTTTCCTCTGTTTTCCCTATTTTCCCCTGTTTTTCCTCACAGCCTCCAAGCCCAGCTCGTTACCACCACCAGTCAAAGGAGCAGAATTCCACATCTTTATCCCATCCCTGGGCCCTGGAGCTCCACCTGGCAAGTGCTGAGCTGCCACGGGCTGATGTCAGTGGCAGCAAATGGGACACGAGGAGGTGCTCCAAGGATTCCTTGGCACCTTGGCTGGCAGGAGCCTTTCATGTGGTTCCTTGGGTGTGACTGAAAGCAGCTTTTGGCCCAGGGGGATGGATGTTTTCTGCCTTTGTGTGTGCCCTGTGTTTTGTCATCCTGGTGTGAAACTCCTCTTCTGGAGATGATGAGCAGGGGATCTGTTTTAGCTTCAGAAATTTTAGGGGATTTTTTTTCTGGGGAGGAATCTATTTTAGCTGTTTCTTTGGAAATCTGTGTCGAAAATAGTGTGGGCAGCAGGAGCAAGGATTGTCCCACCTTGAGGGCTGGAGGATTTTGATTCAAGAAAGACATTGAGGTGCTGGGGTGGGTCCAGAGAAGGACAACAGAGTTGGGAGGGGTCTGGAGAGTAAATCCTGTAGGGAGTGGCTAGGGGAGCTGGGAAAGGGGCTCAGCCTGGAGAAAAGGAGGCTCAGGAATGGTCTTTTCACTCTCTACAACTCTCTGGCAGGAGAATGCAGCTGGTGAGGGTCGAGCTGTGCTCCCAAGGAACAAGGGACTGGACAAGGAGCACCAGGGGAGGCTCAGCTTGGCCAGCAGCAGGAATTTCCCCAAGGAAATGGTGGTCAGGCCTTGGCAGAGGCTGCCCAGGGAGGTTTGGAGTGCCCATCCCTGGAGGTGTCACCTGGAGGTGGCACTCAGAGCTCTGGGCTGGGGACAAGGTGGGCATTGGGCACAGCTGGGACTCCATGGGTTGAGAGAGCTTTTCCAGCCTCAGGGATTTTGTGATAAGCCATTAATTGTGGTTGTTCAAAGCACGATTTTTTCCTCTTCTGAAGAGATGATTTTCTTTCCATCACATGGCAGCAGCAGCCTGGGGGGCAGAACAACAACTTCTGGGAGGATTTCCTTCTTGCCACCATGGCTTAGACACATGAAATCCTACCAGCCTCTACCACTCCTGACTCCAGTTTTTGGGCCGCTTCAGCAGTTTTGGCCACTCTCCCACAACCCCAAGAGATATTCTGAGTGCAACTTAAACCAGGCCTGGTGTTTGATACTTATCTGCTTAGATCCCCTTTAATTATATGCATTAGTGGTCAAAACTGGGGCACCAATGTGCCTCCAGTCCAGGCATTGCTTTTTAACTCACAAAGAGCTGAAAAGAAAGAAAAAGTGATGCATTAGAGGAACTGAATCCATCATAACTGTTGTTCATTAAGTGTGTCCTCCTGTGGTGCCCACAATGTAAACCTGAACTTACCTTCCCAGAAGAACAAAGTTACCTTTAGCACATGAAGGAGTTTTTTAAAGCCTATGGAAAAATAAGCATTGAAAAACTGCAGGAAAATAATGACCTTGGGGAGGGAAAGAGGGATAAGATAATGATCACAATAAAATGGTTGTGAGTGTGATTTCACCACCAGGAATGCTCCAGTAGGAATTTGAGATTTTTTTTATCATTCATCAAGAGGGACAAAGCCTGAACAGTTGGGTCAGGAATATTTTTTAGGAGCAAACAAATTTTTCAGGAGCTTAAGGCAAGCTGAGTTTGCTGTGACTCCTGGGTTCAGCTCTGAGGTCAGCAGGGCCCAGTTGCTTACCTTGCCTGACCTCCTTCAACAACACAAACCTCACCATTTCATCCAGTTATTCCTGCAATGAACTAAGGGAGCAGGTTCATACTTCTTCATTAATATCCTGAAAAAAAAAAAAAAAAACAAACACCAAAAAACCTACAGGAATTCTGTCACTTTCATCACTTTTAGCCCAAACATTTGCTGCTGCCAAAGTTCAGCCACTACTGTGTTTGTTGCTCCTTCTTTGGCTTGTTTGTTTTCCGTCTATCACAGACGGTGTGTTCTGCCCTGTAAAAGTGCCCACACGTCAGTCAGGGAATAAGAAACAATCCCACATCCCCGAGGTGACTCACACACCTCGTGGATACTGAATCACCATTGGGATGAGGTGAACATGTGGTGTGCAAAGCAGAGGCTGGAACGCTTTCAGCCAAAACGCTCCCAAAACGCTGCTACAAATTAGGGAATTCACGGAGAGCAGCAGCCCCTGAGTGGTTATTTGTGACCCAAAGGGCTAAGCTCACAATTCCCAAATGCTTCTGACTGTCACCCCTATAGGAGACTGTTCATTTTGTGTGCCCCCAAACCCAGAGAAATACAGAAAAGTCAGCTTGGTTTTGTCTAGCTCTAGTGCAGAGACCCTCTTGAGCAGTCCACACTCCCAATCTGGAGTAATAATCACTATTAGGCTAAAATATTGTTTGTTTAGCCCTATGAGCACTAACCACAAAGGAATATTCTGTAAAACCCCATAGACCACCCAAAAACCCCTTTGTGGTGGCACAGCACATTGTAGTTACCCTGCAGAGGCTCTGGAAACTCCATTCATGAGCGACCTGGCCAAGGCTATACTGGAAGCACGTGAAATTATGGGAACTGAGTCACAGATCCCAGCACATATTGGATGCTTTTATAGGTTAAAAGTAAATAGTCTTTAAGAGACTTTTTTTTTCCCTCCATATGAAGGCGATTTGGGCTGATTATTTTGTTCAGGGCTGGACTCTCATGACGTTTTGTTGTTGCTTTGGTCTAAGAAGTTCATGTGCTAAAACGCTGTTCCAGGGCTGCAGCTGATTGTGTGCAGGTTAATAGACGAGCCTTTGTCAAGGACATTGTGCAAACACATTTCCACAAGACATTATTGTCTGGACACATGAGCAAATATTTGCCTAAAAAGTCTAATTAACCATTGTTCAAGAACTGCCACCTGCCCCTGGGTTTTCTGGCACTCTCCTGGAAGGGCCTGTGTTGTACAGCAGTGCCTTTAGCCAACATTTCCACGGGAGCCAACTCCTGACCAATAATTAAGTAAACATTCAGCTTGCTGCCTGTTATTTTAAATTTCTTTTAATAATAAAGGAAGTGTTACGAAGAAAAGGAGTAAAGGCAACCAGTCTTGCTTTAACAGCACTGCTGGGAAAGGAGATATGTGGCCATGGGCTGACAGAATCCCAAAATCCCAGAATCACCGAGGCTGGAAAAGATCTCCAAGGTCATCAAGTCCAAGCTGTGACCCATCCTCACCTTGTGACCCAGCCCAGAGCACTGAGTGCCACATCCAGGCCTTCCTTGGACACCTCCAGGGGTGGTGACACAAGGGACACGCTGGGGTAGCCGTGGATGAGCCCATCAGCAGCACAAAGGACGAGCCCATCTGTGTTGTAAAGTTCCTTCTGTCAGCTGAAGGCAGGAGAAGTGATGACAGTCACGATGCCAGGGGATGGGTGGACAAAAGAGGATTGTGCAGCTGTCCTGGAAAATGTGGTGTGTGACATGCCAGGAGGTTGGAGCAGGAGCCCTTTTGAGCAATGTCCTTTTGCATCCCCAGTAAAGCCGCCCCAAACTGCAAATAAATGAGTTCAGAGACAAACACTCGCCTACCTGCCTTAATCTTAAAGATATATTTATACAAGGATTTATTTTGGAAAGCTACCCTCACATTCAAAGTGGAAAACCAAATATTTTTTGTTTGAGAATCTTGAAGTTAAATATTTTGTTGGTTAACATTTTGTCTTCTCAGCCCTTTCTGGTTGAAACCGTTCAATGAAATTGATAGGAATTCAACAAAATATTTGGTCAATTAAAATAGGTATTTTTCTTAGTTATACCCTTTTGTTTAGAAATTGTTTCAGGCATTTCCACTCATGGAAACTATGACTGTCCAAAGAGATTTTTTTCTTTTTCCCATATTTATATCATCTTTATTTCAAATTCCTTTTCCCAAAAATAAGTGATGTTACTGCCCGGCTAAGCTGTGCCATGGGTTTTGTGGAGGCACTTACTGGCTAGAAACATAGATTGTACTAGATGTACAACCTTGGTTTGCTCATAAAACATTTTGTTGCCAGCTAATAGAAATTATTATTACTTTTCACATCTCTCTCATTTCCCAGCTGCCCAGCTCCCCCAACTCTGGCTGCTGCAGTTCTGTCGCCCTCAGAGCTCAGCAGATGAGTTCCTTTGCTCACTCCTTTTGTTTCTTCCTCTCATACTCCCATTTCTAACTGAAATGGTCGTGCTTTTTCAGGACTTCAGCAAAACCATCCTAATCCTGACCTGTATCGTCCAACTTGTCCTTGTCTCGTTGTAGAAAATAAGGCCCATGAAAACTCTGTTAAGAGTTGACTGAACCACAAAAATAGGATTGTAGAATTTTAAGGAAGGGAATAGAGGGGATCTTAGAGATCATCCAGTCCCAACTGGATAGGAGGGACACCTCACACTAGACCAGGTTGCTCAAGGTCTTATCCAACTTAGCCATGGACACTCCCAGAGCCCTATAAGTGGCTTGAATTCCCCCCATAGTCTTTTGTATTGTCACTGGGACCTCCCCAAGCTATCACAGCTCTTCAGAGATATAATCCATGCATGGCATCCTGTGCTTGAGGACCTGTGGCAGCTCTGTGCTCATCATCTCCACCCCTGCTCAGAAAATATGACCAGCAGGGGAGAATGAGTTGGCCTTGAATGAGGTCCCACCCTTCCCTGCCATAAGAGGGACACCTCCCACTAGACCAGGTTGCTCAAGGTCTTATCCAACTTAGCCATGGACACTCCCAGAGCCCTATAAGTGGCTTGAATTCACCCCATACTCTTTTTTATTCTCACTGGGATCTCCCCAAGCTATCACAGCTCTTCAGAGACATAACCCATGGATGGCATTGTGCATCTGAGGATCTGTGGCAGCTCTGTGCTCATCATCTCCACCCTTGCTCAGAAAATATGACCAGCAGGGGAGAATGAGTCGGCCTTGAATGAAGACCCAGTGAAAAGCCTCAGGTCGGTGTGTGTGTCCCAAATTCTGTTTGCCCAACCTGAGGCCCTCCACTGCTGTCACCTTCCCTTTTGATCTGTCACTGCACTTGTGCTATAGCAACCACCAGCGCTGTTGGCAGGAGGAGTAAAATAAAGTCACCAAAACTGCCCCAAAATATCCCCCTCGCCATCGCCCTTTCCCAGCGCCAGCTGTCAACTGCCCGCGGCAGGAAATGCTTCCTCCGGTGTGTTTTCCTCCTGAGGGACTGCTGAGCTCCCAAACATGCCATTGTGCAGAGCAGGGATTCAATACACAAAAGGCTAAAAACTGCACAGCATCCTGTCCTTGCTGTTCCTAAAGCAGAGTCCTTCTCTCACTCCGTGAGGTGCCGAGGGGCCCACAGGTGCCTGGGCCAGCAGCGCCGTTGTCACAGCGGAGTCACATCCCTAAGGATGGGTCCTGCACCAGAGAGGAGCGTGTGGGAAATGGAGAAATTCAGCAGGCTGAGATGTCCCTACCTCAGAAAAAAAAAAGAGGGAAATGGGATGTGGAATGATTTCCTTGCACAAGGACTGTGCAGCATGATGAGCTGGAGGGGAGAGAGGTGCCGATGATTTATGGCGATTCCTCCCAGCAGAAGGCCTGGCCAACCTTCCAAAAAAACTACTGTCCTTCACTGTGCAGGCATTACTGGCATCCTGCTGCAGGTTTGGTGTGGCAAAGGCCTTGGAAATGACTCTGCATCCAGCCCTTTTGGAGAAGGGGGCAGAGGTGTTGGGCCGCGACAAATCGCGGCGGAGTCATCGGGAGCGTCGATGGCGTAAATGCCAGGAAATATCCTCCTGCTGCTTATATTTAGTTACTGATAAGGCTGCACCGACCCAGAGCATGCTGTGCCCTCTCCTGTGCCTTTCCTGCCCGCTGAGGAGCCAGGGGAGGCTTGTGCAAAGGTTTCACTGATGAAAGAGGAAATCATTTCTTGCTGCATGCCAAGGTTATAATCAAGGGGGGGGATTTGCGCAACTGGGAAGAACCTAGACTTTTCTTCATCTCTCCCGAGGAAATTGAGAAGCTCCACTGCCAAATATCTGTTGGGAGAATCAAGAGGAAGCAGAGGTGTTTATGCTCTGGAGGAAGTGGGAGGGCTAGGGGCTGCAGCAGTGACATTATCTCAGTGCAGGGCATGCCTGGGGCCGTGCTGGGACTCTCATCCTGTTGCCTTGGAGGAGCAGGAAGCCTCCAGCCCTCAGTCCTCTCTCCTGCTGGTGCCCACAGTGCACTGAGGCTCTGGGAGGTCAGAAACCCCGTGGGATCTTTTATTTTAACCTCTGCTTCAAAGGCCGTGTGCTTTACTGTGAGTTTCTGTGTGTGACTTGCTTCTCAGCCATGCCCTCCACAGCCCCCTCAGTCAGCTTTTCCTGTTGACCAAAGGGTTGGTTTCTCTCTGGATGAAAAAAAACAAAACCCAACCAAACAAAAACACCAACCCATAAGTACCTCTCAGTGTATCTCACCCATTCCTATTTCAGTTTAATGGAAACGACTCTCTGAATTTAGCCAACAATTCTCTACTATCCATAGTTTGGGGATTATTCTTATTATCCTGCTTTTATCAGCTCAGGAGCTGTATGGGTCTCCAGAAGTACATTATATCACATAATTAGCACATGGGGCATGTGGTTTGGCATTCCTTTCCCAGAGGAAAAAGGACTTGCGCAGTGTTGTGTGTTGATTTAGTGCTTTCAGGGTTTTTAGGATTCACTTTGTTGCTTTTTTTTTTAAATCCTCATTCCTTTTGGCGTGTGTATTACAGGATGACAAGGGCCCACAGCTCCTGTGGGCAGATGATTTCATGGGGCAGGACCAGCTCCCAAAGTTCTGTTTTCTCCTGAACAGAGAAATACGAAATTTATGGGAGAAGTTATTGGTGGTGAGGCGAGGTCATTCTCCGCCTCAAAACTTAAGGTAGAATTCAGAAATGCTGGGCTGAGACCTGTGGCAAGTCTGGGGTCCCCAGCACTGCAAAGCAGAGCTGCCACAGCTTTCTCTTGCAGCTGGTGTTCCCATGGGCTTGATGGTTTTCACAGGATCACAGAATGGTTTGGGTGGGAAAGAACCTTAAATCCCATCCCATTCCCACCCCTGCCATGGGCAGGGACCCCTCCCACTGTCCCAGGCTGCTCCAAGCCCCAATGTCCAACCTGGCCTTGGGCACTCACAGGGATCCAGGGGCAGCCACAGCAAATCTGGGCACCCTGTGCCAGGGCCTCACTGCCACCATAAGGAAGAATTCTCACCTAAGATCCAATCTAACCTTGCCCTCAGTCAGTCCGAAGCCATTCCCTGTGTCCTGTCCCTCCATCCTCTTGTAAACACCTGGAGCTTTGTCTGAAATGCCCACAAATCCCACAGGCTGCACCTGGAGGTGGTTCAAGCCCCTTTGGGGCTTGGAACAATCTGGTCTAATGGAATGTGTGGAATGGGGTGATCTGTAAGGCCCCTTCCAACCCAAACCATTCTGTGACTCTGTGATTGTGCCTTGGATCAGAAATGTGTGCACACAAGGTGCTTTGCCCTCTGTCAGCTCTGCCAGCTCCTACAGAGCCTTTCTAGGAGAACTGAACAGACTTTTAAAGTATCTGCCCATTCACACATAAAACCAAATTACATAATTGTGGCTCCTCTCAGAGTCCAGGGAACACATCCACAGAGCAGCACGATTTGGCCTTTAAACAGGAGCACTTTCACTAAATTGAATAACGCTGCAGTGGCAAAAAAATCTGTTGTAAATAATTTATTTCACTTGTGTAACCACGAGCAAGGAGAGCAGGAAGGAAAGGGCACCTGCATTTGCAGCCAGCCAGATTGGCATCAGCCCTGGAAATGGATCTGGGCAGGGATCAGAATAAACCTGACAAAGGTTGTCCTTTGTGCACGACCTGCAATAACTAAAAAGGCGTGTAAATACCATCCAAAATAAACAACAAAGATCTTTTTTCTTCCAGAGGCAGCTGGTGGTGAGGAGAGGGGAACTGGAGAAGCCGAGGGGCTGCCACAGCTGGGAGCAGCACAGTCCCCAGAGTGTCCTGGCAGGGTCACAGGGTGACAGGGGCAATGCTTTGACCCATGAGAAACATCCAGAAGAGGAATATTTTCCAGCAGAGCCCCATTGCTGCCAGAGTTGGAAAATGAACAACCTCCCTGACCCAGGGAGATAGAAACCCTCTCTGGACTCCTTTCCTACTCTGGTCCCCATGGCTCCCTGTCCTGGGGGAGGCACCTCACAGGTGCCCCAGGTCCTTCCAGGTCCCCCAGGTCCCCAGGCACTGCCAGCTGAAGCTCCAGGCATGTTCTGCATGGCCCAAATCCTTGAGCTCAGCTGGGCTTGTTTCATGCCAGCCACTCTGACTTCAGTCCCAGCTCATCACCAGCAGGCACAGCCTTCAGAGACAACAACTTTTCCTTAAATCAAATCCACTTCCTAGGAAAGAAACAGCAGAGATCCTAATTCTAGCCCCTTCCTAAGGCCTGGAGCCTTCCCTGCATCCTCTTGGCAAAAGCAAACCCACCTCTTGCTTGTGCTTATTGCCCATCCTCACCTCCCACCTGAAAGGAGTTTTGGTTCCATAATTTTCGATCCCAAACTCCACTGATATCTAATTTTCAGTGCCTTGAAGGCAAGACCTCTGAACCCAACAGCTCTGCTTATGATATAACCTTAAATCACCTTCTCCAGAAAACTGGAAGGTTACTCCCCTCTTTTTTGTTTCTCCCAGAATAATTTAAATTAGAACATGCAATACCTATCCCAGGTGCAATTTATACAGTTACTCCTAATAACCTTCATAAAGTCATTATGTTCATTACCTAATAATATATAGTTGGGAGTCATAAAGTTTATTTACATTAGATAGTTCTCCAGGTGTGTGGAAAGCAGCTCAGTCCTGATAATAATCAAACAAATCCCTTAATATTCAGGACGTTGATCAGCACACTGAATTTTTTTTTATTATTTATTCAATGAAGTGATATTCCTGCCAGGTCTGAGCTATTTCTCTGTACTCTGTTGACTTCCAGGAGCACTGTACTTTGTTACTTTGTTCCCTTCACACCACAGTAAGCAAAGCCCTTCATGCTTTCCTTCCTCTTGGACCAAAAGGAGCCACCTGAGAGCTGGTCGTGGTTTGAGAGGGAGCCCTTGAGGGGCTGGGGGTGACTGAGTTCAGGTCACACCAGCACTGGCTGTGCTGTCCCATGTCCTGAAGTCACCCTGAGGTCACAGGTGACGTGGCAGGGGCTGTGCTGCCCTTCAGCCCCACAAAGGGACCCTGTCCTTGTCCCAGCAGGGATCCTGAGCACCCCTGCCCAGGCGGGAGGGGACAGAGAGTGCCCTGACATGGCTCTTGTGGAGTTGGGTCACCTCAGGTTGCTGATCTCATCTCCTTGGCTTTGGTTGGATAGGAAGGATTTGCAAATAAGGCAAACTTGCCTGGAAATAGGCACCAGGGTTCTGTTCTGAGCTCTGCCACAGGTTTCCTGACACAGCGTGGGAAAGGCTCTCCATCCCCTGGTGCTGGGATGGGGAGGGAGAGGGAATCTCTCATTTCTTCCTCCCTTTGTTCATCTCAGCCTTTAAGACTTAATGGCTGCTTCTCAGTGCCTGAGTGTCCTGAGTTTGGCCACAATTTTGCTCTAAAATAGACAATAAATAGTAATAAAAGTAGCCATGAGATTGCTATCACCAGATAGGAACACCAAAGAAATTAAATAAATGGTGTGCAGCTGGATTTTGTTAGTTCTCTAGGTGATGTGGAGCTCTTGTGGCAGGTAAGTGTGGCAGCTTCTTGTAATGACACTAAAAGTCTCACCAATATTTGGGGTTTTTTTGAAAATTTAATGTCCCAGAGTCAGGTGGTTATAGCTGGGTCTTACTTCCCACTGAAAACCAAATTTTGATGCTTTTCGTGGTCCAGAGAAAAGCTTTTGAATATTATTCCTGGAGGGAGAGAGGTGGAGAGTGAGAGGGAAGGAGGAGAAGGGCAGAGCAAGAGAGAGGAAGAAAAAAAGAGAGAGAGAAAGAAAGAAGGTGAGAGAAAGAGAGAGAGAGAGAGAGAGAGAAAGAAAGAAAGAAAGAAAGAAAGAAAGAAAGAAAGAAAGAAAGAAAGAAAGAAAGAAAGAAAGAAAGAGAAAGAAAGAAAGAAAGAAAGAAAGAAAGAAAGAAAGAAAGAAAGAAAGAAAGAAAGAAAGAAAGAAAGAAAGAGAAAGAGAGAAGAAAGAGAAATAAAGAAAGAGAGAAAGAGGGAGAGAAAGAGAAGAAAGAGAAAAAACAGAAGAAAGAGAGAAAGAAAGAGAAGAAAGAGAAGAAGAGAGAGAAAGAGAGAGAAAGAGAAGAAAGAAAGAAAGAAAGAAAGAAAGAAAGAAAGAAAGAAAGAAAGAAAGAAAGAAAGAAAGAAAGAAAGAAAGAAAGAAATGTTTTATTTAAGGTCTCATGATGTTTATGCCAGCCCTAAGAAGTTCAGTGGGCTGATCCGTGGTTTCTGAATGGATATCTTTGGCAGCACAGGAATCTTACTTAAGACTCTAAACAATTATGTTCTCAGAGTCTCCAAATAAAATGCCTGTGCTTTAACAACAGTGGAAAAGTGAAAGGTTTGGCTTCTTTCCCCTTTGGATTAACAATGGCATGAATGGAAAACTGGTGCTGTGTGCTGCACTGATAAAAAGAGCAAACAGATTTGTTTCTTGCAGGGCTGGAGCACATCAGCCAGGAGGACCTGAGGCAGATTTCATCTAACCCTGCTGGCCTGGGGACAGGCTGTGTTGTTCTTGCCAAAAAGTGTTTCTTCTCCAAGCTCAGAGATGCCACCCTCATTGATTTTGAAGACTTCCTCTTCTTTTAGAGTGTGCAGCAGTGGAAGACTGGGATAAATCCTAGCCCAGGGCATAGTTTAGGTATCACAAAGAGGCAAAAAGTCACAATAACTGTTAAATATCCAAGGCTTTGCTCCCCACGAGCAAATCCACTCAGTGGATCCTGTTCAGCATAGGAAGAAAAATAGGAAAAAATCAGAAGCCACACACAGATTGTTTTTAGGGCTTAATGCAAGGTCTTCTGGTCATCCCATGGGAATCAATGGATGTTGAGGGGATACTCCATGTACTGCTCTGCTTCCCATGTGCCCCAAATCTGATGAGAGCAGCTCTTTCACTAGGATCCCCCATCAGGCCAATCCCTGAGTTTTCCACTCCTCAATTACGAGCATGAACTCCAGCCCCAGGTCAGCTTCGAGCCACAAACCAAATCTAAACTTCATCTGGACGCAGACCCAGCCCCTTTCCCCCACTCAGAACACGCAGGAATCCTAAAGGGGAATTTTGGAATTTTCCATGGTCTGTGACAGCCCCTGTGGAGCAGCAGTGTGGGCAAAGCAAGCACGGAAAGGGGGCTGTGGAGGGCCAGAGGAGCAACTGTTTGCTTTGTGGGTGATACCTTGGAAGCCCACGAGGCTTCTCTCTAGGGAAAACATGGGAAATCAGTGATGGAATCTGTAATGTTCTGTATCAGAGTCCAGGGCATCCCTCTGGGCACCCTGGATGGTCACAGACCCCAGTAGAGAAGCCTGGGACCCAAAAAACAGAGTCTGGGGTCTGTCCAGGGGAGTTTGAGGCCCTGGCACAGAGCCTGGGAGGACACAGGCTTTGATTTTAGTCCATGTGAAAAACTTCCAACACAGAGAAGAATTGCAAGTCACAAATATGTGAAAGATAGTGGTGTAACTAATCGCTGTGTAGGAAGTTTTGTGGTTTTGGGTTTTTAGAATGGAGCTGACTAAGGGGCAGGGTTCAGCAGATGAGGCAGAGCTAGAAGGGAGCACCAGAGGAGCTGTGCTAAAACCCCTGAAGGTTCTGTTTTCTCCATGTTCGAAAGCTTAGGGAAGAAAAAGAAAAGGGGCTGCCAGGAATTTCTGCCTGGTGTTTCCATCCTTTGGATTGTCTGCCCCTGGGAGAGGTCGCCCTGTGAACGTTTTAACTGGGGCAAAGTATCCCCAGTGTGTGAAAAACTCAGCTCTGCTCAGAGCTGACACAAAAGGCTTCCCCCATCCACTGAGGTTCAGCAAATCCCCGTGGCTGAGCCCTTCCAGGTGGGCTGAGGGACCAAGGAATGCCTCTTTTGCCATGAATTCTCAGCTCTTCGTAACATAAATGCCCCTTGGAGTGTTTTTTTCCAAAAGTATTTTGCAAAACTTCGAATTTGTCAAATTTCAGACGTGCAGGCACACACACATAACCCAGTGGTGGGGTTGGTTTGGGAAGCCCTGGGTGACTTTGCCCAGACATATATTCCAATGCAACAGCACAAATGCTCAAATTCCTTGGCTGCTTTCTGGAGTCCCAGGTCTTTACCTTGCCTTCAGATCTGGATTAGACCAGAACTGCTTGGGAGTGATTTTCCTTTATCAACTCCTTTACAGGTTATTTACCAGCAGTTCAAGCTGCATATTTGCTCTGAAGAGCAGAAACTCCATCTTTCAGATAAGATTACTCTCCTCCGAGTAAATATTGGGCAGAACACAAGGAAGGGATGAAAACTGCAGACAAAATGGAAAGGAAATGGCTGATGAGGCTGTTAGAGAGTTAGTTCAGGTTGAAGTACCTTTGGAATTGGTCAGAATGGAGATTAGAGGGGAAAGCAGTTCATGGCTGTGCAGAACCAAGGGCAATGCTCTGCACTGTGATCCTTTCAAAGCGTTCACCTGCCAAGATTGGTAGATTCAGACACTGAAAGTTAATTTGGAAAGTGTGGAGAGCTGGTAGAAACACTCTTGAGCTAAACGTGGCTGCTCAATGTGGCATCCAAAGTCACCCCAACTCCTGAACAGAAAAATCAAAGCTTTAAAATCCTTTCCTCTGTGGAGAGGATGCTGCTGTGTAAGGAGACAGGGAGCTTTTGGAGGGGCAAACGTTTGTAACAAACTCTTTGTTGGAGGGAAGAATTGCAGGGTGAGGGACCTGGGAGAGAGACAAAAGGATGATGAGCTGCATCAGCTGCAAACCTGGCTGCTGCTTTTCCCCTGGTGACAGACACGTTATAAATACCTCAAGACAGACCCATTTCAGAGGGGTGGCTGCAGCTGTGGGGAAGCTGCAGATTGGAAATTCCAACTGACTTGTCCTAGGCATGAAAAATATTTCCCAAAGCTGCTCTGTGCTCGGGGGGCTTTTCTTGAGCAGAGGCTTCACTGGTCTCATCACTCTGCTGTTAGAAAGGCTTGTGAGGGCTGCATTCAGCCCAAAAATTAATTAGTGCTGGAGCCAGGGTGATGGGAGGCTTGCCCTTGGAGCAAAATTATCAGGCTGGGAGAATTGGTTGTGGTTAAAGAGGTGTTGGGTGCTGTCATGGGGGGTCAGAGTCCTCATTGAATCACAGAATGGCCTGAGCTGGAATAGAACCCCAGGGATCATCCAGAGAAACTCCTGGTCCCACCCAGATCCCCCATCAATCCCCCCTGGGCATCCCTGGCACCGCTGTCCAAAGGCTCCTGGAGCTCCTAGACTAAAAAAAAATAGACTAAGAGTATTCTGAAAGTAAGATCTGAACAAGGATGGTGCTTGAGTGGATTTGTGTTATGGTGGAGCTCAGCCCAAAGAGAGTCACCCAGGGAAGGTGTTGCACTTGCTGCTGGCAAAGGGAAATGGGGGTACAACGACCAAAAATTCATGGAATATCCTGATTTGGGAGGGATCCCATCCAGTTCCACCCTATCCCTGTCCAGACTCCCCAACAGTCCCCCCTGGGCATCCCTGGCAGGGCTGTCCAAAGGCTCCTGGAGCTCTGGGGCTGTGCCCATTCCTTGGGGAGCCTGGGCAGTGCCTGAACCCTCTGGGGGAAGAACCTTTCTCTAAAATCCAGCCTAAACCTCCCCAGAAACAGCTCCAGCCACACAGAGGAGAGATCAGCACCTGCCCCTCCTTTTCCCTTCTTGAGGAAGTTGTGGGCTGTGATGAGGTACCTGTGCCCTTCACCAAATGTGCTTAAATCACCCATGGGACATCAGCCAGCAGAGCAGTGCAGGTGGACACTCCCTGGAAGTGTCCAAAGCCAGCTGGGATGGGGCTCTGAGCAACCTGGTCTATTGGAAGCTGTCCCTACCCATGGCATGGAGTAGGAACTAGATTGTCCTCAAGGTTCCTTCCCAGCCCAAGCATTCTAGGATATGAGGATTATGTCAATCCTCCTATCCCAGCCTATAATCAGGGAGATTTCCACCTTCAGAGGCATGATTTAAATTGCACCCAGTGCCATGTCTGACCCATCCCCACACATTTATTCTGATGCTTTGTGCTCCTGAGGGAGTGACCATCCCACCAAACCTGTCTGTGTTTGTCCATGTAGGTCCTGACCTCACGGGTGAATCTGATAAAATTCAGATTTTATCCTGAATTGTGAATCTCCCCGATCTAAAACCTTTCTGGGACACACTGACATTACCACAAATGCAATTGTGAAGGCTCTGAACAGCCTGAAAGCATTTTCATTTTGGGGAGAGAAGGATTTATCACCCTGATGTTCCAGCAAGCTCAGTTCCAGGCATTGCAATACCCAGGACACCTTCAGAGCCTGATTGTGCAAACAATGGGAAGAAGAGGAAATGATGCTGGAGTTTGTGCCTTCCCCTCCATGAAGACATGAATGAAAGATTGCAAGGCTGAATCATTTCTTTCTGATAAACCACTCTGTGTTAATTAAACCTAATCACTCCAGCATGGCTCCTGATGCAGCTGGTGAATTGTTACCAGCCTGCTGATAATGGTGCTTACGAAAAAGAAATCAGGCCACATTTTATTGGGGTTATCAGAGATTTCCACCCGTCGCTACCTTGTTCCTTCCTCCACCACAGACCCTTCACATGTGCCAAGTGCCACATGAACTATCCATGGCGTGGCTGTTGCCTGAAGGGGAAGAAACCTCCAAAAAAATTTTATATTTCTAGGTATTCAACCTTAAGGCAAAATCAGAAGTGCTCTGCTTTAAAAATTGTGTTAGAACTTTTGGGGAAGACCTCTTTATTTACAGAATTTAAGAAGAACTTGTTTACAGAAGAAAATATGTTTGGTAAGTAAAATAGGTTTGGTAAGTGTTTTTAACAGGGTTTTTCCTCCTAGTTGGTCACTGGTGATGTTTAAAAAAAATCAAGAATGAAATGGTGCAATGTTCCTTTGCTTTCATTTATTTTTTTTTGCACTACCACAAAATTTCTCCTGCCCAGACACAAATTACCATAAGGTTTGCAAGTGCTCTTGGGGTCCTGATTACATTCGCTGCCTGTTCTTGCCAAAATGTAAAGTAAATTATTTTCATATATATTTTATGTGTTCATAAAAAAAGCTATACTCTCCTTGACATCTGTTATCTGGATTAAGGCTTTTCGTTCAGCTGGCCAAAAAAAGAGATGGAAGTCTGTGGAGCATTTCATCCTCCACAGATGATGGTCATTTGTTGGGATGCTAATATGAAAAAAAAAAAAATCCAATAAAACAAGCAATCAGCCTTTAGACTTAAATAAAACAACAGAAATGGGAAGAATTCCCAGGACATTCTCCATAATGCCATAATGCTCTCCCATTTATTATTTTTGTCTGTGTGGTCTCCTGATCATAAATGTTGCCATTACAGTCTCCACGACTTGGTTGCATCTATCACCCAGACCTTTTTGGTAAAGTAAATGCAGTTCTTTGAAGGTCCCCTCTGAATTCAAAAGCCTGAAAATGAGCACTGAGCCAGCTCAGAATTGCTGCTACATTTACTAGAACCAGTAATGTCCAGAGTTATTTCCACCCTGCTCTTGTACAAGTCACGTGGTGACTTTCTCCTCCACCAACACTCTGGATAAATGAAAACCAGGCTCATAATCATACATTCCATTTTATTACCTTGCCACTGTGTGAACAGGAAGGCTTCAGAGATTAAATGGCATTTTAGATAAGCAGAGTGAGCAAACTCTAACAGCTTCAACAACAGCAGCGAGGGAGAGGGAGCATTTAAATAAATTACAGTGGGCAAGAACTATTTCATACAATCAGAAGGTAATTGGGTCCATAACATGGCTGATACACTGATGGCCATGAAAATTTAATTACTTAGGAGCCACTGAATGAATTACGCAGCCTCTGATTGCTGCAGAGTAAAGTTTATAGACCAGATTCACTGCTGGCACGAGGAAATGGAGCTGTGTTGGCTTCCATGGAGCTGCCATCACTTGTTCCAGCAGTGAGCTTGGCTCACCATCATTCCAGCTCTGATCCAGAGTCCCTTGAAGTCCATGGAAAGGGCCCTTGACTTCAAGGGACTTTGGATCACGTCTGGGGTGCTTTGTGTTTTGCCAGCAGCTGAATTAGTCCCAGCACAGATCACCCTGTACAACACACACAGTGCAGTGTGGTGACACGTAGTGACCCAGGGGAGGGGACTGGAAATGCATCCCTAGCAGCAAACACTCTATTTCTGGAACCCAAACCCCCATTTGGAGCTGCTCTCCTCACATTTAGAACGTTTCCACTTAGTGCCAGCCCCTGAGCTTGTTTGTAGTTTAAATCCCTGGAGAATGTTGTTCCGTCACCCCCTCAAATCTCTCTGAAAATTGGAAACTATTCTGGATGAAGCTTCATCAGAAAAGATATGGTTATAAATGAACATATTCCTGCCCTGCACCAGCTGTCTGTTCCCTAAGCCTGACTGTGAGCAGGATATTCCCAAGAAAGCTCTCTGGCACAAGTTAGGTAGGAGAAGGATGCTGGAGGACAGGATCACATATTTTTGAGGCTATTTGGTAGAAGGAAGTTGCTGATCTTTCTTTTCTCAAACTGGACATCAAGTTTCATCCTCAAACACTGCCCAGCCTTAGAGAGGACCCATCTGAGCAATGCAGTGGCTCCACTTAACTAAAGAAATCCAAAGGAAGCCAAAAAAACTGATAGTGAGACCTGGCACAGGCGCCCAGAGAAGTTGTGGCTGCCCCTGGATCCCTGGAGGTGTCCAAGACCAGGTTGGATTTTTTTTCTTGGATCAACCTGGGATAGTGGAAGGTGTCCATGCCCAGGGGGTTGTGAACTACATGATCTATAAGGCCCCTACAAGAGAGAAAAGATCTCACACTTCCCACTTCTCAGGTAGCATCAAATGTATAAAAAATGCCTAATTTGACCTAAATGTGAGCTCACCCAACTCAAAACTCAGCTTTGACACCTGGCATGGACAACCCCAGCTGATGTTTTGCTCTTCAGTGCCACAGAAGCTTCCCAGCTCTGAAGAGGAATGGCAGTAAATCACCTCAGCTGCCTCAACAAAGCACTAAAATCCTCTTGTTCCAAAGGGCAGCAAAAGCAAAACCGGGCAGAGTTGCTGTTATTTAGCAGCTCTATTCAGGTATGAGATGACTCTTTGGTAATGGGATGGTGGTGTTGCAATGCAGGGTTAAAAATAGGCACTTTCAGAATATGAAAGCCCGCAGACAAACTTGTGAAACACCAGTTCAGTCACTGGCCATGGATTAGCAGTGAAGCCTAAGTTAAAATTCCAGCTAAGGAGCCAAATTTAGGGGCTGTAAAATGTAATGTTTAAACAAATCTGTATCTGACACCGACTGATCATCACCAGTCAGAATTAGAGCTGGCTGAAATTCCTCTGGGTTAGCATGAAACTACTGGAAGTTTAAAGCTTTTTTCAGTTTTTTCATTGAGTTGGGTTTTTTTTGGTCGTCTATTTTTTTTTTTCTTTTTTTGTCGCAATCTTGATAATGGGCTTATTATGGGAGTTGTAAAATTTCATTGCAGCTCATTCGTCTCTTGAACAAAATGAAGCTCGTTTTTCCAGTGGAAACAGCCTGGTGTTGATGATCCTTCCCCCTGTGCCAGAGAAAAGGTTCAGCTGGCTTTTTGGATCACTTTTACGGCCCCTCTGCAGAGCCAGGATGCTGCAGAGGAGGGGAACCCTGGAGCCAAGAATTTGGCCTCTGGATTTCGGTGACATTAACACCCAGAAAGAATTCCTAGGAAGGACCACTTCCATGAGGGAAGCTGGAGCCCTTCCTTCCCAGCCTGGGGCTCGTCTGCACATGAGAATAAATCTGGAAATAAGAGGAGTTGTAAATTCAGAGTGCGAGAGCGGTAAAGTGGAGCGAGGCATGTGGCAATGTGATTATTTCCTTTTTTATTTCTCCTGGAATTGCTCAGCAAAGCTGAGGCTGAGGGAAAGACACCCACGTTTCAGTCCCCCAACATCCACAGGCCACTGTGGCCTGAGTTACTGGGAGTTGTTAAATGATTGTGCTGGAATAGCTCCATGTGAATATGAGCTCTCATTTTGCTGTAGAAGTGGGGAATGGAAGAAGCCTATCAGGGAATGAACTCAGCCTGGTTATTTCCTCTCACAGGGAAAGATTTGCCCGGGTTTCTGAGGTCTGTATAAATAAAATTGCCCGGGTAAAGCACTCAGTGGGTCATTAATGGTCATTTCACAGCTGAGTAAACTTGTTTCCAATTTATCAGAAGGCTCAGCCATTTCTGGGATTCAAAACATCAATTTGGAATGGCTGTTCTGGCTTTCAAATGCTCTGATTGCAGGAGAAAAGATCAGCTGTCATATTCAGCCAGGAATAAGTTTTAAAAAATGTGTTTAGGACAATTGTCTAAAAGGAAAACACAACTTTCCTTATGCTCAGGTGCAGTTTGTTTGGAGTGGAATGCAAGTCTCAGTTCTGAAGTGCTCCACACTCAGGGAAGACATTTATTTCTCCCCCTCTTTGTCTATCTTTTGCAAAGAGTTTTCCTTATTTTTTCAGCCATTAACTGTCCTATTACACACTTCAAACCTGCAGTTTTAGAGATGCTTCATGTTCATGCAGAGCTCATTGGGCTCTCATTTGTTGCTCACTGCTTTTTCAGGGCACTTGGGGTACAGAACAGCTCTGAATCCACGGAAAACAGGGGACAGGGAGAGAAGAAGAAATTGGGAATCTCATCAGGAATTACACAATCCCCACTCTGACCTTCCCCAGACAACTGATGGTGCTGCACTGAAAGCAGAGTGGTTCTGTCACACAAATATCAGCTGGACACACTTTGAGAAGCCAGAATTCCCTAAAACCTGTGCTCATCACAAGAGAGCAGCTGTTTGTCTGGAAAACTATCCTGACTTACAGCAAGCACCTTTCAGAGGCAGTCATGGTGTTCAGTGTCCTGAAGTTTTTCTACCATTAGGGTAGCATTTAGAATTTTTTTTTTCCCTGAAAATAACCATCTGGGGTTTTTTTGGATAACTGGCAAGGTCGGTCATTTAGCATGAATCACCTAATTCATCCCAGATTTTGGACTTTGATATTTATTTTGAGATATTTCCTATTTTGGAGCACAGCAAAGGGTACATTTCTCAGGCCATTTTACCCATTTCATCCCGTAAAGAATGAATAACAATTACCTAACTTGAAGATTGTTGCTTAACCACAGTTGTTAAGTGAAATCATACTCTGCTCATGGTTCAAGCATACATCTTTGCAGCAAAGGAAAGATAAATAAATTATGATCCTCACCAACACTGGATAATTAGATGCTTAACGTGAGCAGGAAAAGGGAAAAAAACATGGAAATTGGTCTATAGGAGTGAACAATTTGTACTGCAAAAGCCAGTGATGAGTCCTGGAGCCATCTGACCTCTGTTAAGTCCTTTTTAATGCACAAAAAACCCTCAACATTTTAGTCTGAGGTTGGTGGGTTCCCCAGAGAGCAGAAATCCAGGGATATGGACAAGGAAAGTTTATTGCTGCACCCATTGGACACTTCTTTCCTGCATGAAAATCATCAGAGCATCTCCACAGTGGAGAAACAAACCTCCTTAGGCTGGTTTTGGTTCCCTCAGAGCCTGTGAGACACTTGAATTTCAGCTTTGGGAGTGCCAGGAATGGCTCCATTGTGCTGCTGAGGATGCTGATCTTGGGCAGAGCAGAAAGGTAGAGCAGGGATGGGTTTTATCCACAGGGAATAATTGATGGCAAGATGTCTTTTGTGCTCTCATTCCCTTAAACAATTTCCTCCTCTCAGTGTTGATTAGTATCAGCCATCATGTCATGGTTTGTTTGGATAAATGTTTGTAGGGAATGGAAAAGAAAGAATGCAATCATCAATTCTGTGATCTGGTGATGGGCACAGCCAGCACTGAGCAATTTAAAATTTCAGGGTCTAAAGAAACCAGTGGAATCCCATTTCTTTGCATGAATGTGTCTAAAAAACGTCAAAATGTTGGGAGGAGATGCAAAAAGCCCCTGCAAGTTGTTCTGCTGGTGGAATTCCCATTCCCTCTGTGCCACACAGGACAAAAAGCAGCCCTGAATGGGAAGGTGTGAACATCCTGGAAATGCTCCTTCAGCCCACAGAGGTACAGGAAGTTCAAGTAGTACCTTTGGCATTGAAAGGGCTCTGCTCTGGTCAACTCATATTTGCAGAGAGTTTCTGCAGGAGGCTGGGGAATATTTCCTTTTCTTCACATAGTCCCAGCAAGAGGAGGGAGGGCAGGACACAGCCAAGCAGGACAATAACCATGGATAAGCAGGAGCTGGGGCACACACTGAGTTTTTTTTAAAAAAAACTTCTGTCCATGATGGATTTGTCAGAGTCAGCACAGAGTCTTACCTGTTCCCTCAGCAGCTCAGGGTTGTCATCGGGCTGACACTGAGCAAACACTCTCACGGGGCAGGAGGAACGTTTGCTCAAGGACAGGACTTGGCGTTCACTTTTCCCACAGCTTTGAGTCATCTCAGCAAATCTGGGAATTGATTTTTGGTGTTTTGTTTTTGTTTTTGTTTTTTCCTGTTTTTTGGTTGTTTTTTTGGTGGGTTTTGTTTGGGGGTTTTTTTGTTATTTTGGGGGTTTTTTGGGTGGCTTGGGGGTGTTTTTTGGGGGGGAGGTTTGTTGTTGTTTTTTGTTTTTTTTTGTTTTTTTGGTTTTTGTTTTGTTTTTTGATATTTTGTTTTGTTTTTGGGGGGGGGTTTTGTGGTTTATTTGTTTTGTTTTGTTTTGTTTTGTTGTTGTTTTGGTGGGGATTTTTTTGTTTGGTTTGGTTTGGTTTTGAGGGCTTTTTTGGATTTCATTTTTGTTTGGGTGGGGTGTTTGGTTTGGTTTGGTTTTGAGGGAGGTTTTGGAATTTTTTTGTTGTTGTTGTTGTTGTTTATGGGGGGTTTTATTTGCTTGTTTGTTTGTTTTGGGTTTTTTTTTTAACCTGATATCGCACGGAAGTAGCAAATGTTCAGTCATATGAATGTGTATAAGTGTGTTTGGGACTTTTTTTATTCTCTGTATTCCCATGCCCTCCCCCAGTATATTTTACACCTATTTCCCTTCCTAATTCTAGGCATAAAATTAGAGAATCACGTTTTATTGGAGACCACCCTGTTCCCCTTCCCACAGACATTGTCATCCCTTTGGGAGATGAAGTGAAACATCAATGAGGGATGGTGGATTTGACTCTGGCCACACTCAACTTCTGCAAGGAAGCAACAGAAGTGAAACGATGCTTATTCAATCACCTACCTACAGAGAAAAAATACATACATTAAAAAAATATTTAAAAAAATAAAAAGAGAACAATGAATTATTGAAGCCAAAGCCAAAGCAAATAGTTCAGAGACAGTCCATGAGGTGAAATAAGTTCTCACTCATTTGTGGGCTGTAAAGTCCAAGCAATAAAACGACTCTAAAAATGTTCTGCTCACTTGATAGCTCATAAATAAAAGAAACGTAAGTATGTCACATTCCTCAGTAAATTTTTTAAAAGTAAGTGGCTGGGTTTTTAAAAAGTCTGACTTTTAAATAGTTTCTGGGATGCGGGATTTACTTTTCAGACACATTCATGCTCTTGTTCACACAGGGCAATGGGATTCCACGGCTTTTTTTAACCTTGAAATTTTAAATTCAGATTCAGCAATCCTTGCTTGTGACTGAGGCAGCTTTGAGATGCTCACCAAAGTTTTGATTTCTGGCTCCCCATCCCATTCCTCCTCAGGCCAGGTAAATCCCCAGAGCTGAGGTTGCCACAAGCAGTGAGAGGTGGTGGTTTGCTGCTGGTTCCTATCAGATCCACGTGTCCTGAAATCAGCATTTTCCCACTGCTGCTGCTCATCCTGCTCCACTGCTGCCCTGCTGGGCTGGAAAAGAGGAGTGGAAGGAGTTACAGCAGGAGGGAAAACATCAGCTCATTCCAGAGCAAGGCTGCTTTCTCAAGCTGAAGTCAATAAATATTATTTTAATGTATGTATATAACAGCACTGTGCAGTCTCTCATCGGCTAATGAAGATTTTTCTTGGTTTTGTAAAAGATTTCCAGTGTTTTCACAGAATTATCAACATTGGAAGAGACCTTGAAATGATCCAGTCCCAGCATCACCTCAGCAGCAGCACCAGCATCAGTCCAAAGCCTGTCCCCAAGGGCCACCTCCAGACTCCTCCTGAACACTCCCCCAGACAGTGACTCCAAACCTCCCTGGGCAGCTCATCCCAAGGCCTGACCAGTATTTCTCTGGTTTTTTTTAGGATCCAATCTGAACCTCCCCTGGAGCAGTTCAAGGCCTTTTTCTCTCATTCCTTCCCTTGGGACATGGCAGCAGAGCCCAACCCCACCTCACTGCCCAATCCTGTCAGGGAGTTGGAGACAAACAACTTTATTCTTTCTTTTTGTAAAGAACAGCTCTTCTCTTCTCTTCTCTTCTCTTCTCTTCTCTTCTCTTCTCTTCTCTTCTCTTCTCTTCTCTT
>VWZU01009075.1:789827-800966 GCA_013397095.1 Sterrhoptilus dennistouni
ATTGTTTTATGGAAATTGTTTGTGGAAATTCCTTTCACAAATGCCAGGCAGACCCTGGTGGTTTGAGAGAGCTTGTTCACCCTGCAGTGGGTAGAGAAGCTCTGTGGATTAAATAAAGTTTGTCTTCTCAAATAAATACCTGGATGTTGCCCAGGCTGCCCAGAGAAGCTGTGGCTGCCCCCCTGGATCCCTGGAAGAGTCCAAGGGCAGCTTGGATGGGGCTTGGAGCAGCCTGGGCCAGTGGAAGGTGATCACTTCCAATCCAAACTATTCCATGATTCTATGATTCTACCATATATTCTACCTATATTCTAGACATATTCTATATTCTATGATTCTGTGTATGTTTTCCCCCACAGGAGAGCTAAAACTCCACATAAATGAGCAGTTTTGAGCCTCTCATGCCCCTCCTCACCACCACCTTCCTACCCCACTCACAGACACCCCACAGGCCCCTGCAGTGTGTGTTCCTTCCTTCCTGACATCCATCCCTGGTGTGTGCCTCTCTAGGCTGTAAAATCTGGATTTATCTGCTTTCTAGAATATTGTATGGCAGACTGCAGCACTGCTTCCCACCAGGCCACACGGTGCTGGGAAGCTCAGCACAGTAACTGGTGAAAAATAAATAAGTGTAATGATACCAAAAGCCACAGCACCTCAGAAGGTTTGGGGTTGAAAAGGACCTTAAAGATCATCTGGTGCCAACCCCCCCATCCTCTTGTCATTGCCAGCTTTGGTGGCTCTCAGGCCAGACCCATTTAAAACAGCTTTTCCGTGCCAAGGCTTTAGAGGAGCAGAATCTCTAGAACTCAGAGAGCTGCCAAAGTGATGTGAGCCAGAGATAATTTCAAATTCCCATTAAAAAAAGCCTCAGTAACAGAGATGCTGCGTGGACAGCAGTGCCACCTGCTTTGCTACCTGTCCTCTGGCCACTGCAGTGAGCTGCACAATTCCCAGGGCTCTGTGCCAGAGCCAAATGCCTCCTTCAAGCACTCAGCTTCTTCCAACATCTCCAGAGTCCTTCACCCTCTCCCCAGTGCCACAAAGAGATCAGGAGCTGCTCAAATTTAATTCATTTATTAATGGAATGGTTTTAGTAGCCCAAAAATTGATTTGGATGAGAGGAATGCTTGTCCTTTACGGCTGCCAGAAAAAAAGTAAATACTGTCTACAGACATTACACAGCTTTCTTTTAACCAAAATTAAATACGGTCCGGAGCAAAGCAAGCCATCTGTAGAATTGTATTGTTATGCTGCTGTTACAAACTATTTACATTGGATAAAAAACAGGTGTCTTGAAGCCAGCTGTAACCTTAGTTGATTATTGTTGTGATCCTGTGTGTGTGTCCTGCCCTCACCTCCCCTTTTTTGCTATCAGATACAAATCAGGCATTAGCAAGGTTAAAAAAAAAAAAAAGTGAGTGATCCTAAAACAATCACAAAACAAAGCTGTGAGCAGCAGAGACAGAGAGCAAGTTCTCTTCCCACCACCCAGCACTGCTCTGTCACCCTCCTTCCAGATTTAGAGTTTAACCCCTTCCTGAAGCTCTTCCCACATCCAACCATCTGTCTCTTCAATCAACTTACTTTCAGCGCCAGGAATCCCCCCACAGGTGATCCCTGGAAGGAGAATATACATTTTAAAGGTACATAATTCAAAGCAGCACCTTTTCCTCTGGCAGTGCTGCGTGCTGTCCCTGCATGTTCACAGTAAAAAACCACATCAAATAAATACTTGAGGGAATCAGCACAGTGCATCCAGTTTCACTTTCCAAACGGAAAGTGGCGTGTCTGCTTTCAGGGGTGGCACAAGGCAGAGGTTTAAAACAAACCCAATTTTGTTAAGTCATGGTGGGGAGCAACGAAATCCTGCCTAATTACAAAATATTCAATTAACGACTCAGCCAAAGGGGTAGATTCACTGTACACCAAGGCTGTTTGCTGAAAATAGGGCTGAAAATGAAATAATCCTGAAAAGGGCTTCACTTCTGGTTTCACAGCAGACATACAACACAGAAGGTATGGGTTGGTTTTTTTTTTTTTCAGTTTGCAGAAAAAAGAATATTCAGAACAGTCTGTCCATCCAATCAAACATTACTCTGCTGTAACAACATTGTTCTCAGTTCCCTCTCTCTTTGGTCCTCCTGCCTGTATTTCTCCTCCAGCTTTTGCTTTTCAGAGTCCATACTGTAACAAGTGGAATCTGTGCTTCTCCTGATCTTCTCAAACTGGCTGAAATCCGCCACGTACTTTCCATTTGGGGAGAGGGAAACCACAGGCACAAACTCGTAGCCCCAGTGGATCTCCTCGGGGATGTAGGAAGTCCTGCTCTGGCAGACAGCACTGGTGGACTCCACCGTGGCATTCAGCAGCACCACCAGCTCAAAGTCCTTCTCCTTGAGGTTCTGAGGTGTGAGGTCTCTCAGAGGGCTGCTTTCATCCAAAATGTGGTAGAAGGTTAAAGGCAAGATGAGAAACGGGCTCTCCGAAGAGGAGTCAACGTTGAACTTGACGCTGGCTTGGTTCAGCAGAATCCTCTCCCCTTCTTTGGTTTCGTAGGTCTGGAGAAGCTTCCCAGAGAGCTGGCACTGTATCAGGAGGCTCTTCCTCATGTTTGCCACCCTGATCACCAGGCAAAGCTCCCCATTGTGCTTGGTGATGACGGCACAGTGGCTGAATTTGATGGTCTCTGCCCTTTTCTTCGGCCTGGCGATCTTGGCCAGGAAGGTGCCCGTGATGAAGATCTCGATCAGGGTGGTGATGACCAGCTGGGCCACCAGCAAGAAGATGGCGTGGGGACACTCCTCGGTGATGAAACGAAACCCGTAGCCAATGGTTGTCTGGGACTCCAGGGAGAAGAGGAAGGCCCCAGTCAGGGAATCCACGTTCTTGACGCACGGCTCCCGCTTCGGGGAGAACTTGTTCATCTCCAGGTCGCCGTGCAGGAAGGCGATGGCGTAGTAGATCACCCCGAAGAGGAACCAGGTCATGACGAAAGTGGCAGCGAACAGGGTGAGTTTGTACCTCCACTTCATGTCGATGACTGTGGTCCACAGGTCCTGCAGGTAGAGCAGGTAGATGCCGTCCACCTTGTCGATCCTGACGTTGCTGTGGCCGCTCTTGGACATCACGCGGGGTTTGTGTGCACTGACCAGGGGCACACGGGACATGTTGATCTTGGTGGGCTCCATCCTCACTGCTTCAGACCTGAGGAGAGAAGAAAAGAGAGCTGTTACTCCACAAAGCCAGAGCCAACTTCGAGGAGAACGTGAAAGTGTTGGTGGAGAGAAGCACAAAACATAATCTAAACACAGCAGCAGTGAATAAAAAACAGCTGGAATATAAAGTTACCACCGTACAGTATCTGACATTACAAATAATTTGATTTTTTTTTTTTCCAGGGGGGGAAAAAAAATAAATCATTCATTGATTCTGGTGCCTGGCCAAGCACGAAGAAGTAGGTTTCTTTTATGATAGCCTGCAAAAGAAATTTGTCAGAGCTGAAATTTTATATCAGTACTTTTTATTTCTATAAAAGGCATTAAATATATTTTTTTTTTCCTTACGTTTCTCTAGAGAAGAGGCTCTTTTTGATTAGTGAGCAGGTTTTCTTTAATGCCCTGAAGAGAGACATCTGATCAGAATTAAAGTCGCTGGGCTCAGGACGCAGATCCAGCTCACCACCTCTGTCCCTTCCTGCGACAGAGGCAGAATGAGCCAGACCAGCTTTCACTGGGAACAATTAACTTCCACAAGTGATTTACTCAGTCGGATCTGGCTCTTTTGTGACAGACCTACAGCTAACCTAGAGGGAAACAAAGCAGACCTGAGCACATCAAAGGCGAGGTCTGGAATATTTTACACCTGGGTGCAACACTCTGAAAGCTGCCTGCACTGGACAGCACTCACACATTTTAAGTTGTCTGAAGTTTAAAAAAAAAAAAAAATTAAAAAAAAGGAATTAATTCACCAAGTCAGCATTCTAAACGTGGGCCCTGACCTGTGCAACCCCAGCAATCATTGGAGGACCCGACTCCTGGATTTGTTTACTGGGCATCAGTCCAGATGGAGAGGGAGAATTCGGGCATCCAGGGCTGGGCAGAGCCCCCGGGGTGAGGCAGAGCCCTGCCCGTGCCAGCTGGAAGAGGCAGGGAACGGGATCCAGCTCTCAGGACCAGACAGAGATTACGTAGAGCAAGGACAGTGCATGTTATAGTCGTTCCCAACAACAAAACTTCCTGCTGACAAAAGCAACAAAGAAAAAAAACATCCCATGCATCCTTTGTGCTTTGGCAGGTCTCACAAAAAAGGCATTGTTTTGTCCCATTGTTTTCCTCAAAAAGAGCCTCCAAGTCAGTGATTAGTTTTTGCCAACTGCTGGGAAAAAAAATTAAAAAAGAAAAAAATAATAATGTCTTCCTTATAGCTAGTTAAAAGAATTTTGCAGGAAGTACAAGATATATTTGTGGGACACACATGTGCCAGCCCAGGACATCAGCATAATTGCTCACTGAAGTACCTTTCCTGTTATGTCAATTAAGGAGAATTTTTGTTTGTGACTGTACTCATCACACTCTTGCAGGTTTTCTGGGAAAGGGTAATTAAACTTAGCCCCATTAACAATATTCCAGTCTTGGTTTAATCACCAACATTTCTCTTCCACAGCTCTGAACCATGGCCACAGATACATATTTATAAAAGAAAAAAGGAGTGCACCCATGATCCCAGTAGGAGATTCCTTATGTGACAGTCAAATCAACACACAGAGCGCAGCACGTCCGGATAATAAACAGGAAAAAACCTTCAAGTGATCTGGAAAAGAACAACGGGAGGAAATGTGGGGGCTGGGAAGGGTAGGGCTGGGAAGGACTGGACATGCATCTGCTCCTCAGGCCAACCCCAACCCCAGCACCTCTGTCAGGGGGAGGTAAAAATGTGCAGCCTCTAATGGGAAACATTTCAGGCAAGTGCATGTTCCCATTCCCCACACTGAGCCTCTCCCTGGAAGGGACACGGATTTAAAATATGCCCAAAAGTCTGTTCTGAACTCAGCACGCCTCTCCCCCCACCCCAAACACACTTCCCCTCAGCCTTTACTTGCACATCACCGTTTCCCTGGCACAAAATGCTGTGCCCTGTGACAGCTGGGATCTCTGCTCCAGTGTTGGTGGCAGGTCCCCATCCCAGCCCCTTGCTCAGCCTACCTGGTCCCCTGCTCCTGGGAGCCATTCCCAGGGCTGACAGCTCCTCCTCCCCTGGAGGTCACAGGGATGGGGACAGCCAAGTCTCCACTTTCCCTCCTTGGAGCTCCAGCTGGTGGGTTTGGGCTGGAGGGGCAGGGACAGAGCTCCTGGGTGGTCTGAAGGTCAGGGATGGCCTAAGGACACTCAACTCTCCACACTCACCACAGCTCTGCCATGCCCAGGAGACCCTGGATCCTGCACCAGGGGTTGGCAATGTGTGTGGGAATAACAACAGTTACAGAATCATGGAATGGGTTTGGTTGGAATGGAACTTAAAATCATCCACTTCCACCCCCTGCCATGGGTAGGGACACCTTCCACTGTCCCAGGCTGCTTCAAGCCCCAGGTGTCCCATGTCTGAGGAAAAGGAAGGGAGAATAATGTAAACAAAATATTTTCTGCTCCAACGCTGGGCAAAAAATGGAGAGCACTGTTAACAGAGTAAATTTTTAACAATCAATATAAATCTGTGGTTTAATTGTAGTTGTCTAAAGTGGAGAAGTCAGTAAAATATAGAGAATTATTGAATCATGGAATGGTTTGGGTTAGAAGGGACCTTTAAAATCATCTTCTTTAAAATCATGGGCAGGGACGCCTCCCACTGTCCCAGGCTGCTCCAACCCCAATGTCCAACCTGGCCTTGGGCACTGCCAGGGATCCAGGGGCAGCCACAGCAAATCTGGGAATTCTATTCCAGGGCCTGCCCACCCTCCCAGGGAAGGAAAAGATTTATCCCTCCCAAGGGCCTGGTAAGAGCCCTTGCCCTCTCTCTGCTCTGCCCTGGTTGTTCCCTGTCCTAGAGCCCCAAATGAATCCTGAACCTGCAGCCTCCCACATTTCCAGACCTGCTAAAGGACAGCACCACAGCTACGACACCAAAATGCCACAGCAGAAGAACTCCCCCCAAAAGGAAGGAGGAAGGAAGTTCCAAGGCACAGTCTCTTCCTGGGCTGCACCAACAGAGAGAGAGACAGCTGTAAAATTTGTCATTTCGGGTTTTAAGCTGAGAAATGAAGATTTATTTCAGCTCTGGACAAGTGTGGAACACTCCAGACTGCTCCAGCTCACAGCCAAGGCTGTTCCTCACTGCCCCTCTCATCCCCATGTGTGATGTTGACCCCCACATGTGGCAGAGGGGGAAATTTTGGAATCTGCCACAGGTGAAAGAGGCTTTTTCAGAGCTCCCTCATCATCTCTTGTGTCCTCCCCTGATTTGTGACAAAGTTACTCAGCTTTACAGCCACTTCCCGAAATGGATCCCAGCCAATTTCTGATGCTTTTTTTGGTGACAGGGTATTTTTTGTGTTGATTTACTTCCTATTTTCTTTTTTTTTCTCTCACATCACTCTTTCCTGTGTGATCCTGAATTCCTCTAGTGCTCTTTTCCTCCCCAGGGAAAATCCTCTTGGTTTCCTTTCCCTGCAGAAATACTTCCCTTCTCTGCCACACTGACATGGGAAGAGAGGATCTGTCAGGCTGCCTCTGCTCCCCTCCCTTATCACTGCCAGCAATCACTTGGGGGAAGAAACTCTGATGAAAGCATCAGTAGTAAAAAGGAAAATAAAAGGATTCTGATGGAGATCCTCTTCTGCCCCCACTTCCCCACTTCTTCCTGAGTGAAGTGACCACTATAATACCCCAAAATAAATCATTTATGGGTGTCTGTATGTATAAAAACCCACGTTATAGCACCTGTATTGCTATTTCCCATCTTAGAGAGGCACCTCACACTCCCTGCCCTGACAATCAACCCCAGCCAAAATACTTTGGCTTGTTTGGTTGATGATGCTCACTCTAAATCACAAAGCACATCTACAACAGCAAGTTAATATGAGCAAACAAGCTTAAATAATAAGAGCAATACACATTTTTAAATTAAAAGAACTCCTGCTGTCTGTTATTTCACACCGATAAATCACTTTTTATTGCCGTAAATCAAAGTGGAGCTGCAAATAAAACTGAGTTAAGGAAACATACTTCGAGAGGGAGGAAAATTGAATTGTCCCAGGCTTGTCCAGCATTCCAATGCCCTCTGAATTACCACCTTTCCTCACCAGCCCATAGGGAGACTTCCCCCTCAGAGCTGAACTCAAAGTCAATAAAACACACACCAACCCACCCAGCCATGAATACCTTGCCATGATTAAGGTAATTCCAGCAGCCAGGGATGTGAGCAGCACATTGCCACTGCTTCCAGGGAGCACATTAGCAGGGAGCCAGCTCGCACACACGCAAAAATGTTCCTCCTGCATGGAGCCAGCTTTGCTTGTGCAAGATCTCTCTTGGCAGGCAGGAGTGATTAAAAGCACACAGGAGCATGACTTGTTCGAAGGGCCTCAGCTGTTTTCCCTTTTTTTTTTTTTTCTGGGGTTTTTTTTTCTCTCCCCAATCAGATATGGCTTTGCCACTGGAGCAAATCCTCACGCATGTTTCGCTGCCACTCCAATACAGGGGCAGAACTTGAGCTGTTTTTTCAACCAGCAAATTAAAAAAAAAAATATAAAAAAATTAGCAGGCTTGGCACAAAAGAAAAAAAAAAAAAATGAAAAGCCCAGGGGTGAGGAAAGAAAACATTGAGGAGGGCTGCATAATCTTCAGATCTTTCCTGGGTCTGATGTGGTTCAGTAGGTTACAAAAGTGCCTCCCGAATTCTCAGTGCTCTGTGTAGCATGAACATCCTGCTCCCTCTGGGCTGGGCACCAGGTTTGGGCTGTGCAGCTGTCAGCCAGCAAAATCCTCCTCAGTGCCTGAGTTATGGAACTCAAGAGGAGCAGGAGAGGAGGGAGGGAGGGAAGGAGAGGCTGACAAAGGGTGCTTTGCCACAGCCACACACACACAGCTGGACACTGCTCCCCTGGGCTCCAAAATGAGCCCTTCAGTGCTGGGACCCACTAGGGAGTGGTGACAGGCAAGGTTGAAAAGATAAACTTACACATTTTTGTCACAAAAAAGACTGAGGCAAGAGAACTGTAAATACACCTTCAAGTCACAATCAGCTCCCAAAGCTGTGCTTTCAGCTCCACCTTGGAGCCACCCATCAGCACAGGGGAGCCCTGGGAGTGCTCACTCCCTCCAATTTGGGTTCCAGGAGCAAGTGAAAGCAGGGGAATGTCCTGGGCCAGCACAGGGAGGGCTGAGGGGTGCAGTGGTCAAGCCAGAGATGGGTTTTACATCACTCAGAGCAGGACCAGGACAACAACCATTCACAGATAAATGGTAATGGAGCAAAACCCCAAATCCATCTGTCTCTCCTAAGCTGCTGCCTGCTGGGCATGGAAGATGAATTCAAGCTGGAGAAGTCTCCTGTGTGTTGTTTCTGAAGGAGATTTGTCCAGGAATGTTGTTTTTCCCCAAGACAGGGTGCAAGGCTTTGCAGTAATTATGGATTTACACCGAGGAGCCTTTGGAAAAACACCGACGTGGAAAAATAAGAGAACGAGCAAAGAGGCAGGATGGAGACAAAAGATGACTCAAAGCTTATTGAGATTAATTGAGAAGCTCCCAGTGATTCCCAAGTCTCTGCATCAGGCCTCCAAGGGGAGAAAAAGCACATCCTGCAAGGGTGTGAGCAGTTAACACACTGCAAGTGAGCAGCCACAATTGCAAAATCCTGCCCTCCAGCCTCTGCCCTGGGCTCTGGGGATGAGCAGGGGGCTTGGCCATGCACATCCTTCAAATGGACCAAAGTCTTCCTTCAGAAAGAAACTAATATAATATATTAATATAATTGTATTGATATATTAATATATTAACAATCACAAAACTCTCCTTTTTGTGCTCAGCAATATGGTTTAGGCACAGCTGGGAAAAAAAAAAATAAAAAAAGAGAAAAGTTCCCCAGAAACCTGTCCTGGTTTTTAATTTTTTTTTTTTATTAATGGCTTTTCTTCAACAGGACAGTACAAAATACTTTAGAATGCTTCCCTGGCTGACACACTGTTGCTCCAAAGTCTTTTCAAACACCAGGAGAGCAGTTAAGCATTTAGAACCTGCCCGTGGTGCGATGCTCTTCCCACCCACAAACCCTTTCCTCATTCTTGCTGTGCAAACCATCCCCTGGCTCTTTCTACACAGACAAGTCTGAACAGACTCCTGGGATCTTGCCTTCTCTGTTTCTGGGAAGTTGGGTGCCAGAGCTGCTCTGCAAGGCTGAAAGGGACATTTATTGTTCCATTTTGCACATCGAGTTCCTACCCTGAACTTCCACTTTCAGTTACACCTTGGGCTGCTGTGGGAACATCAAATATCTCAGCACAAAGAGAGAACCAAGCTGGGACAATGACGTCCTATCCCAGTTGAGCTTAGCAGCCAACATAAAGCCAGAATTAAATGCTCAGAGAGTTTAATGCCAACTGTTGTCCTGTTTTGCAGTCCCTGCCAGAATTTCATCCCCTTTCAGGATGACCCTGGTGACTTCCAACAGCTAAATTCTGTCATTCTTCCTCCCTGGAGATATTTCTCTTTACCACAGGGTTACCACTCATTATCCTGCATTGCCTCATTTTGTTTTGTACCCCATTCCTCTCCTCAAATCAAAATATCCAAACCAAGGGTCCTTACCCACCCCCAGAGGAGTGTGCAGCTGGCTGCACAATGCTTTATGTCCAGCAGAAATCTCCCTGCAGGTTCACACCACCCATTCCGGGCCTCTCCATCCCATCAGAGAATCACAGCAGGGTTTGGTTTGGAAGGGATCTCGAAGGTCATCTCATTCCAACCCCCTGCCACAGGCAGCAACAACTCTGTTCTCAGTGGTTCCAAACTTTTCAAAGCTTTATTTAGGGCCAGGTCTCCCCTCCCCATCTTCCCAGTTCCTTTATCAGTCAGAAAAGTGGGAACAGAGCCTCAAGCTCAAGGAGGAGTCCCACCTTCACCTCCAAGGCTCAGATTTTGGGAAGTTTGAGGGTTTGAGGAGCCTTGCCATGCAGGAGGGAAGGTGGAGAAGGAGAGCAAGGGGGTATGTTGGGAGAAGATTGAACACAAGCCAAGGAATGCCTCATATTTTTTGGCTCTTCCTGCTCAGACAGAAGATCAATTAATCCTTGTGGTGTTTTTGTGGCATGCCTGAACTCAGAGCTCCTGGGCACCCAGCAGGGTGAGGGTCAGGGATGAAGACACCTGGACACATTCCAGCCCCAAACAGGAGCTGGGCAGGGATTTTCTGCAAAATAGCTTTTCACTTAGTCAACCCAGGCCTACCTAAGTCCTTCCTAAGTACTTAATTCCCTTTTTTGGGGGGAGTGGGCCCTTGGCCAGCCAGCTGCTCTGGCTGTTGGGAGAGTGTTTTCACACAGCTCCTGCTGCCTTCCCCATCCCAGAGTGGGGACAGGCCACCTCTGCAGAGCACAGCTCCCAGGGGAAAGGCACCCAGAGAGGCTGATGTTGCCTTTTTCTGTTTGATTCCAGGGCTGGGGCTCGAGGTGGGTGAGTTGTTTGCCCCAAAGGCATGTTTTCCCTTGATTTCTGCCTCTCTGGATGCTGCCTGGTATGAATTACCTGGCTGAAATCCACCTGCACGAGCTCATGTGCCAAGAGTTTCATGGGTTTGTTCCCAAATGAGGGGTGTCTGTGTTCCCTCTCAGAGTTCTGGTGGCACAGGGTGGCAGCTTCATTAGGCAACAAGATAGAAAACAATTAGTCATGAATTAGTCTGAAGCCATTTACTGCTGAGGTGATGTTGGAAAAAGTTCAAGGGGAAGGGAATCCCCTCCCAGGTCAGCAGGAGAACAAAGGGATTGGACTGGACTGCTGTAAGGGAAATCCTATAGGAGCCTTCCAGTTCCTAAAAGGGGCTGGAGAGGGACTTTTCACAAGGACAGGGAGTGACAGGACACAGGGAATGGCCTTAAACTAGAGGAGGGCAGGGACAGATGGGATATTGGTCAGGAATTTTTCC
>VWZU01009075.1:801116-815906 GCA_013397095.1 Sterrhoptilus dennistouni
GCTGTGGCTGCCCCTGGATCCCTGGCAGTGCCCAAGGCCAGGTTGGACATTGAGGTTTGGAGCAGCCTGGGACAGTGGAAGGTGTCCCCGTTGGAACCTTTATTTCCCTTCCCATCATCTTTCATCTTTTGGGGGCTGAAACAAATCCTCAGGAATGCGCCAAGACAGAGGTGAAAATTCTTGGCTGATTTGCACTGAGAGCAGAGGGGAATCTGTGTGACTGAGGAACAAGGTGAAAGAATTAAAAAAAAAAAAAAACCAATAGGGTTAGATGAGACAAAGTTAGATGAGGAATTGTTCCCTGGGAGGGGGGGCAGGCTCTGGAATAGAATTCCCAGATCTGCTGTGGCTGCCCCTGGATCCCTGGCAGTGCCCAAGGCCAGGTTGGACATCGGGGTTGGAGCAGCCTGGGACAGTGGGAGGTGTCCCTGCCTATGGCAGGGGGTGGGATGAGATGATTTTAGGGTCTCTCCCAACCCAACCCATTCCATGATGAGCTTGCTGGAACTGTCACTCCCTGCTCACCATAGGTTGGCTGTGCCCTTGTTTTTCCTTCTTTCACAGCAGATAAAGGACAGCACCTTGTTTATAACCCACTCACCCATCACTTCATCACTTTGGTCAATAGTAATAATGATAATAATAATAAAAAAAGCCAAACTCAGAGCAAGTGATTTGCCAGTCTGCAGCTGGTTTGAAATTTGTTGCATCTGTTTCAGAGCTGAAGAGGGGTTAGTGGAACAGAAAACTGCTCTGCTCTCTTTTCTTGTTTGTTTGCCTTTTTCCTCCAAATTCATTTCTTGGCCTAATAAAAATCTGGTTTTGTTTAAAAACAAACCAGCAAGCAAACCCCCAAACAAACACTTCCTCTGGATTTTTAATTTCAGTTGTCAGCAGGTGGTTGAAAGTGAAGAGGAGTGTGCCAAGTCATGGCAGGGAGGAAAGTCAGCGCTTTGCTGGTCATACAAAAATTGGGATAAAACAGCTGCAGGTTGCTTTCCCCAGGGCTGCTGCTTCTCCCTCACTCTCAGCTGGACCAGGAAAGACATTTATCAGGCAGCAATGAGGCATTTCAGACCAGTTAGGGCAGATAATTTACAATTTTTATATTTTTTTCATAACAGGACCCCTGGCTCCCCAATCCCGACATCAGACACCAGGTTCCAGCACCACCAGAGCATCATCTCCTACCTGGACCCCAACCCTACAAGGGCAGGAACACATCCTGGGGCTCAGCAGCTCCTTTTTTTAAAAAATTACAATTCCTTGTGCCAGTTCCTTGCACCGTGTCCCAGTCAAGTTGGGGTTTGTTTTTAATTAGTCACTGCACACAGCAGGGCTCTCTCAGAGCTGGGTGGAGGTGTGGCCATGGGGGTGAGGCTCCCTGCAGGCTGCTGGGGAGGAGTTTTGTGCTCTTGTTTTCTCTCCCTATAAATCCCATTTCCAGTAAATCACAGCTGTCCTTTAGTCCATGCCATGAGTTCATGAAGAACTCCTTGAATACCCCATGAAAACCCCACAAATATTGTGTAGACACACTCTGCAGAGATAAACCTGCTCATGGTTTTCCCTCCCTGTGCAGCCACTAAATCTCAACACTGAAAAGTCAGGCTGTGAAAAGATTTTGCACAAAAAAAATTAAAACTCCTGTGCCTTTTAAATATCTAAAAACCTCAATAGTATTGAAAGTAATGGTAGGGTGCAAAAGGCCATGAAGCTGGTAAGGGAAGAAAAAATAATTTTATTTAAAGGTCTATATATTGGTAACTTTTTTTTCATCTATTCCTAATGTGGGCAAAATCAAATCTAAGTGGGGGAACAGAACAACTTGACCCAGCAGGAAGGTGGATGCTGCTATTGGAGTAAAGTTTTTTTTTTTCCCCATAAAAGAATCCCTGGATCCTTTTAACCTGTTTGTTGTAGCTGATTTGTGCTGCTTCACATAGGCAGAGCAATGATAAATGCAGAGTAACACTCGAAATAATCCAAATTTTTGTCATCTCTGCATGGCCAGGACACAGCAGTGAATTTGGAGTGGTGTTTGCCACCCTACAAAGCCCATTTCCAAGAAAGAAGGATGGGTCTGTCAGGGTTTCATCTTAAAACTTGTTGCAAGCTGATTTTCTCAGGAAGTTATTTGGTTATGAAGAATTGCTCTGCCTGTGTGAACAAGTTCACACCGTGGAAAATGTTTTCAAAAAAGAGACTCTTTTCTCATGCTGACAAAATGCAGCCTCTGAGACAAAGTACCCACTTCTCTCACCCAAACCTAAATTATTTTTGCATTGGGTGTCTTTCTCTCCTAGGCAAAGCACAGATGATGCTGCTGGCACATATAACTGACTTATTTTTTTGATAATTAATTACTTCACAGAGAATTACAATAATTGTGGGCAAAGTTCTCTTTGAGGGGCACAACATCTTCAAAAATGTTCATTCCTACCCTGTTTTCTTTGCACTACAAAGATTTCAAATTACAAAAAGCACCCATTTCCCTTGATGGTCCAGGGCTGATAAATGCAGAGCAAGCTCTGCTTCATCTCAAACAAATATTTGGAAGCTACTTCACCTAAACTAAACTTCAAAAAATTTTAAGTGCTGGAAGGAAAATTCAGTAGTGTCCAATAGATCCAGGATATAGATCCAGTGATATTTCATGGGTGTCCCCATGCACTTACATAGAAGTCAGAGGTTTATTTCTACTATTTAAAATATCCATAATGTGTGAGTTCAGCTGGTTGGAGTCTGGTGCTAAAACCACCAAGGTTGGGTGGGTCATTCCCTTAAAAATTGTGTTTGATGGTCCCTGTGGGACCCTTCCAACCCAAAAGATGATTTTGTGATTCTGTGATTCCCAGTTCTCTAAAGCAGAAGCTGTTGCAAACCTAAAACATGGACGTGGGACATTTTGTTCTATCTGAAGTCAGTTGTAGATTCATCTTCTTTCACACACGTCCCCCTTTGGGCCATTATTACCCTTAATCATGGGTAATAATATTATATAATACCAAAATTATACCAAACAATACCAAATATTACCCTCTCTAGATCTTGAAATCAAGTAATCTCCTCAAATGTCCAGTTGTGGACACATCCACAAGGACCAGGACCCACCACCTTGGGGTTGTGATCTCAGAGCAAAACCCTTTGCTCAAACATCTCCCAGAAAAAGTGTGCTGGGGTCACCCTGGGGCTCACACCCCCTGTCCCCATCCCCATCCCTGTCCCCACTCCTGTCCCCACTCCTGTCCCAACTCTGCTGCTCCTCACCAGCTCCCAGAGGGAACAGAATGAGGTCATAAGGATCCTCTAAACCACAAAAATTCTGGCCTGATGTACAAACCAAGGCCTTTTACCTGCCTGCCTGAGGTGGTCAGGCAAGAATTAAAGATATCACTGACATTTCCCCATTGGTGTAGGGTTGCTTATCCTCAGCACTGCCCCAAAATTTTTTTGTTTCAGGGTAGCTTTCTCTCTCTCTCTTTTTTTTTTTTTTTTTCCCTTTTGTTGCTGACCAATCCATGGATGTGGTTAATTTAAGGTTTTAAAAAGGCTTTTGCTCACACATCCACACACACACACCCATATATGTTTTCCACTGAAGTCTGTGCTTTTTCCTAGACCCACCCAAATTCCAGTACAGAGCTCACTCGTGTGCCAAGCTTCCCTACTCTCCTTGCAATGAGTGGAAAAATGCCCTTTTTTCCACTCCTGCACATTTTAAAGGAGAGAATCACATAGAGGAGAAGGGAGAATTCAGTTATACCTGTGCTTTCAGAGCAGAAATAGGAAAGAACCTCAGGAATGTTTTGGTCCCAAGGTTTATGAGGTTCTGAGCCCCAGTGCTTGCTTGGGACTCTGAACTGGAATTGTGGAGTACCAAGGAGATTTAAAAATTAATAAACGTGAAGCAAAAATAGCTGCTGGTTGGTAAAACTCCATTCTGCTCACGTGAAGTCCTTAACACTCCTGAAATTTCTGGTATTTTATGTGGGGGCTGAGAGAAAATCAAAGATCAGTGGTGAGAAACACTGGGGAGTTTCAAGTGGAAATGGCTTCAGCCTCCTTTAATGGGGTATTTTTTTGGCTACCAACAAATTAATGGAATCCCAGAATGATTTGGATGGGAAGGGACCTTAAAACCCATCCAGCTCCAACCCTCTGCCATGGGCAGGGACACTTTCCACCACCCCAGGTTGCTCCAAACCCTGTCTAGCCTGGATTTGAACTTGGGGAAAGGTGGTGGACCAAGCACACAAGCTCCATCCAAAGCCTCTTCCATTTCTCTGGCCTCCATGGGGGTTCTCTGATGCCTGATTCAAGCTGATCCCCCTCGATTTCCTCTTCTCGGGGAAGGCATTAATAAATCCTCTCTGACTTACAGAGCTCCCTGTTTTCATGGAGCTTGTTGGAACATAATTCCTAAAGCCTCTGTTCACCTGCCAAGCCAAGCTGAAATTAGCCCACGGATTTAAAGACGTGGGCTGGTTTGTATCCCTTCACTCTTAGGTGATGGAAATTAAAACAAGCCAGGTTAATTATTTATCCTTTCCATCAGCAACACGCTAACGTCGTACAGGAGTTCATTGTCACTCATATATCTGCAAAAATTGGAATAAAAAATAGATTATTTTTTTTTTTTTTTTTTAAGAAGAAGCTGTTTTCCTGAATTTCTTGACTGGGAGGTTGCACAGCCCCTCTCTGTTGTGTCCTCCAGATAAACTCCCAAGGAATCAGAGGGAAAAGAATCTTTGTTTTCCTCCTTGCCTTCCCAAATTGCTTGATCCCTGCCAATTTCCATGACACAGACCCCTCAGTCTGCTGCAGAGACTGTGGCTTCAGAAAGGGAGGAAATAGCATGAAAGTACTGGTGCACATCAATGTTTTTGGATTTTCTCGCCAAACCAGAAATAGCAGAACAAAATATATATAAAAAAAAAAAGGATAAAAAAGAAAAAAAAAGAAAAAAAGGTTTCAACTTTTCTGGCAAAACAGAAAAAGAAAAACAAAACAACAAACCATAAAAAGGTCATTCTGGCTGTTTGTTCAAGCCAAAACTGGACCTTTCCTTTTGAGGTTTGCACTGAAATGTGTGTGAGTGTCTCACTCAAATCAGGTGAGGAACAAAACATTCCTTGGAGTGACAGATTGTGACATGTCACCTCCACAAAGTCAAAATACAATTTTTCCACCTCTCAGAAGTGGGTGTTTTCTCATCTAAACTTGCATTTTCAGCCCATTAAGATTTCTGGTTGAAAAGGCTCAGCCAAGTGTGAGGACCACATGGGTTGGTTTGGTGACAAGTGACACTTGGTGGGACAACAGCTTCTCCTGCTCGTTGGGATCTGGGAACACAACCACAATCCCCTCCTCGTTTTTCTTTTCCTCACAGTTCCTTAGGAACCTCCATAAAAGCAGTGATAATGTGCCCAAACAAGAGGAAAAAAAACCCCAAAACCTCACGTTGCTTTTCAAAACCCCTGCATTTCCTTTACCCTCAAAGGAGCCTGTCCTGCCGGTTTATCTACACATCCCTTATCTTTATGGCTGCTCCTTTATGATCCCCCATGTCATCTCCAAGGCTCCTGCAATCTTTTTTACAGTTGGGAAGGTCCAGCTTTGATCACTGGAGTCATCAGGCTTCAATAGAACATTGTTCCCGCTCCGCCGAGAATTTTTTCCGACTGCGCTCGGGACACCGCAAACTTATTTTTTTATTAAAAAAAAAAACTCCTCAGCAGCTCCTCTACCTTGTTTTTCTGTGAGTTTTACAGATGCCATGGCTTTCAGGAGGCACTTTGATGTTTTCCAAGCTGCCTGATTTACAAGAACAAAAAACACCCAATTATTTTCTGTCGCCTCGCAACGAGGCTCGACGCGCCGATGGAAATTCGGTCCAGGCAAAAGAATGACTGGGGGAATGAGGAAATCAAACTGCATCTCCCACAAGAGATCGTTCTTCCAGTGGAAAAACCAACCTTTTTTGATCTCTAACCCTCTGTGCTTTTCCTGTAATATTTAATAAAGCCTCCATTTTCACTGGAAAACACACACTTGATGGAGAATGTGTGGCTGGTAGACCTTTCTGTGTTGTTTTAGTGCTGTTTGGATTCTATTTTAGTGCTGTTTGAACAGAATTCCTGTTTTGTAGGTAAGTGCTGAAGATAAGTGGTGGCAAGAAGCAGCTGAGCAGGGCTGTGAATATTTGAAATTGCAGCAGATTTCAGATCTGATTAAGATCTTGGCATTGCTGAGAGTCCAGGGACTGTCACTCCACCAGCCAAAGCAGAAAACTCTTCCATTCACTGTTCTGGTGACACCCTGTCAAACTCTGCCTTTCCCAAAGTAAAAAAAACTCTTTCTGGAAAGCTGCTCCCTTGCTCCACTTGCTGCACAGCTCACACTTGCGGTCTGCAGGCAGCTTGGTGCCACAGCATCTCCAAAATCCACCTCTAATTCCAGTCCAGAATTTCAGTTTATTAATTAACATTTCCCAGTGCTCCTCCTGCTCACAGTCCTTCTCATCTATCCCACTCAAAAATTCTGGGGGGACAAAAAATTCTTAAAATTCCTATTTCTTTTCTGCTATTTTGACCATTTTAATTTCTCCTTCATTACTTGAAACAAATCTTTCACTTCATTATACCCTTAAATGTCACAGTCTTCTACAGCTGCTGCCCTGACCCCCATAGCACACATTTTTCCAGGATGGAAACCTGGAGGGATGGATGTGCCCATCTCCCTGCAGTGCCTGATGACCTGAGACCAGACTATGAACTTTTAGAAAGCTGAAATTGTCTTTTCCCTGCTCTTTGTTGGCATCTCGTTCCTCTTCATCCTCAAATCAATCCCTGGGGTGGTTTTTTTTTTTTTTGCTTCTTTCCTGGTTTAGACTTCTCCCATTCCACAACAGCTTCCCATTTGACATAAATAAAATGTCCCCTCTTCCCCACAACCTGAAAATCCACCTGTTTTGAGATACAACTTACACAAACTTCTCCCCATCACCGTCTCCACTCACAAAGTCCCTCCTGTGTGTCCTGTTAGATCTGAATTAATTTCCAGCAGATCCAAAGTCTTTCCTCTTTGTTCATCTGACTGCAAAGCGTGTTGAGGACCCGCTGTGCTGTGAGAAATCATTTGTTCTGACTGTAGGCTATGTTCAGCATCAGCATGGACAATAAGTGATTTATTTCCTTAGAAGAATGTGGTTTTTTCCAGGATGGAAAGATGGGATACCCTGAGGGATGGATGTGCCCATCTCCCTGAAGTCCCTGATGATCTGGGACCAGACCTTGAACTTTTAGACAGCTGAAATTGTCTTTTCCTTGCACCTCTATGGCAAGGCCAGAGCTTTTGAAAGCTGCAAAGTTTATTTATTCCATAGAAATCAACTGTCCCAGTGTATGTGAATGTATCCCTCTCCTCCTGGAAGGATGATAATTACACATATTAATTACCTGGTACAAGCGTGCATTTTAAATTGCAATATCCTAAATAAACACAGGTCAGTCTGAGTTGTGCTGCTGAAGCCTTTCAGGTGAAATCCCACGGGAAATGCTGGGCTGTGGGACCCCAGGTGAGATTCCACACCATGATGTGCCCTTTCCATCACACACATGGTTTAGTTGTAGGAAAAAATGCAGATTATGCACTGAAGGTTATGAACAAGTTTATTATATGAAGACAACCCATCTAGGAATCTAAAATAAGGTGAAGGGTATGTCTGCTCTGCTTTGAAGATTCTTGCCTGTGACATTCCCTGTCAACATGGAAACTGTCCCAACAACCCTCACCAAAGCATGGATTCACCAAGCCTGAAGGTTTAAAAGGCTCCCTCATATGTGATCACAGAATGACAGAATCCCCAAGGTGGGAAGAGCCCCTGAGGATCAGGCAGTGCCACCCCAGTGCCACCAGCATCAGCCCAAAGCCTGTCCCCAAGGGCCACCTCCAGACTGTCACTCCAAAGCTCAGCTGAACTTCATCTCAGCCCTTTGGCTTTGGAGGAACCTGAGCTTTGGATGGGAGGGACCATCCTGGAGACTCCTCACAGCCCTCAAGGGGCTGAGGCTGGGAGCAGATGAATTGGGAGTTGTGGCCCCCTGGAGATTTGGTGGATGTGCAGGTGCCTTTGGCTTTGATTCCATGGGATGGCCAAGGTGGGAAGAGCCCCCTGAGGATCAGGCAGTGCCACCCCAGCAGCACCAGCATCAGCCCAAAGCCTGTCCCCAGGGGCCACCTCCAGCCTCCTCCTGAACACTCCCCCAGACAGTGACTCCAAACCTCCCTGGGCAGCTCATCCCAAGGCCTGACCACTCTGCCAGGGAAATTTCCTTGCCCAATCTCCAGCCTGAGCCTCCCCTGGTGCAATTTGAGGCCATTTCCTCTCCTCCTTTCCCTGCCCCTCCTGGCAGGGACTTGTGCAGAGCCACAGGGTCCCCCCTGAGCCTCCTGTTCTCCAGGCACAGCCCCTTCCCAGCTCCCTCAGCCCCTCCTGGGGCTCCAGCCCCTTCCCCAGCTCCCTTCCCTGCCCTGGACACACTCCAGCCCCTCCAGGGCTCTCCTGCAGGAGCCACAACTGGACACAGCCCTGGAGCACAGAGGGACAATCCCTGCCCTGCTCCTGCTGGACACACAATTCCTCATCCAGCCCAGGTGTCTCTTGCCCACCTGGGCACCCCTGGGCTCATGTCCAGCCCCCCCAAATATTTTTTTACCTGCACAACTCTAAAACATGAACAACCTGCAATGCTACACCTCTGTCACTGCTGTTTCCCTCAAAGCTTCCCCTTTTCCTGGTGTGACTTCAAACCCTCCTCTCCTTCCCCCCATGGTTCACCTGTTGTTATTTAGCTGTTGATTTAGTGAGATGGGAGCCAGTGATCAGTTGATAAAGAGCAAAAAAAGCCAAACCAGAATTATTTGGTGCTGCCTCAAGCTGAGCAAAGCTGAAGATCAGGAGCACTTTCTGTTAACAGCACCTGGAGTTTTAAGAACCCAGCAAATTCTTGTCCACTGCTTCATTTTGAGGCTGGGGGATGAGGATCTGGTCGTTCTTCCAGCTTCTCTTTGCAGATTTCACCCTAAATATTTCAGCTTATGTCGAAAAGTGCTTATATCAAAGTTTCTTCTGAGAGCAGAAGAGTCATTATTGATTTCTAAGACATTTTCAGCCTTTATGTGACATCTTGGGTGCTTAACAAATTTCTTGTATTTCTCTGTATTCCTTGTGATTGCAAAGCAATTGCAGACAAAAGCTTTTCCTTGATGATATAATCATTATTTATAAGATTTAAACAAGCACTGGAGCATTTAATGGCTGTCCTCTCAAACATTTTCACTGTTTATCCACCAAAAATACATCTGCAAAGGTGGAACCCCACAGTGAGGTGTAGTAGGAGGATAAATCACTGGGCTTGCCTCACTGAAATGCGTCTTTTTGCATTTCTGCAAGAAAAAAAAAAATCCAAAGAAATTTTCTTAAAATAAGATTTTACATTCCCAGACTGAGACCTTTAAAAAGGACAGAAAGATTTATTACAAATAAGGATTATTTTGGGTCATGATCAAGTCACAGCTTTGGACATTTTAGTTGTCAAGAAAAGAAGTACAATGTACATTTGTGTTCAAAAATATGATTAAATTTTACACATTTTTATTTCAAAATTATATTTTTAAGGTTCAGTGTCTTTTATTTCCTTTTTGTTTGGATGGTTTGGTGTTTCTTTGGACAATTTTTTTAGGATTTTTTGGACTGGAACCACAGAACAGTGTAGCAAAGTACTTCAAGGACCAGGAGCCCAAACAGACTTCCTTACAAGAATCAATTTTCTGCATATTCTTAGGGGAAAAAGGAGTTTTAATCTAAAAGCACTAAGCTGGGAACAGTCCCGAGATCAACCACCAAGTGCCACTAATTGTGCCAGTCAACCAAACTCAACGTGGGGCTAAAATGAAACGTTGCCTCTAAAGGTTTTCAGTTTTTCATCCTATTTTTGTGAGAAATTTTTGCCATTTGCACAAGGAAATGAATCAGGATTGAAACTCCAACACCTCCTCCCAGATGCTGATACACTTTTTGGTCTTCTCTGAAAATGAAAATCTGTTTCCTTGGGTGAGAGGCTGGAGGGGTTCAGGAAACAACAGCTGGTATGGAAGTTTCCAGGGTGGGCAGCTTGGAGTGGATCATTGCTGAACAGAAAACAAGGGGAAACTTTGGGGAAATTTCACAGGCAAGCTCAGAAAATCACAAAAAAAAATAAATTGTCTGGTTGCCATTTTCCTTGGGGAATTAAAAATTAAATTAAAATCATTTAACCAGGAAAATTTATTCACTGGTCAAAATGCAAACCTCTACTTTATCCAATTTATTCTGGTCATGTTGTTTTATTTTATTTTTTGTCTATTTTATTATATGTTTTTGTCAAGCTGTGTAATTCTAGAGAGGAAAAGGGGAAATTTTGTTCATGGTATATTTTACCCTTTTCTCTTCACCAGTTCATGGTAAGAATGCATCTTTTAAAGTCATCTAAGTAGGTGCATTGTTATATATATTCCTTCCCTACAGATTATGGCAATATATTGAACAGATAACCACTTTTATCATATATTCTCAGTGTAAAAATGCTAATTTTAGATAAGGGAAAGTTCATTATGTGAAACCAGATTGAACCAACAGAGAAATCCCTCAGTTAAAACAATGGAGATGAAATTAATTTGATCAGGTTGTACTATTGTCCCAATCAAAATTTATATGTCTTTATGGTTTTTGAGTCATGACAAAGAGAAGGTGGCTCTCTGAGCACAGACAAATCCAGCTGAGGATCTCCACGAGTAAAACCAACCAGGAAAGAGCCCAATATGATTTTAAATGGTTTAAATTTTTAAACCAACCCTTGTCCCAGCACTTTACTTTCACCAGAGGCAGCAGAAGGTTTGCAGAAGATGAAATTTGCCAAACGCCTTTCTCCCCAATGGGTGTAAAGTACTGCAGAGGTGTTATCCCAAAAATCCCTCCTCGTGTCCAAGCAATGTTTGTCCAGTGAAGGGTGGCTTCTTGTTCCCTTCCTGCCTGGCCATGACCTCTGCCTTGCTGTGAACCTCAGGGTGTGCTGGCCACACAAAGACAATTTCCTGCACTGGTCATACAGGACAATCTCCTGCTCTTAGGAGGAGGCAGAGATGCTCTGGTTTGTGATGGATCCAAGAGCATTTCACACCACCCAGCACAGACAGGCAAAGAGGGAGCCGGAGTTTCATTTCATGCACAGACAGTCCTTGGGAGCTGCTTTTGACTCCAGGAATACACACATCATTTCTGTCAAATTCTTTTCCATATTAACACCAAATTCTTTACTCTATTACCGTCAAGTTCTTTTCCCATGTTGACACCAAACTCTTCACTGTTTTACCACCACATTCTATGCCACACTACCACTAAGTTCTTTTCCATATTAACATCAAGTTCTTTACCTTATTAAATCCAAGCCCTTTACCATATTAACTCCAAGCTCCTTGCCATATTCACACCACGCCCTTCACCATATTAAATCCAAGCCCTTTATCACATTAACATCAAGCTCTTTACCATATTAACACCAAGTTCTTTGCCCCTTTAATACCAAGCCCTTTACCATATTACCACCAAGTTTTTTACTATATTAACACCAAACCCTTTGCCATATTAACACCACATTCTTTGCCACTTTAACATCAAGATCATTACCATATTAACCCCAAGCCCTTTGCCATATTAAATCCAAGCCCTTTTCCATATTAAATCCAAGCCCTTTTCTATATTAACACCAAGTTCTTTACCATATTAACACCAAATTCTTTACCATATTAATGCCAAGCCCTTTACCATATTAACACCAAGCCTTTTGCCATATTAACACCAAGCCCTTTGCCATATTAACACCACATTCTTTGCCATATTAACTCCAAGCCCTTTGCCATATTACCACCAAGTTCTTTACCATTTTAACACCAAGTTCTTTACCACATTAACACCGAACTCTTTACCCTTTTACCAACACATTCTTTGCCACACTACCACCAAGTTCTTTTCCATATTGACACCAACCCCTTTACCATATTAACATCAAGTTCTTTATCACATTAACACCAAGCCCTTTGCCCTATTATCTCCAAGTCCTTTGCCATATTAACATAGTTCTTTACCATATTAACACCAAACTCTTTACCCTATTACCAGCACATTCTTTGCCATACTACCACCAAGTTCTTTTCCATATTACTACCAAGTTCTTTTCCATATTACTACCAAGTTCTTTACCATATTAACACCAAGCCCTTTGCCATATTAACACCAGGTTCTTTGCCACTTTAACATCAAGATCTTAACCATATTAACACCAAGCTTCTTGCCATATTAACACCAAAGCCTTTGCCACATAAACATCAAGTTCCTTCCCCCCTTAACATCACATTCTTTACCATATTAACACCAAACCCTTTACCATATTAAATCCAAGCCCTTTACCATATTAACATCAAGTTCTTTACCATATTAACTCCAAGCCCTTTGCCATAGTAACAAACACATCCAGACACACTGAATGCTGAAATGATGCTCAAGCCTGTAATAACTCGCTCAAGTCATTCTCTCATCCCAAGGGGCTGAGGACAGCTCAGCTTTCAGATATTTGGCATTTAGCAAATTCCTTCCCAGTTAATTGACAAAGTTGATTTTAACTGTTTCATACAATAATCAGTAATTTTTATAATTTTCATACACATATAAGGTGCCTCCAGAGGTATAGACTTTTCCCTCCATCAAACAAACACACCAAAAAGACATCACCCCAAAACCTGCCTTGTTTTTTCCTTGAAGAAAAGTGAATCAAAATTTATTTCAAAATGCTCTGAGGTTCAGCATGTAAAACAGTAACATTTCTGTTTTTCTTGGTCCTTCCCAGCCTTGGTCTCCACCTGTTCCCAAAGAACACAGCCTGTCTCTGTGGACTGTGTGTCTGAGGAGAGGGAAAAACAGCACAGGAGGCAGAAATAATATTCCAGACTGCTTTAATGAAATCTGGATAAATCAATTAAAAAAAAAATGCAGCTGCAATCAGGGCTGTAGGCTAATGGCTTTTTTGCTTCATTGCCCTGAGGACCCAGGATAAAATAAGAACTATTTGTTTTCATTTGAAATTCTATAAAAAGTAACAGGCTGAATTATTGTATGTACGTTGGAAGACTGAAGCCCAAGTCATCCGCTGCTGTTTTTGTCTCTAGGCCATGCCTCATTTACTGGGATGAAATTCCTGGGGAAGTTTTTGGTCTGGTCTACAAACTCTGCTTTATAAACGTGATGCCAGTTTGGACTGTACAACCAGCACCGTGTTTCACTCCAGGTTTGCTTCCTCCCTCCTGTTAGCTGGTCATTAGGGAGTGCAGAGAGCATTGTGACATTTTACAGCCAGGGAAATAAAGACATTTCTTTAACAGCAAATCCTCTCCTTCCCCCTCAATTAAAAAAGAAAAAAAAAATCACAAAAGAACATAGAGTTGGTAGGTAAACACACAGGTACTGTGATCAGAAAGAACCTGGAAATGCCTTTAAATACAATGTAGGAGGGAACAAGGTTAGTTAAAAAGTGCTGTGGAAACTCCTGGTTCACAAAGGAAAGGCAGCTTTGTTCCCCTTCCCAACCAGCACCTCATGGAGAGAAAGAGAATTTATCTGTATCTCTCACTGCAGCATTTTCACATCCCAGTGGGAAAATAAAAAGGGAGGCAGTGGAAAAGCAGAAGGGAATTTGCACCACGGGCTTTGATTGTGACTATGAGGAAAAAGCCAGACCTGTCGTAAACAAGTTGTGTGAAGACACAGGCAAAAGTTGGGAGACAATGCCTGAAGTTCTCCAACTCAGACATGTTTACATTCTTTACACCTTCCACAGAAAACTGACATTCTCTTTCCTTATACACAAAGGTAACAGGGACAGGATAAAGTTTCAGGCAGGTTTTTCCCACTATGCCAATAAAAAACTGATTTCTGCATTGGAAAAAAAAAAATAAAATCAAGAGCTGGCTGAAAGTTCTGATTCCAACACTCTAAACAGCACTCTAGATTTCTACAGGAAAAAATCCCTGGCAGGCAAACAGTGACAAAAACAGGTTCAGCATCTGTCCCCCTCCCCAGCAAATAAAAATCTCAGCCCCATGCATTACAAACCCCACAGTCAGTGCTTTACATCAGTGGAAAGACCAAACCCTGACAGCTTTTGCTGAATTGCTGAACTGCCTCTAAATCAAAATCCAGAAAAAAAGGCACAATTTAATAAACATTTTTTTCTTTCACACACAGTTCCTAAACCCTTAAACTACCAAAATATAGGGAGAAAAAAATTAGGAAAAGCACCTACTCCTCAGCTTCCAGCTCCACACAGCTCCCAAAGCACTGCTAAGCATGTATGGATTTTTGACAAATACCTCTTACCTGAAAAAGAGCAATGTTCAGATTCCTTACTAGATGTTATCGTCATGACAAGTCAAACAATCTTTTTTATAGAAGGTTGGGCGGCTTTTCAATAAAGCATGTGTGCATTTAAATAAAAAAAAAAGATAATAAAAAAAAAACAAACTGAAAAAAAATCCAGCACAAAACAAACCCCCTCAGAGAGTTCTCCCTTCTCTCTCGCTGTCAGTCAAAAAAACAACAAGTTGAAATAAGCCTGAGTTGGAATTACCTGAATAAAGAAACTGGAGAGAGGGAGGGAGGAGAGGGAGGGAGGGAGAAAGAGAGAGGAAAAAAAAAAA
>VWZU01009075.1:823564-838024 GCA_013397095.1 Sterrhoptilus dennistouni
CCAGGGCTGGACACAGCACCCAGAGGTGCCTCCAGGGCTGGGCACAGGGGCAGGATCAGCCCTGACCTGCTGGGAATGCTCATTCCCAATGCCCCCCAGGCCTTCTGCTGGCTCATGGACAGCTCATTGTCCACCAGGAGCCCAGATTCTTCTCCTCAGAGCTGCTTTCCAGCATTTTTCTTTCCAAATGATTGTATTTTACACCCAATATTGTTCCACCTTCAGCATTTAAGTGCCTGATTATCTACTTTTATTGACTATGTCATTCAGGCCACCAAAACACACTGTTCATGCTCTGTCCTGACACACTCATATTTGAAAATAAATATAACACTTTATGCCACTCTTTTAACCTCAAGCACCACAAAATGCCTGGCTAAGATGAAGCTTACAGGGTTCACATAACAATCTGCTTGTTTTATAACTTCCTTTTTCTAGCTGCAGCTAATGCACCCACATGCCAATTATTGCTAAATAATTCCTCTTTGCAACCTAAGAGTGTCTGGCAGATCTGCAATTGCACCTGCACCTGGACCTTAACATCAGACCTGCAGTGACTTTGTTCTGTAATACATCCAGCTTTTATAATGCCTGATAAAAGAAAAAAAAAAAATCAAAAAGCATGATGGTGAAATCAGACCGGTTTGTCATTCACTAAATTTAGGAATTGTTGAACCTATGAAGCAATTGCTTAACCCCATAAATCCTCAGGGCTCTGTGGTGTAAGAGTTCAAGCAGAGCTTTCATAAAGAGCTTTCATAAACAGTTTCAAATGAAGGAGAGGAGGTTTAGATGGGATATTGGGCAGGAATTGTTCCCTGGGAGGGTCTGGTATGGAATTCCCAGATTTGCTGTGGCTGCCCCTGGATCCCTGGCAGTGCCCAAGGCCAGGTTGGACATTGGGGTTGGAGCAGCCTGGGACAGTGGAAGGTGTCCCTGCACATGGCAGATGTGGCACATTCTACAATTCCATGTTTTTCCCTGTGTTTTTTCAGCATATCTCAGCTGAATCACTGAACTCACAGGAAGTGCCTGCACTCTCCACACTTTTCCCTGTATTCCTTGGCTTCTGAAACCTTGGCCACGGCAACATCCCCTGATTTGAAGCCACTCTGTCTCTTCCCCCTGTTCTGTGCCCTGAGTGCAGCCTGTTGACAATTGATTTCATCAGGACAATGAATTACACCTCTGGATTGCTTGGAATGAAAGGAACTCTTTTTCCTCAGGGTTCATTCCACTATTTTTCTTTACTCAGCTACCTCCAACCTCCACTTGCTCCAATACATCTTTTCAGATCTTTGTGTCCCTCAAAGGCCAGCTGTGCTGTTTATCCCTTCTTGGAGGAACTCTCCTTTTAACTCCTTCTTGGAGCAGAGTTTTCTGCTGGAGGGACTGAGCCCTTTCAAACCTGTCCACAGTGTTTGCATTGCAGGGAGGAACTGCAATCTCCTAAAGCTGACTAAGGCAGGCTTCAAAATATTTCTTCCATATTTACTTCACCTTTGGGCTATGTGGTTCACCACTTTTTTTTTTTTTTTCCCTCTAATTGTGGATATTATTGCCCCAACTGCATTTCCAGAGAAGTTAACCCTTAGGACACTCTACACCTTGCTGTCCTGATTTTCCCTCAGATCTCTCCTTGCTTGTCCAGCCTTTGAGTGATTTTCCCAGCGCTCTTCAAGTTACTTTTACTTCTTTTGTTTCCCTTCAGCCCTGGCTTGTTTACATTTTCCCCATATTGCCTTGTTTTATTGCTCATCTAGACCGTCATTAACTATGTGCACTTTTCAATAACTTCCTTCACTTGGTTTTTTTATCACTTCCTTGAATATATCCCAGCAGATCTGCAGGGAGATTTCTTCATCCTTGCCAACCAGTGGCCTGAAAATCACCCAAACTCCTCTTAGAGGACAGGCAGGAGTTATCCCTTAACACAACCCTGCACTTGGAGGTTTGAGGTGCTTCCCACAGGTGAATCAAAGCAGGAAAAAACTTCTCCTGTGACCAAAGCCAAAAGATTTCCAGTGAATATCATGGATAAGATTCTACTGAGCCAGTTGAGTGAAGGGATGACAACCCAGAGAGCCACACAGGTGAGTCTGTCTCAAAAAACCACCCAAAATTCCCACGTGGATGGCGGAAATAGGCTGGTTTTGGATAGCAAGAGCCAAGTGAGGGAAGGGATGACAACCCAGAGAGCCACACAGGTGAGTCTGTCTCAAAAAACCACCCAAAATTCCCACGTGGATGGCGGAGATAGGCTGATAGCAAGAGGGCAACACCTGGTCCTGGCCATACCATGAGCCCTGATGTGACTTTTCCTCCCTGTTGCCCAAAAAGGGAGGAAGAACTGCCCCCTGTCCAGAAGAACTCACTGAGCCACACTGATTTTACTGATTTTTTTGTTTTTCCTGGAGCTTGGCCCTCAGGCCTAGGCCATGGAAAGGGCTCTGAATTTCCAATAAGTTGAACCTCCAGGAATCCAGAGCTATCGAAACCGAGCGAGACAATTTCATTCCAGCGTTGGCAAGGCAGAGTTTGGACACAGCACGTTACAAGATGTCCTGCCAGTTCTGGGGCTGGGAGCAGACTCCAAAGCAGGTGAATCCTTCCTTAACTGGAGCTCCAGAGCAAGGAAAACGTCTCCCAGAACTGGAGCAAAGATGAAACCAGCTGGCTGATGGAGAGGGCTAAAGAGGAGTGGTGCTCTCTGAAGAGCTGCCAGCAGTTCCTGAAATGAAGGTTAATTAAATTAAAGTAAATTTCAGTCTGTATCTGCATTGAGATGGGCACCTGTGTGTCAATATACCTTGAATTTGTACCCACACATTGGTAGTCAATGGCAAACGTATGCACACAGAACAGAGGTACTTTCTAGAAGGCAGTTTTTCACACATTCCTGGGCAGGCTGGATCACTCTCACCTCCTGTGATCCCAGACATCGTGGTGTTGGAGAAGGAAAGGGTCCTCTGCTGCTTCTCTTGGGTTTCTGGAACAGCCTCACACAGATTCCCAGTTTTGTATCTCTGTTCCTGACACATTTGCCAATCAAAGTACCTCTCTATCTCCCTCGCTCCTCTTATCTCAAGAGCTTTGTTATAAAATAAAGGAAGTTGGGCTGGATGGTGTTGCCAAACTTTGAAAAGCTTCTGTAAAGCTCTACATTTTCCTATGGTGCTGCAAAGCCCATATTTACCTAATAGACTGTCCAGAGTCCAAAGGAGCTTCTACAGAATTTCTGGTAAAGAGTATTTGTTTTAAGAATTGATATGCATGCCAAAAACAATGTACTGCATTTATCAGCCTGGAACCGTTACAATCTTTTCAGCAAATAATATCCCAGTTTCTGAAAAAGGCCTAAAATGTGTATCTAATCCAATTGTGTCACCTCTCATTTCCTTCAAAGAAGAGGGGAAAAAGGCAAAGCTGAGCCTGAAATTCTGGTTTGAATTAACTGCCACTTTATCTCTAAGTGACCTCTTTGTGCAAAGCTATTACTGCAAACACAGTCTCTGAATGATTCAGTCGTCTCCAACGCCTGAAACACAGAACTACAAGGTAGTTAATGCTATCAGCACTATCATCTTGCATTTGTCTAGGGCTTCTCATCCAAAATACTCCAGCTCCTGGCAGGGTGATCCTTTCCCTGGGTGGGCTCCTAATGTGGATGATACATTCAGCATTGCAAAGGGTAGAAGGCGGCAGGAGGAGGATTTGACACTTATGAAATAAGTGAAATAACCTTCCATAAAGTGCAAACCAGCAAATGGAACTCTGCAGTGCCACACAGGCATGGAGAGAAGGACATGAAGAATATTCCAGGCATTATCATCAAATCCACTCTGTTCTCTCTGGCAGCATGGAGGGTCCAAGTGTTAGAAAGGTTCAGACCCTCTGAGAGAAAACAGAAGGCTAGAACAGGTATTTAAACAGAGAGCCTTGGTTATTCAAGTAAGGATGGAGCCCTGCTTCTAACCAGGACAATCTGGTGTGGAAAAAGCTTTAATTGAGAAGATTTAAAAACCCAGTTAATTTTCTTCATTGGAATAAAGACAATTTAACCTCATTCCACCACTCCTTGTGGCCAGCCATGCCAAGCCCTTCAGTGTCTGCCCACTCTGCCATGCACCCACCCCAAAATACCTTTTTGTCCATGTATTGCTGGTCCTTCCTCAGCAGCCAGGGGCTCCTCTTCCCGATGGCACCTCCTGAGAGTGCTGACAGTCATCTGCTGAGGGTTGGGAAATTCATCTCAGCCTTGTCCTGCCCTGCTGGTGCTGCATCCTCCCTTCCAGCCCTGACTGCTCCTGCAGCTCCCTCACTCCCAGCTGCTGGAGCAGGTTGAGGTGGTGAGCCCAAGGGCTGGAGAGCAAAAAGAAGAGAATTTATACTTTGGTATTTTGGAAGCTGGAATCCAAGGGAGAAGCTTAAGAACGTGACTTGAGGCCAAAATGTTTGGCTCTGCAGTTACAGAACGGAGAGAGGCAGGTTTATTCCTATTGCAACACTGTGGCCCGTGTCCTGTAGGAATTTTCCAGCATCATGGATGTGTGGTGGGCTCAGAGGAACCTCTCCTTCACTCATCTGCTCCCTGCAGCTCTGTGGGAGGAAAATGATATCAGAGGAATCAGCAGCACTGCACGAAACTCGTCTGAGATGGGGCTGTGTATGGAAGGGCCTGGGAGTTATTCCTGGGACATCCCGAGGTTACAACTCCTCCTGCCACTGTCCTCCTCAGCTGTCCTTCCGTGCCCTCATTCCAGCAGAGTCATTCCCTCCAGCTGTTCATTTGGCTGCTATGTCATTTATTCCAGCTGCTGAGTTCAAGAAAGAAAATTTTTAAAAAAGCAGCATCTCAATGAAAACAGATGCTGCCTCTGCACTAAGCAGATAAATTAAATACATAAAGCCTGGTGTGTTTACAGTGCCAATCCTTTGTAAAGTTTTGCTGGTTTTGTCCTTGATGTTAAAATTCCAAGTATGTTATATCACTTTATTTTTGATGCATCTGGATTAGGGAAATAGCCCAATGGCATTTCTCAGGAATACTGTCAATGAAATGGACTTACAATTCACCACAGAAATGACAGTACAGAGTAAAAGAAAAAAAAGACCAGAGCTCAGTTTTTACTCCTATAGAACAGACACAACTTTTCTGGCCTCCATTTCTCCATGGTCACTTAAAATTCTGTGCAATTTTTCTCTACATCCAACATGCACAAATTAAATACATTGGAGTAAACCAGGGACTTCCAGCAGGGATCTGTGTGTGCAAACAGGGATACAACTGCAAATAGAGATCACAGAATCACCAAGCTGAGAAGAGACCTCCAGGACCACCCAGTGCCACCCCAGCAGCACCAGCATCAGCCCAAAGCCTGTCCCCAAGGGCCACCTCCAGCCTCCTCCTAAACACTCCCCCAGACAGTGACTCCAAACCTCCCTGGGCAGCTCATCCCAAGGCCTGACTGCCTGACTATTCTTGTAGAGATTTTTTTTTTTTCTCCTATCTAATCTGAACCTCCTCTGGTACAATTTGAGGCCATTTCCTCTTATTCTTTCACTCTGGACACGGCAGAAGAGCCTGACCCCCCTCTCACTGCCCCTCCTGGCAGGGACTTGTGCAGAGCCACAAGGTCCCCCCTGAGCCTCCTTTTCTCCAGGCTCAGCCCCTTCCCAGCTCCCTCAGCCCCTCCTGGGGCTCCAGACCCTTCCCCAGCTCCTTTCCCTGCCCTGGACACACTCCAGCCCCTCCAGGGCTCTCCTGCAGGAGCCACAACTGGACACAGCCCTGGAGCACAGAGGGACAATCCCTGCCCTGCTCCTGCTGGACACACAATTCCTCATCCAGCCCAGGGGCCAGTGGCCTCCTTGGCCACATGGACCAAAGCTGAGCCAGCTCTCAGCTCTGTCTGTATCAGAGCTCACTGGCTCCCCACCAAACAGGGATGTTTTTGCTCTTTGGCTGGAAGAATTAAGACAAACACATTTGTTTTAGTACAGTGCAAACAGACAGACTTGAGCCCACATCCTCTGAGGTGAAAACCGATCTTCTGTTGAAATCACCTTATCAGTGTTTATGGTTCAATAAAAATACAACAATGCACAGAGTCCAATAACCTTGAAAACTCAGATGAGAAGTGCCTGTGATTTTTCAGGAGTCAAAGTTAACCAAGGAATGATCTTTTCAACTTCTTAGATCTATCAAAGCACTGTTCTCTTCGGAAAGACAGGCAGAGTGTTTGTGGTCTGCCAGGGCAAGCAGGATTTAGAATTTCTTAAGAGTTCCAGGATTTTGTGCCTCAAGTTATGTTAAACAAAAATTGTATATGGAAGAGTATCAATGTCTGCATTGATTCATGCTGATTTTCAGTGCAGGAATATACATAAAAAATAAAATAAATTACAGCAATGATGGTTTGGCAGCAAATCCATCTTCAAACAGTGTTAGGGAGATGTGATGAGGAAAGAGCTATGGTCAAAGCCAAAGCATGACAAGTGCAGAATTTCATGTTCTGTGTGTTTATATAGATTTTCACCTCCTTCTCCAGATATCCTGGCAGTCACTCCATCTGGGGGTGTTGGGGGTTAGGTTTGCTCCTTTTTTACTTTAAAGAATTTTTTCCCCATAAGTTACCAAGGAGACTAAGTGTTGGATACTTAAAGAGTACTTGACCACACCAAAGAGGTGGCCAAAGCTCAATTGGGGAGGTTTTTTTCTTTATCTGTTGTAACTCCAGAAGGGAGGGGGTAACTGCCTTCCCTGATAACAAGGCAGCTGTTAAAAACTGGGTGGGGTATTGTTTCTTATCTCTGTTCACTTTTCCACTACCCCCATGGGAATATCTTCTGTTAATGGGCCATTAAAGCTCACCAGTGACATGATACAATTCATCATCCCATTGTGAGATGCTCCACCCAGGGAGGAGGAGCCAAACCATTTCCACCCAGATAAAAAGGAGCCACAAGTGTCACCAGGCACTCCAGTGTTCCCATGGGACTCCCAAAAGACCAGAGCCATCTCTGGACCCCTGGCTCCTCAGGATCATCATCTCTGCTTCCAACAGGACACATCTGCCACTCCAGGAGGGCTGACTTTGGACTGTTTCCAACACCCTGACCAACAGGGCGTCAGGTTGTATTTCTGACTCTGCAGAGTTTTTCTGGGATTCCTTGTTTGTTTGCTTGCTTATTCTTTTGTACTACAACATTTGTATTTTTTAATATCCCTAGTAAAAAACTGCTATACCTATTCCCAAAATCTTAGACTGACAGCTTTTTAATTGCAAATTTATAATAATTTGAAAAGGGAGAGGGGGAGCTTACATTCCAAGGGAGACTCCAATCTTCCCTGGCAGATACCTGTCTATTCAAACCAAGACAGGGCATCACTCCAGTTTGGGGTGGTGGTGGAGTTTGGGGAGGGGGTGGTGGCAGATCCTCCACAGCACAGGCTCAGCCCTGACACTGATCCTCATGCTGTGTTTTGTTTTTCTGCACAGGACTGAGATGGCTCAGTCATTTTGCCTGATTTCTGTGCAAACTGAGACGTGCAAAGGAAAGTCTCTCACTTTTCTCACCGCACAAGGTGGGGCAAGACTTCCCTTTGCACTGTTCTCCTTGGAAAACTTGCAGAGGTGTTCCCCAAGAGGGACATTTGGAAGGTTTCAGTTTGAATGGAGGCACCTTGCTTCCTGTGTGCTGCACAACCCTGAGATCATCCTTTTTAATGATGTTAAAGAATTCAGGAAAGCCCTCACAGGTAAATTCTTGAGTTCTCTCTGGTAATCCAGGGGTAAAAAACAAGGAAAAGTAGGAAGCCCTGATCTTTTGGGTTCCTCTAAGGCAAATCACCAAGAATCTGGAAGTAGATTTTTAAATGCAGCCTCAGAAATTGCTGCAGCTTGATTGGAGAAGTCAGGGCTTCCCATTCAGCCCTGTTGCTTCATCCCTGATTTACGGACAACTCGCAAGGATGTGCTTGTGTGGGCATCCAAAATTCAACCCTTGGGAACACAGGAACTCAGGAGAATCCTTCAGCAGATTCCTTTCAGCACATACTCCTTTTGTGGGAACAAGGCCAGGCTTTTGCAGTGGTACCCATGGTTTGTACCAGCTCTCAGCTGATTTATATTCTCCTCCAGAAAACGGGATCCTGAATGGTTCTCTTAGGATCTCCCTAGGACTAACCCCAGACCAGGCAGAAACAGAGCTGTGAGGATGAGTTATTCCAAACTGACTGGAATTACAAAGCCAGCTGAGGTTATGGATCACCAAAACTGTTTGCATTGCTTCAAAAATTGTTTCCCTGCTTCACACTGATTCATACTGAGGAAAGGAAATGAATTGCCAAAAAATGATTTACTGAAGTTTACTTTCAATGGTCTGACTTGTGAGTGGTTAATGGGGCTCAGTTGATCAATACAGATTTTCCTTGTGGAGAAATTAATTCTTTCCTATTTGTATTGGAACAACTGGCATTGCATTTCCCATAGATCACTTGGATATAAAATCAATTCTTAAGCTCGCTCCTGTAGGAAATAATATTTTTTATTTGCTCGTGTTCTCCTTGTCACTGTCACTGGGCAATTGTTTTCATCTAAAAGTGCCCTTAATGAGCCTGTAGGGTAAAGACTCTGACAGATCCACTAACTGCAGGGGATGTTATAAAGTCCCTTTTTCTGCCTCTGGTGAAAGCCAAAACTCAGTCCCAGTGTGGCATCCCAGCAGGCAAACTCAAGAATCCAAAGGAATTCAGGAAAAAAAAAATGAAATCTTGTATTTTTACTGATCAAACCACACAATGTGTTCCAAAGATTAAAAAAAAAATACCCTGATTTTCTATAAAACATCAGGCCAGTGGTAAACCTTGTGACTGAAAGCACATGACAAAGCACTGCTGATATCACCAGGGTCAGGATTTCAGCCCTCATTTGTCAGCAAACCTTCAATCTTCAAGCTCAAAAGTTGTCTGTGATGTGAAGGGAACCACTGTGGTATTAAATCCTTGGTCCAAGTGCATCATCCTCCACAATGTTTAACACCTCATTAAGACTCTGATTATGTATGAACTGTATTCTGGCTACTTTTTAACCGCTCCTGGTGAGAAAAAAAATCTTGAAAATGTACACAGGGTCAGTTGTTTTGTGATCACAGGGCAAATTCCTACCCTTGAGTAATTGCCCTCAGAGTTCCTGCATCTTTCTGCAGCAACTGGAGATCCAGAGGTCAACTGAGGGTCCAGCAGCTCCTCAGAGTGCAAGGGTGATGCCTTGGGAAGGCTGAGCTGGAACAGAGACTGGACAGAGCTCAGAGAATAAAGTAGAGATTTATGGAAAGGCCTTTAAGGACACACTTTGGGCAGGACAAGAGCCTGACCAGGGCTACACCCAAGGTGGACCAAGAATGGACACAAAATGGTCACAAAATGGACAAATGGTCAGGAGGTCTCACACTTTTATAAGTTTTGGTCCATTTGCACCTTGGGGTTGAATTGTCCAATCCCAGCCCCAGGTGATGCAGTCCCATCCTTCTTGTTTTCTCTCCTCAGCCCAGCCTTGGTTGTGCTTTTGGGCCTGAAAACTTGTCCCAGTTGTCCTTGGTGTGCAGCAGGAAAAGGATTTGTTTTGTGTCCCTGCTGTGTGCAGAGCTGAGTGACACTGACTGGGAGCTCAGAGCTGCACTCCTAGGCAGCACAAAATCTGAAATACAGCAAAGCTGAAGCTTAAGGCATCAAAGCAAGCAGGAGGCAAGGGAGCTGGGGAATTCCAGCACCAGTTTAAAATCCTGGAATCATGGAATGATTTGGTTGGAAGGGACCTTAAAAATCATCCATTCCCACCCCTGCCATGGGCAAGGACACCTCCCACTGTCCCAGGCTGCTCCAACCCCAATGTCCAACCTGGCCTTGGGCACTGCCAGGGATCCAGGGGCAGCCACAGCAAATCTGGGAATTCTATTTCAGCCCCTCCCCACCCTGCCAGGGAACAATTCCTGCCCAAGATCCCACCCAGCCCTGCCCTCTGGCACTGGGAAGCCATTCCTCCATGTCCCATCATTCCATCCCTTGTCCCCAGTCTCTCTCCAGCTCTCTTGGAGCCCCTTTGGGCACTGGAAGGGGCTCTGAGCTCTCCCTGGAGACTTCTCCAGGCTGAACAATCCCAGTTCTCCCAGCCTGGCCCCAGCACAGAGGTGTTCCAGCCCTCTGATCCCATTAGTGACCCTCCTGTAACTGCAGTGAACTGGTTATTTAATTTGACAGTTTTCAAACTCTACATCCTGTAACCTTTAGCAAAAAAAAAAACAACCCCAAGACCTGACTATCATGCTGAGGTCCTGGAAATATCTCTCAAATAACATCAGAAATAATTGGAAAGTGCAGAATTATAGTTTGCACAAAGGAAAAAAAAAATAAATGAGGGTATAGTGATCAGATTTTCTCAGTGTCAACATGAAGATCAAGGTCAGAAAACTGAGCCAAACATCCTCAGCTATCTTTTAATACAAGGGCCTTTCTTTTTTTTTCCCTTGTAGTGCTGCCACAGCAAAACAGATGCTAGAAATTCTCACTCCAAAGCTCTTTGCTTTTCATCCAGTTTTAAAGCTGTGGTGAGGTTCCAAGTCAAACTCACAAAGGAGAAAGAAATATGCTGGTGTTTGCATTGTAATATGAATTTTCCATTGAAGATGTGGTTGAATTAGCAGTTCATTTTTTAACTATTGCTTTAATTTGCTCCTTGTGGTCATACTCTTTTTTTTTTTCCTCTCTATAAAAGCCATGCCTCAGTCCTGTGCCTTTTGAGACAACTGGATGTAAAATATCTTTTTTTTAAGAGAAGGGAACTGTATAATTAAACGTCTGTAAAATGGCTGCTGAGTTTCATTTGTGTGGAGTAAAAACAAATAAGGGGAAATGTGGAGGAATGTGCTGCTGATTGAAAGTGGACATACCCACCTTGCTCTCACCCATGGGCAGGAATATTGAGGTGCTGGAAGTGACTCCAAGTCTAGACATCCATTATAGGTTTTGTATTTTCAGCCCCTCTTTTAACTTGTGCCCGGCGTGTGTGTTCACACACTGGGACATTTAAAGCAAAGCAGAAGGAAACACTTTTTTCCTCTCTTTTTTCCCTCCTTAGCACATGGAAAATAAATAAAGAGAAATTTGTGTTTTTTCATTATAAACTCGCCCATGTTTTAGCTACCTCCCTGGGTTTTAGGGCTTCTGCTGGGGGCTTTCAAATCCTGGGAAGCACAAACCCACTTGGACATTTTGAATTGTGGATCTTTTTTTCCAGGAGCTAATTCATAAGGAATTCAAGGCTGGTGACTCCTCTTTAGCTGGACAATCACTGCTGAATTTTAATCTTAACGCCAGCCTTGGTCACTTGGAATTTTTGAGAGGGACAGACACAACTCATGATCCCTATTTTTAATGGAAGGTAGTGGAAAACAAGAGAGGTTTAAGCCTCCTGGAAAGAGGGAAAGGCAGCAGGAGGAAACACAGAGAGGAGGCAGCAGGCTGAGACTCTTGAAGCCCAGCAGAAACGATGGAATAAAGGCTGTGAATTTGGAAAAACTGGGAGCAAAGGTGTTTTTTTCCCTCTGTTTGCAATAATAGTTGGATGCCTCTATGGAACAGGAGACAAACTTCCAACCTGCCCTGTCCCAGGAAAAGCTGCCACAGACCTCCTGAGTGCCAAGGCAACGTGGAGAAACCTCAGGGGCTCTGTGCAGACTCCGGGGAAATGAAACTTTTCAGCTGCATTTTGTGGGGATCAGGCTCTTCAGAAACAGCAGCAGCTGTTGGAAACTCTGAGTTGGATAAAAAAACCAGAAAATTATCAGTCTTAATGCAGGGTTACAAGGTGATGACCTTTCTCCCATATCTTCTGGCTTGGTCAGTTTAGATGTTACAAAGAAGAAATAAACCCAGTCTTTTTGATGTTAATTCTACGGTAGAATCAGAAAATATACATTTATTACCTTTCTAAACTCTATTAATAAAACATAATACAGTACAATTATACATGTAGAATTCATTCTAATATTTGTGGAAAGCCAACTTTATAATATGCATTTATAACACAGCTTTCACTCCAACACTTTCACTGTTGGAGTGAAAGCTCCAGCAAACCTTAAAAAATAAAATCCCAAAACATCCAGAGGATGTTTCCCCAGGCTGCGGGAATGGTGCTAGACAGGAACTCCCCAAACAAGCCTCTTCAGTGATGCCTGGATAAAGTTCCCTGGGGGTTCTGTTTTCCTTGCCTGAGGCAGCACCAGAGGGAGCCCAGACAGAGTCGTCTGGGTGCTTTGACTGGGTGTTTTCACAGGTTTGGGTTCTTTTCTGCATTTCACAGATGTGTTTAAAAGTTTCCTGAGATCTGCAGTGCTGCTTTGGGAGGTTTCTTCCCAAAGAAATAGCTCTGCTCACTCAGAAAGGTTTCCTTAACTTGATTTCACCAGGGATTTTAAAGGATTTTTGAGTTCAGATTGTGCTTGGAAGTTTTTTCCCCTTTCTCAGTGTGCAATTGCCAAAGAGGAGTGTGAAAGAAGAGCACAGAAGTTAATAGACTTTTAACACTCTTTAACAACTTTTTAACTGTTTTTAAACAAACAATACTTTTTTTTTTTCAGCCACTCCTGCCACGACATTTAACCTGGGAAGGAGCAAGGCAATGCTTTAAAAACCGAAAGCAGCACAGAGTGCAGCAAGTTGTGAAGTGAAAAATATCATTGCCAGGTTAAGAGTAAGTTTTTTTCAACTGAAACACCTGCTGCCTTTCCTATCATCTGTTCTAAGGGATGAGAGTTCCTGCATTTATAAATAAACTAACAAAATACAGCCTTTTTAGCTTTCAAAACTTAATCCATGTTTCTGAGACATTTGAATACTATCCAAATCCATTACATCTTAATTTAAGTTAGGTCAATTATACTTACCTAACCAAAATAAAAATTGGTATCAAAAATGTCATATAACCTTGGCCCCTGAATGCCACTCAGAACCACCTCAGAAGCCTCTGGCTCTGCATCCCCCTTTTAAGGGTGTTATAAATGCAAATTATAAAGTTGGCTTTTCACAAATATTAGAATGAATACTATATGTATAATTGTATTGTATTATGTTTTATTAATAGAGTTTAGAAAGGTAATGAATGTCTATTTTCTGATTGTACCGTAGGATTAACAGTAAAAACACTGGGTTTATTTCTTCTTTGTAACATCTAAACTGACCAAGCCAGAAGATATAGGAGAAAGGTCATCACCTTGTAACCCTGTATAAAGACTGATAACTTTTTGGGTTTTTATCCAAAAGAAAATAACCAAAAACAACCTAAAAATAAAGATTTCTAAGACCCATGTTACAGACAGAGTGGAGCCACCCACAAATAAATCTACCAGATAAGATGATTTGGGATACTTGAAATAGATAAAAACTGGAAAAGAATGTTTGAATCATGTATTAAGGTCTATTGAACATGTAACACAGCAATCCTTAAAAACAGAAATCTGAAAGGGTGAAGGTGTGCTGCTGGCTGACTTTGCCAGGCACCCTTGGCCAAGAAACTTTTGTTTTTCTGTCTCCCAATTGTCTATTTTTATTTTTTATTAAACTTATAATTTTTTCTAAGAGAGTGGAACTCGTTTTTCACAAGTGTCTATCCATTCCTTCTCAACAGTTAGAAAGGAAATTTTCAAGAGCCTTTTCTGATGGATATCCCTGATTTTTGGGACTGGAGAAGTGTTGAAGGTCACTCTCCTGGCAGTGCCTCTTCAGCTGTATTTCCTACCCAGGAATCCTCCTCTGGCCCTTGTGGTCCATAGGTTCACCTCCAAACCCTCTCATATTTATTTTTTTCCCCTCAAAAAGCTCGGTTCTGTTTTGTTTTAGTGCAACTCTGAACACTTGATCATTTACAACTGGTCCTGCTCTCACCAGAAGCAAACGGTGCCCTCCTGCCTGGTGATTTTTTACATTATTGGAGTGTAAATAAGCAGAGCTGCTCTCAGGGAGCTGCAATTCCAGCCAAAGTGGGGAGAAAAGCTCAAGGCAGAGCTGCAGATTTTCAACCAATTAAGATCCTGATTCGGCATCCAATTTGAGCAGGTATTTCATGTGCACTTTATGCATCAACAGGAGGCAGAAGATTGTGACCTTCTCCACCGAGAGTCCACTAAAAATCACACTGATATAAATTTGAATTCAAGAACTGTTTTTTTCTCTGACTATTAGATCTGGACTAGTCATGATTATGTTCATAAGATTTTTGTGAATTCATGGCTTTATTGCTACACGAGGTGCACCTTCCCTTTGCCATAAACAGGATTTTAAGAGCAACTTTGTCGGCTTTGAAGAACTGAGTCTTTTACAGCCAGCATTTAAATGAAGAGAAATGACAACTGTGAATGTAAAGGTGTATTTCAAGTCTAATGGAAACCAAATGGATATATATA
>VWZU01009075.1:842002-867700 GCA_013397095.1 Sterrhoptilus dennistouni
ACCCTTCTTTCCCCACACCAGCCTTGCTGCATCTATGCCATCTTCTGGATGTTCCGTGAATCTTTTTTATCCCTGAGCACTCTCTGAGTAATGTGCAAATCTCTTTAGCAAACTTCCTGAGGGCTGATACCGAGACAGGGACAAGGTTTTAGGTCCAGGGTCACAGCTTCGGATGCGTTTCCTTTGTTTACTCCCCTGCACACCAGGAAAAGGGATCACTCCCTTGCTCTGTGAACTGTCCATCCCCTGCTAAGAATAGTTATGGAATGTGGCAAAAAAAAAAAAAAAATTCCCCTTCGAGAGGGAAGTGACTTTCACTCAGTTAAGAGTTTATTAAACACGCTTATTTTTATGCACTGAAGAACCTGTTTACAATTTTTCCCCCACTTTTTTTTTTCTTCTTGTTGCAAAACGTAGAAGGGATAATTTCCTTTCCAATAGCAGAAGTGATAATTTCCTTTCCAATATTTTCTCACTTTTTTTTTGCCTGGGTTTCGTGCCACTATTTCATCAAGATCTACAAATAACTTTCTTTCACCTGTTGCACAACAATTGTCCCTGAATGATGAAAAATCTATGATTTCTCTGGGTGATGAAGGAACACCCTCATTTTTAGCCATTTTTTTGCTATTCTACACACATAAATTCAAATTAAAATAATATCTTAGGGGTTTTTGAGGAAAGCTAGAGTTCTTCAACAGTCCCCCTTGTATGGAGCCCAAGATTAGTCAGGACTTCCATCACAAAACTAATGCTCTCTTACGTATTTAAATATTAGCAACATGCTTAAATGACTTACGAAATCACAGCCTGGAGAGCAAAGGCTCAGGGAGATAATCTCAGCTGTGATCACAGAGACAATGCAGAATACTCATTACTTTTGGTTTTCAGCTAATCTCCTCCGTTGTCAAAAGAAGTGCAAGTAATTCATTGGAAAACCAGACAAACACTGAGATAATTCATTATTTTAAATGCTGCTTTAACCAGGCGATTCTGGGCTAATCAGTGAGGCTGAGCTGCTGGGTAATAATTGTTTGATTTTAAAGGCAAACAATAAACAATTTGTTCTTAGAAATCAGTATCGCAAGTTACCACAAGGCAAGATTTCTTCTGAAAGTCAGATATCTCAGATATTCAAGAATAAACACATTAAGAAATCAAGCTTTCGTTGCCAGAAAGCAATTACAGTAATTTACTGTTCAATGGGACTTCTTAGACTGATAATTCTTACAGTCAGTTGAAAAAAATAATCATTTTTGCTCCATCATTGATTCAGATTATGGCCAGGAATCAAAATGTTGAAATCCCTTTACTGAGAGTTGTGTTCTCCCACTGATTGGTGAAAATGGGAAGTGTTGAGATGTCCCATTTCCACCCCTCTTTTGCAGGTGAAGGATTTCACCCCTCAGAGACCATAAACTTCCAAACAGCCAGAACAAACTTTCCCTGCAAGGAGCAGTGACCTGTCACACATTGTGCTAATTCCTTGTAACAAGGACCTTGGCCAGGATGAGAGGAATCAGGAGGGGGAAAAATTAAGATATTCTGGCTGCTCTTCCTAATGTTCAAAGCTCCAACCAGGCGAAATCCCTCCCTGAGCAGCTCCTGATTCCATCTCGTGGTATTAGGAGTCGAAAAATGGGTTTTGCATGATGCACCTGTAAATGAGAGAGGTTGTGAAGTCTGTTCCATGGCCTGAGCACCCTTTCCATGGGGAAATTCCTGCTGCTGGCCAAGCTGAGCCTCCCCTGGCCCAGCCTGAGGCTGTTCCCTCTCCTCCTGTCCCTGTTCCCTGGGAGCAGAGCCCGACCCCCCCGGCTGTCCCCTCCTGGCAGGGACTTGTGCAGAGCCACAAGGTCCCCCCTGAGCCTCCTTTTCTCCAGGCTCAGCCCCTTTACAGCTCACTCAGCCCCTCCTGGGGCTCCAGCCCCTTCCCCAGCCCCTTCCCTGCCCTGGACACGCTCCAGCCCCTCCAGGGCTCTCCTGCAGGAGCCACAACTGGACACAGCCCTGGAGCACAGAGGGACAATCCCTGCCCTGCTCCTGCTGGACACACAATTCCTCATCCAGGCCACATCCAAAGAGATGGGAGAATGAAGATGAAAGTTCCTGGCTGTAGCAGACACTTTCAGGATTTCAAACTCCCCGAAAAACACCAATTTAACTGTCTGAAAGCTGTAGATGGAGAGAACAGGCTGAGGTTAAGGCCAACATTTCTGAACCATCTCTTTTTTCATTCTCATTATTCTTAGGGCTCAGATTTGGGGTCACACACAAGGGATGTAGAAAGAGAAGCAGAATTCAGTCATTTTTGAAAGGGCTGAACCTCCAGCCTTCCTTTACAGATCCCTGTCAGTGTCTCTGGAGATCAGACAGCTCCGTGGATATTTTGGAAAGGTGAAGCCTGAGCCATCCTAGCAAAGTGCAAGGAAGGAGAGCAGACAATTTCCCCTCATAGGCCATACCTGGGTGGGATTTATCTTACCTAAAATATCCAATTAACTGCCTAAATGAGTGATCTTTGCTTTTTGCAGAGGAAATGTGGACAGGGAACTCCCAAGGGGCAATTAACTCCACCTAATTAAGACGTGTACTCCAGTGGGAGTTCAACCAGCCTGGTCTACAAACTTCTTTGGTGTTTAGCAAAAATTGGGTGGAATGGGGGGCCTAGCTCGTGCAAATTCCACTGAGAGGTTTTAATGGTTTGCAAAGATTAACTTGAGAAAAGAAAAGGATAAAAGTTGGTGGTGCAGAGCAGGAAATTTGTTGCATGTACAGGGAAGTCTGGAGATCTCAGAGAATGAACTCCCACCTTCTTCCCTGTGAGACAGAAATGGGAATGGGGGCAGAAGATTAATTAAAACAAGCTTAGTGTAACTCTTAAATAATGCTAATCCCTCTGCTTTTGTAAACATAACTGTAAATTATCTTTACCTGAAGTGAAACGGTCTCAATTAACAATCCACCGTCAAGATTTGTGTTGCTCCAGATCCACCTCACTCAAAAACGAGTCACAAACTTCTATAAACTTCCCCTTCAAATCCACCCTTCTGCACTGCTCTGCAAAGAACCATCTCTAATTTAACGATCTGGACCAGAAACTTACGGTGCTGCTCCCAAATCCACTTTGTGCTGCCAACAGATTATTTCTGTCTTAAGTAATGGGGTTGGCCCTTGTTTGCTGCTCACTCATTATTCTCCGGTAATTAATATTAAACCCACAGGCTTCTGAGTGATAGATTTGCTCCAGGTTTGCAGACAAGTGTGACAATCCCCTGAATGCCCCATTATTTTCAGTCTCCACTAAAAAGCTGTGCAAGTATCTCGAGCATGATCCATGTGTTTTGGGATCCATGCAGTGGGAATCAGTTTGATGACAGCTGACTGAGCACAGGAATTTGGGTGTCTTGCCCAGGTTCCCACAAGGAGGGCTGGATCCTGTGAGGATTTAAACATGTCCTCACAGGCACTGCAGCCACATAAAGGAGCAGCTGTGCTGAGGTAAAGGCTCAACCCAATTTAATCTTTCCCTTAGCCAAAAATGCCCAGAGCACTGGCAGAGAGGAGAAGCGAAATATGTGTGAGTGAGGAGCAAAGATTCCCCTCACAGGAAGCTCTGGATTGGTCTCTGGTCAACCAAAGAGATCAAAGTTAAGCAGATGCTATTCTATAAAAAAACAAAAATGCACAAATTGATTTCTCAAACAGTGGCAAGGGGAGGTTTGGGGATTGAGAAGGGAGCTCCTGACTCGGATTCCTCATAGAGAACCATTTCTATCAAAGCATTCACTTCGTTTCACATCAAAATGGACTGGGTGACACAAATCCCCACGCCAGAGAAGCTGACACAATGTTAAATTCCAACCACTTTGATTAACAAACCAAATTTCATCTTCACATACGGATCCAAATGGCAAAAGCAGCTCTACACAGGGCAAGTTTGGTCAAGAACTGCCAATTTCTGGGGGCAAAGATGGGATTTAAAGTTAACATTCATTCTGCCCCTTTTCCAAGAGATGAACATATGTATGTGTGAAACACTTGGTATGTCTGTGCTGATAAATTTCAAGTGCCCAGGACTATTTTCTGTCATCAGGGCCCAAGGGCAGGGACTGATAAAAAATATATTCATCCTAAAGAACTCCCAGGCTCTCAATAAATACATTTTTTATCAGGAACTCAGAGATTTTGGAGAGTCCTATCTGCCTGAGCCTGAAACCATATTAAGGACTGCTCCAAAAGTTGTATTGAACAGGAAAAAAAATTTATGGCAGCTGAGAATGTTCCCTGACACCTTTTACTTTACTGGTAGAGAAGTGGCCTGTAGAGAGAGAGACATGGTCAGTAATTTAAATAAAATACACCCCAAAAGTTTAATGGCACAGAAAGGTTTGCAAGAAGAGATAAATATATAGAAGGAGTAACAAACTGTGTTCAGAGAGATTGTTTTCTGCCTGTTTTTTAGGGTGTAATTTCCTCCCAGGGATGTTTCCTTCCCATGGAAGATGGGATTCTGGCTGGATTTTACATGCTGCAGCACACTGACACTCCTTGACTCTTCAGCACTGATAAAAAAAAGGAGAAACTCACCTCATCTTAGCATTTTCCAGTGTATTTTTGTGCCAAGATTTGCAAACCTGGCCAGACATTATGGAATAACTAGATTGTGTTTTAAATGGCTGTCCCTCCTCATTATCCAGCATGGACAGAGTCATTAATTACCCAGCACTGCTGTGCTCCCAGGAGAATTGTTCCCAGCTTGAAATTCCACCGATTTACTGGGATTTGGAATGAAAAACCAGGAGTCTGCTGCTCCCCATAGCGGGGGCAGACTTCAATCACAGCAAAACTCTGGCATATTTTATGGTGAAAAACTTCAAACACAAGAGGAAAGAACACATACACAGGTGTGGTTTTATTAGAACCCTCAACTACTTGGTAAGAGCCAGAGAAATTCCTATTTAGCAGCTACAGGGCTAAGGCTACTGAGGGCTTTTTGGCCAGGAATGGCTCTTAAAACACTGTTATTTCATTTTTTAAATGGATAAACAGAGGCAGAAATCCCACAGTCTATGCAGAGCAGGGAAAAGAAAGCAGCACCTGCATCTCCCAGTGTCCTCCTGCTTTAGTTCTGTTGGCTCAGCAGAGCTTGGAGCAAATCAGGTGAAGGAATTATTCCTTTTATTTTTATTCTGAAAGCCACCTCCTGAATCATCTCTCCACAGCGAGTGTGAATGTCCGTGTAATCTCATGGAGAGCAGAAAGAGGAATATTTTAGTAAAAGTGGGGGATTTTTTTTTCTCACTTTTTTAGTCAAATCATCTGGAGGCTGAAGAACCTGTTGTTCCATGGCCTCTCCCTCCTGCATTGACTTGTAGCTGGAGGATAAGATTACTTCCTCCTTGCATCCTCAAAAAATTGATGGAAAAAAAATCACATAGGCACAATATCCACCTTTTCTGCACAAAAACACCCTGCAGTGCTGGGAAAAGGGCTCAAAAGCACCAACAGGAAGATCTGCAAGGCTCAGAGCATTTATTTTTCACTCCAGCTTGGCCGAGGTCAGGATATGACCCTGCAGTGACCCCCTGAACGAGGCAGGAAAAGTTGGAGTACCCCAAATAAGTCCCAAATAAGGGACTCCCAGTATTTCTTCCCACCTGGAATTCCACCTGTGCAGCTGCACTAAGCTCAGCAAGGATGGTGAAGACTCACCAGAGACAGATATTCAAAAGCCAGCAGACTCTGTCACCAACACATCCATAACCAGGCAACAGTGTCCAGTTTAAAAGATTATTTTATTTCTCAGTTGTGGGAAATAGCACATGGTTTTGAAGCCAGTGGGGTTTGGTGACAGCACTCTGAGAGTGCTGATAACAAACCTGAAGCAGGCAAAGCAAAACCTGCACTTGTTGTAAATAATAAAAAAAAAGCCTCACATTCCTCTCACCACCAATTCCCTACTCATTATAAATTGGTTTCCAACTGACAAATAAAATTTACCATATTTTCTTCCCAGCTTATCTGTGTCCATGGAACAGACAAGGGGAAAACATGAGGAACACCAGGCAGCTGCTGGTTTGTTTGCTGGCAGGACGTGAATTGCTGTGGTAATCATGGACAGAGCTCTCAGCAGAGAGGAAATCTTCCTTCTACCAAAGCCAAATCCACAAGGAAGACAATCTCTCAGAGTGCTGGCACAGCACTGCTCACCTCCAGGAGAAAGTTGTGAGCACAAGTTGCGAGACTGAGAAGAATTTGGTTTATTGGGGGTTTCTGTGAGCTCAGGCAAACAAACCCTTGATAATCAGCAGTGGGTGGGGAAGTGGATGGGGCAGCAGCTGGTGAGGGGTGCAAATCCCTGCTGGCATCACCAGGGAGTGCAGGGCCATAAGAGCAAAGCAGCTGTAGCTGAAAACTCCCAGATCCATGAAGATTTCAGCATCCATGTGCAGCTTGTCTTTCAAAGCCGCCTGTGCTGACAAATAACTCACTGGTGACTTGTTTTATTACTGCCCCTTTGCTCCTGGGATCTTTTCCTGTGGATCCAACATGGTCCCTGTTCCATTTTGCAAACTGAGGTGTTTTTTTTTTGTTTTCGTTCTCATCAGCATCAGCTCAGGCTTGACTGCTGCTGTATTTTTTGGAGCAATAACAACAATAATGAAAATTACTCCCTTATATTTATGCCCAAAAGTTTTCAGAGAGAAAAAAAAATAAAGACATTTTGACTGGCTATTTTTTCTCCTTTCACAAAATGCTAATGGACCAATTCTTAAATAAATGACCTGAAAAACATCTTGGTGAGTTTCTGACCAGGCCAAGCATTGATCTGCCTCCAGCAGGGAAGGAGGAAGAAGGACCAGAAGAAATAACCACAGGAGGAGGGAGGCAGAGCTATATTATTTGCAAATAAAGGAGGCTGAGGGAAGCAGTCCCTGCTGTCCAAGCAAAAAGGGAAGGATAAATAACACCTCTCCCATAGGAGAGTTCCTGCAGGGTGAACTGCAGCAAGCACTGAACAAAACAAAACTCTTCACTGAGAACTGGAAAAGCAACATCCAAGTCTGTCTGCTCTTGGCAAACAACCTGCTGCAGACACAGATAGCAGAAATCCCTCTTTTCCCACACTTTGAGTATTTCCCAAGCGTTTTCTTTTCAGCTGCTGTTGACAGAGACTTGGTTGCTGATGGGAAGAGATGGGAATTGTTTTCACCTCTCTTGCAGGGAACTCTCCAAGCAGAACAGCACTTAAAGCCTTTAATATCCTTTAATCTCTGGTAGGAGCAGTCCAGCATTTCTCCTGTGCCAGCTCTGGGGAGTCAAGGGATGAATCCACACCAGTGGATGAGTTCTGCACTCCAAGGAGTGAAGCAGCTGCTGCATCATCAAAATACATCCAGCTGCAGATAATTAGGGGCTCAATCAACTTGAGAACACCGTGGCCAACTTCCACAAGGAACTTCACCCCCATGAAGACACAAAAATTGTTTAATTTCTGATTCCCACTGGTAGGATCTCTAACTCTGGATTTGGGATTGAGGCACCACCTCGTCAGGGAGGCAGAGTCCTGAACTGGGAAATTTCCACTGGAATAATCTCAGAAGAATCCAGAAAGGGACCCACAGTGTCAGTACAAGGTGCCTGGAGATCTCTCCTGGGTAAAAAGGCAGAGCCAGGCCATTTCCCCCACATCCAGGTCTCTCTGCAGCTCAAGTCAGCACATTTAAGCTCTTGGCAGACAAAATGATCAGGCTTTGCTGATAATAAGAAGAGCTGCTCCAGCACTGCTTTGGGACCAGGCGCTCCAGTAGCTATTTATAGATGAAGAGAAGAGCAGCAACAAGGAAAAGGAAGCAAAAAAAAAAAAAAAAGGGAACTGGCTGAACGTGTGAGCAAAATTTTTCATTTTTAAATTATGCATCTGCAAAGTGATCTCAGGAGCTGGAGGACTCACATTTTGTTCTCTGAGCATCAAGAGGTTTTTAAGGACATTTAGAATCCCTTCATTCACAAATGTGGATTGAGATAAAGGCTAAATGTGTGGAAAAGGCTCTGGATCTTCAAAACTCTCAGTGAGTGCTGGTGCAGTGACCTTTGCTGAATGAAGTCTTTTGATATTGGGAATGTTGGTCCTGTTTAATGTTCAGGGATCTCATGAAAAGGGTTCAGTCCACAAGGCTCTCTCAACTTGGGTCTCCAGGAACTGTCAGGGTAAGAATTCAGAGCAAAGCCTCTGCTGCTCTAAACTAAAAATGGAGCAGAGACTGATCTGGAGAGAGGAATAGTGAGAGAACAGATGAACTCCGTGGTGCTTTGTCCCAGCTCTGGGGCCATCCTGCTGTCCCTCACCCCTCCCACATCCCTGCTGCCCCTTGGGGCCCTCTGGTAAATCCCCCCCCTGAGCAGTGCAGCACAAGAAGGAGCTGCATGCTCAGCACTTGTTTTATAAATCGGTGAGAAAGCTGGGGATGTTCAGCCTGGAGAAGAGACCTGACAGCACCTGAAAGGGCCACAGGGGATCAGGAGAGGGAGAATTCATCAGGAACTGGAGTGACAGGACAAGGGAGAATGGGCTCAAACTGGAAGAGGGGAAATTTAGGTTAGACAGAAGAAGTTGTTCCCTGTGAGGGCGGGTGGGCAGGCCCTGGAATAGAATTCCCAGATTTGCTGTGGCTGCCCCTGGATCCCTGGAAGTGTCAAAGACCAGGTTGGACATTGGGGCTTGGAGCAGCCTGGGACAGTGGAAAGTGTCCCTGCCCATCTTTACCAAAAATAAAAGATGAAAAGTGCCATACTGAGATACTGGAGTAAGGCTGAAATCAGCCTCTCTTACTGCTCCACTTCAGGTTCACAAGGTGGATTCTTCCCAGCCAGCTCAGGGATCTCCACCCTTCAATCCACTGCAGGAAATGCACATTCACTGCCCATCACCTCTGAGAAAATGGGAGGGCTGAGATGGACACACCTGAGGAACCTCTGTCACTTGTCACCTGCCCAGGGGACAAAGCAGGAGAGGGAGGGAGAGAACAAATGGTGAAGGGTCTGGAGGGGAAGCCACAGGAGGAGGAGCTGAGGGCACTTGGTCTGTCCAGCTGTGTTGGGGAAGATGAATCAGGGAAACCTTATAAATATGATTGCTTAGCAAAAGATTCTGAAAATACGAAACCTATGATCAAAATAAAAATGAAAGCTTGCTTTGAGTTATAGAACACTGAGTTTTAGTTACTATATAGCCTGAAGACAGCAGCCTGGCCAGGTGAAGGAGAATCCCTTTTGATTGAACAATACCCTTCTCTGGCTAAGGGATCCAAAGGTAAATGTAGCAAAACAGAAAAGTCTAAAGAGTAGTTTTTAGAGTTTAAAATGCAACACAGTGTGGTAATGTAGTAGTTCTCATAGGCTGTATGTAGATTCTATAGGATTTTGTGTCTTGTATTGGTTTGTCACTGTAAATTAGAATATTCAACACAAAATGAGATAAAATGTATTGTAACAAGGACCTCTCTCTCTCTCTCTCTCTGGCACTCTCTTGCTCCCACCTCTCTCGCTCTCTTCTCTCTTTGCTCTTACCCCTATGCTCTGACCCATGGCACCTCTCTCTGGCTCTCTTACTCTCTTACCCCTCTTACCTCTCTTACCCTCTTGTTCTCTCTCTCCCTCTCTCTTTGGGACTTCCCTCCAGCCCAGGCTGGTGGCTGAAGGCAAAGCCCTTTTTACCCACGACCTTTGCAATAAAACCACATTTCTAGAATATCTCAGGTCTGCAGAGTTACTTCTCCCTGCCATCCACAGATGATCCTACACAGCTGGAGCAGAGGACATTGAGGTCAGAGGGGGCTGCAGCTCCTCAGAGGGACAGACAGCTCCCACCTCTGCTCCTGGCACAGGGACAGCATCCGGGGCACGGCTGGAGCTGGGCCAGGAAGGATTGAGGTTGGATTTTAGGGCAAGGCTCTTCCCCCAGAGGGTTCAGGCACTGCCCAGGCTCCCCAGGGAATGGGCACAGCCCCAGAGCTCCAGGAGCCTTTGGACAGCCCTGCCAGGGTTGTCCAGGCTGAGAATTTAGGTTGCCTGTGTAGGACCAGGAGCTGAGTTCAACGATCCTGTGGGTTTATTCCAGCTCAGGATGTTCCAGGATCCCTTGATGCTGTGTCTCCCTGTCTGCTGCTGAATTTGTGCAAGACCTTCCACTCAGGATTCCCCTCTCCAATCAAAACAAAACAAAAGCAAAATCACAGATATCACTCCAAATCACGCCTTATACAAAAATGCAACATCTTAATACAATTTCACCTCAGTCTTACACACAACTCCCAACCATATCATCACAAGTGATCTTTCTCATTTGTAAAAAGAAAATTTAGCCAACCATTCCATATAACATCAAAAATAATCCATACAACATTAAAAAACTTACTTTGCTAATACCTAACATAAAAACAATAAAAAAACACTAACATAAAAAAGATCATCAATCAATGCAAACCTAACTATAATAATTTTAAGACCTAAATTTTTTTTTAAAAAGTTCACAACTCTCCTTCTAGCTCAAGCTACTTCAAAAGCAACCTTAAAACAATTAAATCAACTAAATTATGAACCAATTTTAAAACTATTTCTTGGTTTCAAGCACTCTTGGTTTCAAACTCACTTGGTTTCCCCAGTTTTAAGCGCTCTGGCTGACACTGGTCTTCAGTTCAAGAGTCAATGAAAACACAAATCTCTTTTTTTTGTTGTTGTGGGGAGGTTTTTTTTTTTTTTTGCTGTGTGTTTTGTTTGTTTGGTTGGTTTAGGGTTTGTTGGTTTGTTTTGGGGTTTTGTTTGTTTGTTGGGGTTTTTCGGTTGGTTGGTTTTATGGTTTGGTTGGGGTTTTCTGGGTTTTAGGGGGAGGTTTGGTGGGGTTTTTTGTTTTTTTTTTTGGGGGGGGTTGGAGGGGTTTGTGTTGTTTTTTTGTTGTTTGGTTTGTTTGGTTTTTGGTTTTTGTTTGGTTGGGGTTTTGTTTCTCCAAGGTTTGGCAGTGAGTGAGAGCCTTCTCCCTTCTGAATCAGCAAGAGTTCATCAGAATTCTTAATTGGAATGCTATAGCAGGCAGAGCTGGAGTAGTAGAAATCAATGTAAATGGATTTAAAGAAAAGGCCCAAGTAACCGAATGTAAAAAAGGAGCCATGATTTTCCAGAGTGATTGGTGAACAGTGCAGCAAGAGGCTTCCAAATCTAATTCATTGTTATAATGATGTTTAATTGTTCATCAACAGGTAGACTGTAGCCACATTATAGATACACTNGCTTTTTTGGGTTTTGTTTCGTTTCTCGTTTTGTTTTGTTTTTGGGGTTTTTTTGGTGAGGTTTTTTTTTGCTGTTGTTGTTTGTGGGGGTGTTTGTTTTTTGTGGGTTTTTTTGGGGGGTTGGGTTTTGTTTCTTGTTTTGTTTTTTGGGGTTTTTTGGTGGATTTTTTTGTTGTTGTTGTTGTGGAAATTGGGTTTTTTGCGGGTTTTTTGGGTTTTGTTTTGTTTCTCGTTTTGTTTTGTTTTGTTTTTTGGGTTCTTGGTTTATTTTTTTTTTTCCCAGGACCCTCCTCTCTCTCTCCCGCTCTCTCCCCAGCTGCAGTTCCCGCTAGATGGCATCTCCACCCCACAAACATCCCGCTGGTGGCTCCCCAACCCCTCCCGGAGCCGCTCGGCTCATGGAACAGCGGGGTCAGCGCTCAGCAATTAAAAACGGGCAAATTTTTCATTGTTTCACATCAGTTTCTGCTCCAGGTGTTCCAGGATAACACAGCGAAGCGCCACACATCAATGAGCATCTTCCTCTCTAACACCCCTCACTAAAGGCTGTTTCTGCTGGAAATGCTGCCCCAGGGACAGAGTTTGTTCTCTCACAGGCTTTGAGGGACAATCCCTGCCCTGCTCCTGCTGGACACACAATTCCTCATCCAGCCCAGGGGCCTCTTGCCCACCTGGGCACCCCTGGGCTGTGTCCAGCCCCTGGCACCAGCACCCCCAGGGCCTTTTCCCATCACTTTTCCCCCACAGAAGAAAGAATTTTTAAAATAATAAATGTTCTTTGAGGAACTGCGTCAATGACACGCTGGCACAGAGTGTGGATTTGCCAGGGTTTCATCCTCAGAGAGCCCCTCAAGGTTACAAACTCAACAGGTGCATTTTTCTCTTCGTGCTTAATCCATTGGATCCCTGCTGGAGGCAGCAGAAGTGCTGAAAGGTTTTAGCACTGAGGTGGCAGAATAGTCTTCCTCCCTGCCAGGGCTGTGAGCCTGTGGGAAGGAACAGCAACATTTTTTTTCCATCTGTGTTGTGGCCTCCATGTGGAGATTCCAGCAGGAAAGGGACTTGTTGCAGGGTGAGCTTTGTGGAAATGTGGGTGCCTCACGGCTGGGGAAATTTCAGGGGGATATTTTTCACTCGTGTGAGAGGTCCCCATCAGGTCACAATGAAATTTAGGGCCTGGGATGTGCTGGACACCCCAGATGCTCATGGAAACCACAGCACAGGAGGTGCTCAAAGAGGAGACAGGATCTGTCAGGGCAAATTTACACAAAAGCCTTGAGATTTCCAGCCCCACCTTTCAGACACTCACTTGTGGTGTTTCATCACCTCACAGCTGAGGTTTGCAGAGAATTTGTCCCCTTCCCACAGGATTTTTGTTGTCACTCTCATCACCATTTGCACAAGGAGGGTGGAGGTAGCAGGGGTGGTTTTTTTTGCACAGGACACTATCACAGAATATTCTGAGTTGGGAGGAACCCACAAGGATCATCCAAGCCCTTAAATCAATGGAAATGCCACAACATCAAATGTCAGTATCCAGTATTTTGGTTCAATCATTTATAGCCATCACCACAGTGATTTTTTGTGTCTATATTGCCCTTCTCACTCATGAGGAAAGTTACAGCTTAAGCTCTTGTTTGATTAACAGCATTATGGCATCTGTGTTATCCCTGGCATTCATTTTATTGGGAGAAATTGGTCTGTCTGAGTCCAAATTACTCAAATCCTGTAAAAATAACGTGGATCTCCATGGGGATGACATATCAGCTTGTTATCACCACATCCACCTTAGTGGTGTCTTCCACTGGAAACCAACCTAATCTAATTTCTGACACATTTTCCCAATTACAAGCAGCTGCACATCCTCCAGAGAAGCACTGCAGAAGCAGATGAATTCCCGAGGCACAAATCTGCCTTTCCTTTCACCAGCTGTTGGGACCGTGCCTGGTTTTTCCTTCTGCTGCATCTGCCTCCAATGAAGTTCACAAATCCTTCACACTCGGGAAGTGTCTGGGAAGGGAATCAGGGTGAGTAATTCAGGGCCTGCACCCAGAGCCATAGGAGAGAGTGAGATTTGTGTGTGTAAATCTATTTTAATTTAACATCAGAACCCCCCGACTCTCCCAGAGAGGATGGTTATGGAAGTGTCAGTGCTGGGGATCATTAAAAATATGGATATTAGGAATAATTCCTTCACAGAAAGGGTTGTCAAGCATTGGAACAGGCTGCTCTGGTTGCTGGAGGAGTCACCAACTCTGGAGATGTTTAAAAGAGCTGAAGATGTGACTTTAGGGGACAGGGTTTAGTGCTGGGCTCGGCAGTGTTAATTTAAAGGTTGGACTCGATGGTTTTAAAGGTCTTTTCCAACCCAAATGGTCCTGTGGTTCTCTAATCTATTGTGATGGTAACACTGCTTTGATACAGATCAAACCACAAGCACTCTTGCCTTCATATGCAAATTTCTCCTAAATAAACAAAAAGTCAGGAGATTTCAGGTACTATGTAGTGAGGAAAAAAAACCACAAAAACCTGTGCCCCAAGCCCACTGTAATTGGTTTGACTTTTTTACTTGGTTAGTCAATTCCTTAGGAAAATTAGGAGTATAATGAAGGGAAATGTCACCATCTGTCTGAAACTGGTGCACAGAGGAAAAAGGCTTTAAAAATCTCATATTATCCCCAAAAGTAATTCATCACTTTGACCCAAAGATAAAGAACTGCTGTGAAACCAGTATTGTGCTGCTCACAAAAATCTGCGTGCTCAGAGCCTTTGAACCTCTTTGGGTTCTTCTAGACCCTTGCCAGCACCTGCTGATGTCAGTGCCAGCAGGAAAGCTCTGCAGGTGGAGCAAGAAACAGATAAATCAGGGCTGGCAAAACAGAACATGGGGAGCCTGGAGCTTTTAACCCATTGCACTGCCCTTGGAACACAGGCAGGGTCTGTATGACCCCACTGAGGGGAGATCTGTGGGGCCTGTGCAGCCCAAACAGGCTGCAAACCTGAGGAGGGGCTTCTGGAGTCAGAGAACAAAAGTTGTGATCAAAAATAAGAAGTCAAAGAATTTCATAATCCCAGCACAGGGAGGACGTGGAGCTCAAGGAGAGAGCCCAGAGGAGGCTCCAGGATGAGCAGAGGGATGGAGCAGCTCTGCTGGGAGGAAAGGCTGGCACAGCTGGGATTGTTCAGCCTGGACAGGAGAAGCTTTGGGCTGAGCTCAGGGTGGCCTTGCAGGGCCTGAAGGAGCCCCAGGAAACCTGGAGAGAGACAATTCCCAAGGGCCAAAGGGACAGGACACAGGGAATGGCTTCACACTGAGAAATGACAAGTTTAGGTGGGATGTTGGGAAAAAATCCTTCCCTGGGAGGGTGAGGAGGGGCTGGGATGGAATTCCCAGATTTGCTGTGGCTGCCCCTGGATCCCTGGCAGTGCCCAAGGCCAGGTTGGACATTGGGGCTTGGAGCAGCCTGGGGCAGTGGGAGATGTCCCTGCCATGGCAGGGGATGGGAGTAGATGATTTTTAAGATTCTTTCCAACTCAATCCATTCTATGATTCTGTGATTCTACAACTCTCCTGCCTTGGCTTCTCTTTTTAGTGCAGGAAGTTTTGTTTTTTACCTTTTTCTTCCTTCTCCTTTTGATCACATCTCAGTGAACCAATAAACCTCTGTGAGGGAAAGCCTTGGTAACATTTTCATTTCATTCCCTCGTGGCACAATTGCCAAAGTTATAAAACACTATGAGAGCACTTTTGGATTCAGCAAAGTCCATGGTCTTCTTCCTGCTCTTTCTTAGGATCATGCTTGATTTCACAATATGCCAGCACTCTACATCTCCCATTTCTGGGGCCATTTCTGAGGATTTTCTCTAGAAAACTGTTTAATTTCAAGATGTGGATTCAGATTTTGAGCTGAACAATCATATTGAAAAGAAGAAAAAGAAAGAAGAAGAAGAAAAATCAAAGAGAGATTAAATTTTTCTCACTCAAATTCCTGCCCACCCACAAATCCCACACTGAACTAAAGACAACGCTGGGGTTCTCAAGAGTTGTAACACTCATATCTGGCCTTTGATATTCACCAGATCTCACTCAGCTTTAGAAAGGACATAAATTCAATCCTCAGTGTCTTACACATGAAGGGAAATAACTTCCCCTGGAACACAGAGCAGGAAAACAGCAGAGCCTGGACTAGAACACACACACACCCTGTGGCATTTCCCACCAACTCAGCTGTCCTGGCACTTTATTGTTCTTCCACAGGGATCCCACCGAGCTCCAGCCACCTTCAGAGCCCAAAGATGCTTCAGGCTGGTTGTTATGGGTTAGCACTGCATGAACACTTTCATTTTCACAAGTTTTGCATCACTAATTTTATTTCTTTATCCTTTGTGCTCGACCCTTCCCAGCTCTATTCCTGATTCCTGTCACAGGGATCAAGTTTTGCAGTGATGTCACCTGTCACCCATCAGGAATTCTGCCATGGATAACGAATTTCACCACTCAAAAACCTGTGGACTGTTCCTAGGAGCAAGGGAGGTGAGAAGGGTGGTTTGGCAACCCTCCCTGCAGGAATGCACCCCAAACCCCAGCAGGTGTTTCCATAGAGGGAAAGGTTTAAAACTCACCCCTTGCATTTCTCATAAAGTAAAGGACCCAGAAACTTCTTCTTTGCTGTCCTGACACTAATTGGCTCAATTCCAAGATAAAAAGCACTGATAGGTCTCTTTAGCTGTTCCTCAGAGAATGTAACTGGATTCTATTGTAAGCAAGCCAAATTGTCCCTCCTAAAACATTCATTGTTTAAGGAGGAGCACAAAGGAAACTCAAGGGCTTTTTAGGGTGTCTTTGCAAGGTGTCAGAGACTTCTCTGTGCTTGGCTTTTTCTTTTGTTTCTTCATTGTTTATTATTTTTCATTGATGAAACCTTCTATTTTTACAGAACACACCTGGAAGAGCCGTCTCACAATTATTTTAAGCCCTTCTGAGAAGAGCAGGACACACTCAGAGACTTGATACATCTTCAGATGTCTCATCTCATTTTATCACCTCCCCAGCCTGCCCTGACAACACCCCAGCAGATGGACTGAGGGGCCCATGGTGAACCCAAGGTGGTCTGGCCCATGTGGCAGAGAAGGGACAATGCCAATGAAGAGATGATCACAAGCAGTTTTGATGCAGGCCTGTCTCAATCTGCAGGAAAAGGGTTTTTGCTAAGTCCTGACACAAGGCAGGGCTGTGCCTTTATGATCAACTGCTTCCCTTGCACTCTTGGATTGCTGCTCTGCTGCCAAGATGCTGAACTGCTTCAATCAGATGTGTAACAGAGAGCAGGGATGTCCTGCCAGAGCACTCCGGCCTTGTCCTGCCCTCGAGAATCACCTGCAGTCAGGAATTTCAGAAGAACTGAGAGTACATGGCTTTTTCCTGGCAGTTTGCTATGGGAATAAGGGAGCAGATATATGGGTTTGACCCACACTTCTGAGGGCCAGCCTGGCAGAAACGTGGCTAATATTAATTAGCAAGATGGCACGATCGAGTGTGCTTTGAAAAATCAAAAAGGCTTTAATAAAGAAGGAAAATAATGCAAAAAAACAAAAACAAAGCCGAGCACAGCACAGAGACAAAGATTCTCTGTTCTCTCTCTTTAGTATTTAACAGCCTAGGTGGGCTTTTTAGCCTTTGGCCCAATGAGATGAACAATAGACTTTGAGTTACATTCTTGGAGTCCAATCCACACTTCTCGTGCTCACTCTGGGCCCATTACAATGAGAAACTCACAGAATCTTCCAGCTAAACTTCCTAACCTGTCTAAAGGTAAACTGAAACTCTTTTCCTATTTGGAAACACGTGCTGGGAGTGTAGGAGATGCTTTACTACAGAGGAATGGAGGACCAAGCAGGATGCACAGGAAGGAAGCAGCATCAGCTTTCACCAAGCAATGTGTGAACAAAGTTGGGTCAGGCAGATCATTGCAATCCTTCACCTCTCACATCATTCTCTCCTTCAGTTGTTCCTCTGCTCCCAAAATCTCCCTCTTCTGTCTGCTTTTCTCATCGCTTCTTTCAGAAACTCCTCTGCCACAGGTTTAATATTACTCGGGACAGGTCAATGGATCCTGCAGGCAAAGCTGATGTTTCCCTCCACTTTCACATTTGGTCTAAAATCAGAGATGCTCTGGAAGGTGACCCTGAGCTGAACAAGGAGCAATGCTGAACAGAGCTGTCCATCCAGGTGGGAACAACAGGGGATTCACCATCACTTTTTCACTGCCCTGCAAAGACTTTTCCCAGCTCAGCCTCCTGCCTTGAAATCTCCCCTTAGCAAATAGTAACCAAAAATTACAAAATTAATTATCAATTCTATCCTTGAGGTTGGCTCCTAAAATGGTGGGATTATTTCTACATTATTTTATTTCAAAAAAAAAAAAAAAGGATTGACAGCAGTTCAGTATGGAATGAAAAAAGAAACCCAAACAACTCCAGAGCACTTTACAGAAGGAAATCCTTTTGTCTCCCACACATGATTTTGTTATGAGCACAAAGGATTTGCTCTGTTAAAAGTCAGATTTGATTCCCAGATTAATGCAGAAAAAACCCATCTTTGCATGCACCACTGGAGAGGGATGTAACGGGATCCAGACTCTGAGAAGGGGAGCTGCAGGTGATTAAGTTTCCTCATTTTTTGGCAGAGATGGGTTTGGCAAGAGGAATCTGACAGACCTCGTACAATTCCTGGGGATGAAAGAGGAAATCAGAACAAATGGGAGAGAGGATGAGTTTGAAGCCAGCAGTTACACAAGAACCTTGGAAGTGCAATTCCCACCAGGACAATCACCTGCTGTGGTTGGTGACCTCACCTGGCTGCCAGCCACCCACCCAGCTGCTCTGCCTCCTGCCCCTCCTCCTGCTCTGTCCTGCTGAGTTCCTCCTCACACCTTTCTAACTCCTCTCTCACACTTGGGTTTTAACCCTTTCCTAAATATGTTTTCACAGAGGTTTCTCCACCTTGGCTGATGGGCTGAGCTTTGGCCAGTGGTGGGTCTAGTTTGGAGACACCTGAGACTGGCTGTGTCCACCCCTGTGGCCTCTTCCTACCAAGATCTTGTCAAATAAACCCAAAGTCACTTGTTAATTCTGCGAACCTACGAGGCAGCAAAAGCTGCAGAAAAAGTCTCCAATATTGGCTGGGATGGATCTACCTCTCTTTTTCTACGTGTGGACAAGGGGAATGGCTTCGAACTGGTAGAGAGTAGGGTTAGACTGGATATTAGTAGGAGGAAATCCTTCCCTGGGAGGGTGGGCAGGCCCTGGAATAGAATTCCCAGATTTGCTGTGGCTGTCCCTGGGTCCCTGGCAGTGCCCAAGGCCAGGTTGGACATTGGGGCTTGGAGCAGCCTGGGACAGTGGGAGGTGTCCCTGCCCATTCCAGGCTTGGAATGAGATGGTTCCTTTCAACCCAAACATTCCATGATTCTATGACACTCTCACAGGCGACACCAATCTCATTGATCACAACACAGCAGAGCTTTTATTTGCAGTGTTAAGTTAAAACAAATCACAGCTTTTGTGCAACAAACCCACTTTTCTGCTCTGTACAGGAATTCCTTCCACAGGAAAGGTTTAATGATGGAAAACCAGACCTGAAACTTCTCAGATGCAGAAATAGTTTGGGAATTACAGGGCATTTGGGGTCACAGTGGCTGCTGCAGCCGAGGTCTGCTGGGGCTGGCATTGCTGGGAAGCCAATTAGGAAGGATTTTTGCCTGGTTTCAGCAGCCTGGGACAGTGGAAGGGTCCCTGCACATGGCAGGGAGTGGTACTGGATGAGCTTTAAGGTCCCTTCCAACCCAAACCAATCCATAATTCTGTATTTCATAGCATATCTCTCCAAATTCCCTTTCAGAAAAGCCTTTCTCTGTGGCTGCTCTGCCAACTGCTGAATATTTGGATTTCTGGGCTTTTCACAGCTTGCTTTTGTGCCCTTGTGCACATCCACAAGCTGCCTTTGAGAAATCCTGGAGTTCCCACAGCCCAGGGGAGGCAGTGCCTACAGCTGGGAGTTTCTCTGTGCTCTGGAATGGAACAGATTGCTGGGGATGGCAGCAGCTCTCCACGTCCAGCCGTGGGAGAGAGGCTGCAGTGAAATTCTGCTCACATTGCTGATTTCCAAGCTGGTCCCACGTTGCATTAAAACTAATCCAGGGTTCATTGCAAGGCCAAAAAGCCTCATCCAGCAAGCAATGTACAACAAAGCAAGAAGAAAGGCAATCAAAAGTAATTTTCCCCTCATGTTCAGCAATCTTTTCCCCATCTCCTGAAATGTTTTGACCCAACTCGTATATGAGCAGAACAGACAAATCCCAAGGGAAAAGTTCCCCTCTACATCCTGCTATAGGAGGATCATTGATCAGACAATCAAAGGTCATTAAACAGATTTCTTGTGAGCACCTCACTCTCAGCACAGATGTCCAAATCCAAACCATGAAAGATGACTAAACACGCTGCAGTCATGTCTGGGTTTTTGGCAAAAGTACAGTCAGAAGGACGTGCTTGGATGAGGGAAGCTGTCTGTGAAACACGTGGGATTTCTCCCTGGTGCTTAAAAGCCTTTCCCACTGCAGCAGAGTTCAAGAACTGAATGGGAGAAGTGGGACTGGAAGGTTGGGAGGAGAAAGACGTGATTTGGCCAAAGACCACCCAGATTCTTGGCTGTGTTGGGCCAAACCCTGTCAGTGATTCTGTCCCTCCAGCCCCTGCCACGCTTACTCCTGTGCTTAGAGAGGGGAAAGGTGCAGGGGTTAAATTATTATTGAGCTCCCATCTCACTCAAGTGTGACTTTCTGTTAACATCGTATAAATTACCAGGATCTCAGCCAGAGAGCACTGAAATAACTCCTGAACTAAACCCTCACTCTGGACCAGAAGGCTTGGATGTAATGCAAAGGATTTTAGGAGGAAATTTGGTGATTCCCTAGACAGCAGATGTGGATTTGAACAGCTTAAGGAAGTTTAGGGTAACAATGGTTTTCTTACTATCTTTTTTCCCTTACAAATTCCAAGAAAGAGAAGAGACTGATTTCGGGTGGAGGGAGAATTTTGCAGAACTATTTAAAGAAATATGCATAATCATCTGCAAATTAACACAATTTAATTGTACTGCAGTCTTCCATGGCTGTTATCTTTCACTGGCCCCATTTCAAATTTTTCCTGTTTTCCCAGAGGAGAGTTTGGTTTTTATTCCTTTCATTCTCTAGATGAAAAAAGAAAACTAAAACCCAAAACTAAGCCAACAAATTCAAACAATTCTTGAGAAAAAGAAAACTCCAAAATTAAGCTAGGAATGTTCTGCCCTTCCAAAAGCCCCAGATTAAAACTTCTGCAATTTTTCTTGTGAGAAATAAAAGAGGTTTCTCCAATACAGTTTGTTTTCTAGAAAAAAACTGGGCCCAGTGTCTCCTGTTAACCTGGAAAATTCGCTATTCCTGTTAAACTCAAGATATGGCCACAAATGTCTGTCAACATTTGAAAACAGGATTTCAAGCAGCAGCTGAGCCAAGGAGGTGTTACAATAAACATTGTCCAAAAACTCAGTGTGTCTTCTACCCCCGACCCACACAAGAGAGAGAGAGAAAGCCCAAATCTACTTGGAATGCAAACAGAGTCCTTCCAATCTGTGTCTGGCACAGATCCCAGGATGACATCCCAGTGTTCATGGCTTGCACGAGCTCTGGGATGCTCCTTGAGGACCAAAAACTCTTGGGTCAGTGAAATATTGGCCCAAAAAAAAAGCTCCAGTATCACCTCCAGTTCCAAGGCTTGGAAATACACCTGCATGCAAAATAAAAAAATACAAAAATCACAACAAAGCATGAATGTGCCTCAAAAAATGAGCTGTCCTATCCATACATCCTATAATATCCTACCCAGCTGTGTGCAAAATCATCTGGATTCCTTCTGTGCTCATTAGAAAGGTAAAAACCCCACCTTTTCAGTGTGATTCGTTTCATGGGTTTGGGGTTTTTTATTATTTAAAGATGGGAGGAAATCCCCCTGGAAGTGCCAGTTTCTCTCTCATGGAAGAAACTCTGATAATTGCCTTACATGAGACATCAGCCTGGCAGTCAGGCAAGACAAATCCCATCAGCAATTATGATCTTAAGAAGGCTCACAGAGAATCTCCTTCCCTCTTGTGGGACTCCCAGGTGTAAATAAAACCATTCCCAGTGGTTGTGGGAACAAACTCTTTATCCTGAATAGAAAAGGCACCTGAGAGAGGCAGTTTATTGATGGTTGTAAACCACTCACGTTGTTAAATCAGACAAGTCCACAATATTAAGCAAATTACTCAGTCCTACCCATAGCCTTTCAGCTTAGGAAGTGAAAGGAATAAATTGGTATTTCTTATATATTTTTTTAATTTTCATAATTTTTTTAAAAAAATTATAATTTCTTATATAATTTATAATATAAATTTCAATTAATTGTTGCCAGTACAAGGGTACTGGCAACCCACATTTCTGTCAGGGATGTATTTAAATATATCCTTAATGATTGGTTCTATTCCTGCTAATTGTGGGCAGCTGGATTGGGGGATTTTTCCACCAGAGTGGAAAAGAGTTACTCACCAACCTCCCAGTCTCTTTGGTGAAGGAAAATTTTGGCCACGTGGCTATTTTCTGTTATCAAAGTGGCATAAAAGAGCAAGAGGAAATCATAATTCTGGCTCATAACTTCCGTGGAAGGTGCATGCAGAGGGTTTTCACTCCCCTAAATCCACCCAATCTTCTGGAAACTGCATTAAAAAACCATGGCACAGGCTCAGATTTATCCAGGAAAATGTATAGATTTGCACAAGACATTCTAGGATGGACAGGTCTTAAACCTGCATGCTACAAACCCAGGAAATTTTCATTTTGTTTTGAGCAGACAGCTCAAACACCAATTTATTTCTTTCACTTCCAAGCTGAAAGGCTATGGGTAGGACTGAGGAATTTGCTGAAAATCAGCCTGGATCACCCAGAGAAACATTGGTATTGTGGAAAAATCAGCACAGCCAGAAGAAAACCTGCAGAGACACAGCTTTTGTTGAAAAAACAAAAGTCCCTGCAGGCAGCCACAATGCCAGGAGGAGGGAGAGGGTGCTCTCTGTCATGGCTCACAAGGAAAGCTGTGCACAGAGCACTGATTTTATTCCATTCAAGGCTGAGAACCTGAAGGAACAGCCTCCCAAAATCCTGCAGTGGGTGGAGTGGGATCAGCCTCAGGGATGTGCACTGGTGCCACTGGCAGAAAGAAATCTGACTTCTTTCCCCCACAAAATAAAGTTGTTATAGCAGGCAGAGGGCCTGGGGGAGAGGGGATGTGAAATTCAGTGAATGAGGCGGATTTTAGGGGAACTCTCTTTAGTCTATTGGAAGTTTTGCTGCCTTTTCTTAGCCAAGGAAATTGGACAGAGTTTGATTTTACGTATCAGATAGATAGATAAGTTTTTGGATAAAGATATGCATTGAATGAGGGATATGAGGCAAAAATATGTATTTTTTGCCTTCTTGATTTAATCCTGGTCCAGAAACACCCAAGAGGGAGGAAACATCACTCCTTCCTGCAGCAGAGCCAAGCAGAACCAAGCCCCAAGTGTTGTTTCACACTGAAAGCAAGAAAACTGAAGATGTTTTCTCTGAAGCATCTGCATTGCCAGCGCTGGAAAATCCTCAGGGTTTCTAAAAGTTGCTTTTGAGGATGGTTTGGCCAAAGGTGGCACTTGAAAGACAAATCACAGATGCTGTCCTGAACTTGCAGTCTGGTTTATCCCAAGGGGCTGATGGATAAGCTGAACAACAGAGCAAAACTAATAAAGAAAAGGCAAAGTGGAGTCTTTAACAGCTTCAAAAAAGGGATTAAGCCAGGCTTAAGAAATCCATGAACTTGATGCACAACTATAAATTCCACCCTATGAGGACTGGCAGTCAGAGAGGGGACAGTGTCCCACCAGAGGGAAGATCCAAGTGCTGCAGAATTTCATAAACACTGACAAATTATTTTGCATATCCACTAACTCTGCTCAAACCCATAAAGCAATACAAGTTTTATCAAGCTGATAACTAAAGTTATCTGATTTTCTCTGACCTGGTGATCTGCTTTTGTAGAAATTCAGGGACACATCAGTGGATTTAAGGGATGCAACCTGCTTAAATCTGTAGGGAAGGAGATCCATGTGTCTGACTGCTGCAGGCAGCTGCAGCTGCACAGCAGCATTCACTTCTCCAGAGATGCACCACTCTCACTGCATTTTTACAATGTATTTCTCCATATGCAGCAAAACCCATTAATTATTTATAAAGAACTATCATTAGGGTGTGCCTAAATTTAGCTGACTAAACCACATATCCAAGGATAATGTGTAAATTCAGAAGCAAAGTCTACACAATAGTTTAATTTCCACAGCATTTCAAATTTATCTTTTCTTCCTGCCATCTTCAGTACCGAGTCTGTCTTTTCCTTTCTCCAATTTTTTGTCATCTGAGCAGTTCCTGGTCTACCCTGAAATTGCTTTTGGAGCTCCTTTTGTTTTCTTTATGTCCAGGTACTCCAGAAAATCGTGCAAAATGCTTCTATTCGTGGAGAGGTGCGGGAAGGTCTAAACCCAGCAATTAAACCAAATCCAAACCTACAATTTCCCAACAGGTAGGAAGCAAAGCCAGGAAAACAGAGTCTAGAGAGCAGAGAGACCCCAGCTTTACAGTGGAACAGTTTCAGCTGTGCTGCTGCCTGTGGCAATCAGTCAAACCCTCAATTAGGACATCTAATTATGCACCTTGATGTGCAGCTCTCACACAGTTGAATTATCAACCCTAAGTTCTAAATGTTAACAACACCTTCCTGCAGATTATCCTGGCTGCTTTTGCTGAGTTTTTGAAATCTGTTCTGTGCTAAATACCAGAGTGCTTGTTTCACCCTGCAGTCCTTATTTTTTATGGTTTTCAAGCTTCTTTCTGCCTTTCTTTACAGTACTTTTTTTATTTTGGAGGAGTGTTTTGCATTGCTGCACTCCTGTATTGTTTTGTGGCATGCCATTCAATCTTTATCTCAAGGCAAACAGAAAAGGATATTGATGCTTTTATTTGTCTACCAAGGAGACATTTAGTAAGAGCCAAAACCACAAAGGAGATCAGTTGAAAACCATGATATATCACACCAACATCTTCCTCAGGGACAATCTGTGTTTGATGTGGTGCCAAGTGGGGTGTCTTTAGAAAATATACACAAATCCTAAGTGGATACCCAAATCCAGGAATTTCAGTCATCTTTGTGGCCTCGTTTTCACTGCAAAGCCTGAAAGTCTGGGGTTCAGCAGGCCTGGCAGATGAGCCCTTAAAAAAATGTGTGATTGTAAATGCCTTGAGTCAGAAATCTCCAGAATTAAACCCAAACTTGCCTGATTCCAATGTTGGAAACTATATAACTGATCCATTTTTTTCCTATAATCAATGGTTTTAATTAAGTTCTAAATAACTATTTTAAATTAATCATAACCAGTGTGTTAATTATAAGCAGTGTTTTGGCCTTACATAACTTTTAGCCAGTATTTAGCCAAGTTGTCATGAGCTCCTTTTGTAGAAATACACCTTGGCAAAATTACTGGAACTTGGAAGTTTTGATAAACTAACTCTGATATGCTTCAATGAACAAATCCTGGGAGAGAATGATGTCATATTGAGGTTGGGCACCTGGAATGCAGAATTTATGGGCCGTAAGAACATTTTGCAGAAACCAGAAGATAAAGAAGAGACTATAGAAGACTCAGTGTATGCACTGGAAAGTCAAAAAAATATACTAAAATTATGGACTAATTAGCATGAGAAGTGAGAAATCAATAACCAGCAGAGGAAAGAATACTTTTTAATGGAACAGAATTACGTTATTGTCATGGTTTGACACTGGCCAAATGCCAGGCACCCACAAAAGCCGCTCACTCACTCTCCCCTGCCACAGCTGGGCAGAGGAGAGAAAAAACCAACAAAGGCTTCATGAGTTGACATAAGGACTGGGAGAAAACACTCCAAGGGCAAAACAAGCTCAGTTTAGAGGTACAAAGTGAATTTGTTACTAATAGAGTAAGAGAAAGATAATTAGAAGTAAATTAAGCCCTTAAAAAACACCTTTCTTCCCCCACCCCTCCCTCCTCCCCACTGACAGCACATGGGGATTTTGGTCAGTTCATCACTGAGATTTTCTTCCACTGCCCAGGGAGAGGAGTCCTTGCCCTGCTGCACCATGGGGTCCCTCCCACACGAGACAGTTCTCCCTGAACTTCTCCAGCTTGGCTCCACTCTCACCAGCAGCAGTCCTGACAAAACTGCTGGAACATGAATTCTCCCAATGGGCCAACAGTCCTCCCAAACCTGCTGTGGTG
>VWZU01009075.1:872176-890180 GCA_013397095.1 Sterrhoptilus dennistouni
GCGGGGCAAAAACCCAAAAAAAAAAAAAAAAAAAACCAAACCCTAACCACACAAAACCTGAACTGGATGGAACCTTTGAGCGCCACTTTGCTTTCTAGGTGTTACAGTTTCTGAGGCCAGAGCAGAAAATTGCAAGAAAGAGAGTTAAGAGAGGAAAATTACCAGGTTCCAGCCTCCAAGACAAGCATGGCTGTGCTCAGTAAACATTTCAGATAAATGAGGGAATGGAAGCAAACCAAATAGTGCAGCAACACGAGCTTTTCTTCCCTCAGTAAGTGATTCCTAGAGCTTTTCTGCCAAGCCCACGGGCTCCTCAGCAGCATAGTGTGGTTCTCCTTGCTCATTCATGTGGACAAGCAATGATTACCGACAATTAACATCTCTCTTGATGAAGGCAATTAAGTGCTGTGAAAAACCCAAATGCCTTGCTGAAAAAGAGAAAAAGTGAGGGAAGAAAGGAAGAAAAGAGCACGCTGGCCAAGCTGGGATGCACATCACTGAGGCAATTTGTAATTGGAAAGCTACCTGGGTTTTGCTTTCTGACTTCTTCAACAAAACCCTATTAAATGAGGCTCCAGGTGAAGTATAGCAGTGATTAATGCCACGTCCCACTGTGACAAGGCACAGTGCTGCAGGGAGGTGGGGAATTAGGAGGAAGCAGCCACATTCACAGCCCTGATATCCAAGTTCAAAGTAGGATTTCTCTGATACACAGACACAGTGCTCCAAAGGAAATCAGTCTGCAGCCTGTACCTGGTGCTGCTTTACAGTCCTCTGGCACACAGGGAAAACAAATTCACAAAGCAGTATGGACTTCGGTGCTGTTCTCATCATTGTGTCTCCTGAGCAGCTCGGTAATTTCAGGGCAAATGTTAGGATGTGATGTGCAGGGAGGAAGGGAGAGCAAAGGGATCCAGCTGGGCTTGAAAGAGAGGAAAGAGCAGCAGCAGCAGCCCCAGCACTCAGCCCTCCTTGCTGTGCCATGGGTTGGGCTGCACTTGCAAGGTCACAGAGGCTGAAGGGTGGAGAGGACAGCAGAGGGAACAGCAGAGGAGAATGTGGCACACACCTGAAACCAGGTTCTGGTGCTTCCAAGGAGATATTTTTAAATACAGGTCCTGCACACAGGTCATGGGTTCCCCTTCTACTGAGGGTGGTTGGCCAAGTAGGGTCCCCCTTCTCAACTGGAACCTGCAAGAAGCAGCAGCAGCTCCTCCCCTGAGAACTGGCAGCTCCACAGGATCAGAGATGGACACTATTCCCAAAAGATCACAGATCAGCACCTGGCACTACACCCCTGGCCAGAAAGCTGTCAGATGTTATCCCTGCCCTTGATTCTGGACTGTTTGCTGACTATCTCTAGGCCTTTGCAATTTTGTCTTAATTGTTCAGAGCTGAAATCTCTGCAGAGGAACAAGATTACTTCATTAGCTTCTGGGTGAACCTCTCTCCCCGTCAATGTGGGGCCTGGGCACCAGGCAGAGGGACAAAAGGACAGAATGACCACAAACATTTGGGCACTGAGGACATGAAGATCAGCTGCAGCAGCAGAGAAGTGGTGAGGAACAGCCCCACTTATGGAAAGTCAAGTGCACCAGAAGGTGCTGAACTACCTCCAACAGTGGTTCCTGCAACCCAGGAGTGGTCACACAGCAGCTGCATCTCAACAAAAGTAATAAATTAACTGATGACAGTTTCAAGTGAAGCCTGAGCTTTGCCAATTGTCTTACAGCTGCAATTTCCAGAATTGCTAGCAGAAAAAAAGAGGGTTTGGGACAAGATTACAAATCATATAGGGTTGGTGACTAAATCTGTGCTGGAATCTTCCCTCTCCTGCAGGGAACAGCTCAGCAGCTGCAGCTGGGCAAGACTTGGCTTGGCTGGTCCTTGGGCATGTATCTCCCCTCATGGTTTGGGTGTAAGAGCAGGTTGGGAGGTTTGCTGGGATAAGATTTGCAGCCAAAGTCTGCAATGTAGATGAAATTTTATATTGTCAAATTCTCATCAGGGAAGGACACTGTGGACACAGAGGAAGTGAAGGCATGGTCTTACTGAAAACAGAGTGTAGCCCTGGTTCCATGCCTGAGGTGTTTTGGTTTTCTGAAATTCTTTTCCCAGGGAATTTTCTGTAAATGGGAGAAATGTTTTTGTAAACTGTAACTTTGTTATTCATTCCTTTTCCTAGGAGGGACTTCTTGTTGATGTCCCTCTGGCCTGACCAATGTGATTGAAGAAGTTTTGCCTTTGTTTCACCAATCAAATTGGTCTGTGTAAAATAGTGTAAAAGGGAGACACATCCCAAAAAATAAAGGAGTAATTTTCAGCCTTCTGAGGCTGTGGGGTCTGTGTCATCGTGGTGTAAAACAGCATCAACAAAGCACCAGCATTGCCTCAAAGCTCCAGTGGACACATCTGAGATGGGTTCAGTTCATAAGGACATTTAACAGAAAAAAAATCCCTCTGTGTTCTTCGAAACAGCACAAACACCCCTGCAGATGGGCTCTGCCCTTGGAAGGAAATTCAGCTGACTCTGTGTGTGCCCAGCAGTGCAAGGACACTGGGATAAAATTGCTGGCAGAGAAAACCAGTGTCCTGTGCCATGAACACTGCAGAGAGCACAGACTGCCCAGTTCCACAGAGCCACTGAACTCTCTGCAGGCTGAACCTGCCCAGAAAACAGCTGCACCCTCTGGATTGTAAGTGAGGAAATGCTGCTGTGGGGGAGGTATCTTCACAAAGCAGATTTAGGTACACCCAGAAAAGCACAGCCAGTGCAAGCGGAAAAGGGACAGGCATCAGTGTCCCCATGTCCCCATGTCAGGCTTCTCAGGGTCTGCTCTGTCAGGGTCTCAAGCTTTGGAGGCTCCCAAAACATGTTCATGGAAAACAAGCTGAGGAATGAACCAGAGACTGGGCAAATGTCAGTAAAGTATCACTCATGGAAACACAGGATCATCAGGGTTGGGAGAGCCCCTGAGGATCAGGCAGTGCCACCCCAGCAGCACCAGCATCAGCCCAAAGCCTGTCCCCAAGGGCCACCTCCAGCCTCCTCCTGAACACTCCCCCAGACAGTGACTCCAAACCTCCCTGGGCAGCTCATCCCAAGGCCTGACCACTCTGCCAGGGAAATTTCCTTGCCCAATCTCCAGCCTGAGCCTCCCCTGGTGCAATTTGAGGCCATTTCCTCTCCTCCTTTCCCTGCCCCTCCTGGCAGGGACTTGTGCAGAGCCACAAGGTCCCCCCTGAGCCTCCTTTTCTCCAGGCTCAGCCCCTTTCCCAGCTCCCTCAGCTGCTCCCGGGGATAGGTAGATGCAATTCTATATTCCTGCTTCTCCAGATGTTTCTCCAGATGTTCATACAGGTTTGCAAGAGCCGAGGTCACCTCCAGCAACCTGATCAAGGGCACACACCCCAGTCCTGCTTGATTATTTGGCATGCGGTCTGTAAATTCAAATCATGATTTGGCTTAGCTTTTTATTTGAGACCAAAAATGCGAAAAAAAAAAAAAAAAGAGCAGAATCAACACAAAAAGACAAAGCTGAGTCAGAAAATGAATGCTCATTTCAGTCAGGAATATCAAATACATTGTAGTATATTGACACATTGAATGTGAGGGTGGGCAGGCCCTGGCACAGGGTGCCCAGATTTGCTGTGGCTGCCCCTGGATCCCTGGCAGTGCCCAAGGCCAGGTTGGACACTGGGGGTTGGAGCAGCCTGGGACAGTGGAAGGTGTCCCTGCCTGTGACAGTTCTGGCTTTTTTTTTTCCCTGCCAGGATTGGGATTAATACACGGGAGTCAAAGTTCTTGTTCAGACTTGGATGTTTATAATTTCTTATCTGTTTACAGACTCACCAGCCGTGAGATCTAACTAGAAAACTGAGAAATGAAGTAAAATGAAGACGTTCTCTATCTGTACCAGATCTTTTCAAGGACAAGCTTTGTCCTTATGAAATGCCATCTAAATTATTTTTATTTTAAACCCAATAACTAACTACTTGAAGTCTGCAGTGTGGACTCCATCAACCAGTTACAGAAAACCACCCAAACCCATGAAGAAGAAGGTGAAGAAGAAGGACTCAGACAATGCCCAAAGCCCTCCATCTTGACTCACATGTATTGCTATATACTAAAACCCCAAATTCAAGTTTTTCACCCTGTGAGATCACACAGCACTATTCAAACTACACACCCACAACCCCAGTGCTGTCACTCAATCTCAGGAGCCTGTTCCATGGCTTCAAGTCAAATGTGGTGCTTGCTTGAGGGCCAGTGCCCTTTAGAACAGAAAGCCTGAAATTTTCAGCCTCCAGGGCTCCAACATCTGCCCATAGCAGGGATGGCACTGGATGATCTTTAAGCTCTCTTCCAATCCAAAACAATCTGGGATTCTGTGATTCATGATTTATTTCAATTCAATTTAATAAATAAAACCAAACCCAAACCAACAGTTTCTGCCTAAGAGATGGGGATTAATGTCCACATTTAATTCACAGAATTTAATCATTCCCTCCTTACCTATTCATAACAATTCAGGAGCTGCTGCTAACAAATCCAGAAAACACTGCACCTCCAGGAGCTCAGATTGGTTTGCTTGGGGGCAAACCCACGTTCTGAGCAAAGAGGATAATTGTTTCACTAAAAGCTGTGCTAAGTTCCTGACACATGGGAGTCCTCACTAACCTCAGTTCTCATCGGTTTTTGAGAAAATTAGTGCCAGTTACGTATCCAGGCAAATCCTTTCTGAACAAAATGCTGTTCCTTAGTTAGACTGAGGCTGTGTGGTGCTCAGCAGCAGCAGAAGCTTATATAAGTTTATATATGGGGTGCTGGGCCATATGGTTCTAATCCTTTTAAGAGAGGTCTTCTCTACACGAAGTTCTGTCTCAAAACCAGTGGCAGGTATTTTGCAGATTTCTCTGCAGCAGCTGATGTTGCTGGGAAGCTGAAAATGCCCACTTTTATTGCACTGGGAAATAAGAACAGGTGTGGTGGGGAGTGTGCCTTGTACCTAATTACAGGCACCCAGCTTTGCTGCTTGGTGTTCTCAGCCTAGCTTGGAATTCCTGGAGAAAGACAAGCTCCTCTCAGGTGATCCAGAGCAATGAAGTCAGGGTTTGACTCGGAATTGTTCCCTGAAATAATCTCTCTCACTTTACAAAAGACAACCAACTCCCAAAACTAATCCTTCTTGCTCGTCTGATTTTGTTTTCACGCTCCAGGGAAAACTGAGTGTGCAGCAATATCCTGCTACCCATAGCTGGGCATGGAAATATTTGATTTTCCTTGGAGAAATGTGGTTGTGTTCAGGTCTCATTGTTCAGCAGAGTAAACCCAGGTGTCTCTTCAACTATTTTGGGGAAGAAAAGAGAAAGTGTGTCCTGTGGCATGAAGAATAACCAGGGTTCACCTTCTCCACTCTGTGTGCTCTGGGGTGGATGTGAGAATTCCCTTCCTCTGGGATAATTTGGAAGGAGGAGATGCATCTTGCTCGTGGTGTCCTCCCTTTTACCTCCTTTCTATCCCCAGCTCCCTTTCCGGACCGGAGATCCGTAGGCTGAGGAACACGTGTGATTGCTGAAAGCGCTGCACGCCTGAAAATGTCCCAGTTTTTCACACATTTGACAAAAAAAAAACACTTCCAAAACCTGAAATACTCCAACCTGCTCAATTCTGACATCAATATTTAAATATTCAAGGCAGAATGTCCCACTTTTCAGAGGTAGGGAACAACCCAAAATTCAGGCTAAGCAAAGTACCAAATATTCTTTATTTGGGCACATCTAGAAAACTGAAGCCTGGGAGTTCACTAAGTTGTCTTGAAGGGGGAAAAAAAAGAATATTTGAGTGTAGTTAAATATAAGAAATCACCAGGTATGGCAAACTACTGTAGGGCCTAATTGCTAAATAACAGGTCTCTTAGTTTATAAAAACAGCTTTAAAAGATAAAGACTGTTTCTATTCAGTTACCATTAAGATATTTTACGGTTTTACATCTCAAGGCATTTAAAAAGCTTTTATTATGCCAGTATAGTGTTAATGCCATTAGTTTCATCTATTCCTACTTGTTATTCAGCCCTCCCCCAGCTCAAACCCCTGTGAGTGGGAAAATGTATGAGGCATTATATATGAAATGTCTAATAACTGTGTCTACGGAGAGAGAGACAATAAATAGCATTTTGATGGAGAGTAAAAGAATATTTTGAAGAGACAGGCTTATGAAATGAGTGGGAGTGGAGACTCACGATCATATTTGATTTTCAGAGGTTATGACTGCATTAATTTTTTACTTTTAAAGAGGCAGGAACGGCGCTGCAGGCTGTAAGTGAATTAACCTCTGTAACCACTTCCCTAATGGAAAAATGCTGAGCAAGGTTGCTGCAGTTTTTGATCACTAGAATGGAGCCAGCAGAAGGTGTTAACAGGTCATCTGTCTGTCATTTAAAATGAGCAGAACAATCAAAAGTGATGAGGCTAAAATGAGGCCACATCATTACATTATTTTCCCGCAAGGAGTAGGCAGGAGCCGTTCTGATTCACGAGCAGAAAAAGTGAGAACATCTCCCCACCTCACATCCAATTTGTAGATTTATTGAGAAGTCAAAACTGTTCCTGGTAGCGAACTGATAAACAATAATTTTCCATGAATCCTGATTAAAAGGTGAACCAATTAGTTTTCCTTAATGGGATTCTGCTTTACAACAAAGCCACAGCTGGTTTGTTTCAAAAGAAGTGAGCAGAGAGCCTGAACAACACTGGGAGCAGAAGGAAATTCTGGCTGCCACACGTATTTTTAATCCCAGGTCTTCTTCAAGGAGCTAGAAAAGCAGAATGTACTGATACAAGGAAATTTAAAATTTCTCAAATGGGATTATTTGTATCCCCAGATCTGCTGCCCTCTTACTAGACAAATAATCCACCTTCTGGGGAACACTTGCCCATTAAAAATATAAATATATCAAAATAGAAATTCCAAACCATGAAGAACTGGACCTGTTTTATCACAAAAACATTTTAAGACTTTTTGTGGCTTAGAATGTGAAATTTAAAATCACATCCTGATTTTAATTCCTATGTAGCGGTATTTTTTCTCATGCTTGAATAGAGTCGTGGAATCACAGAATGCTTTGGGTCGGAAGGGACTTTAAAGATTTTTTATTTTCAATCCCCTTGCCTGAGGACACCCAGGTCACTCCATTGACATTATCTGTACAATCTAATGCCACTTGGTCCCTTATCTCTTATCTAACTTGTTCTAAGTCCTGCACTGCTGCACAGAACAAACACTGTGGGTAGCTTTAAACCCAGGTATCTACGTGTGCTGCTTTTGAGGATGAGCACAATTAAACCAGAAAGTATTTAAAATGCAAAAAGACAGGGGCACCCACTGATGGAACGCTTCTTAAATAGAAAAAAACAAAACCAAAAACAAATGGGATGGAAAATAACATAAATTAGGGTCAGCACAATTTTTAATTGTCTGGGATAAAATGTTATTCTGCCTTCAGTACTGGAGTTTTTCAGTTAATTGATCAGGAGTGGCACTGGGAGTGGAGGTTGTGGATGTGGCCATGCATTCCCAATAAAGTCATGGCACATTCCTGTTCTCACTGTGCTTTTGTCAGGATAAAGTTGTTCCATCTGCAGCAGGGACAGCCAGAGTCACACACTCCACTGATGGAGATTAATAGCTGCAGCACTTTATTCATTGCTGCAGCACGGACATTTCTTATTTTGGCGTGGAAATACCTCCAGGTCCATTTCCTTGGTCTGTAAACTGTTTTTTTACACAGCTCCTGTTCAGCTGGAGCTGGCTTCAGGGCCTGGAAACAACCAGCACAGTTGGCATTTCCTCTGCTTTACAACCCGTTCCTGCAGAAGAAACATCTCCTCTGTGCCTGGAATTTTACAGAGCTGCCATGGCGAGGGTTGTAACTACTGTTTTGCTTCATCTCTGGGAGAAATACAACCTTCCTGATACGTGCTTATTAGCTTCATTACACAAATAATATTTCTTGTGTGCACAGGAGATAAAACTTTGACAGCTGAGTCACGGAGACTGAGCACGCCGCCGTATTCTGCTTTTTTGTGTGACAGGCAGCCCTGGGAGAAAACAATGCCTCTGGTGACAGGTTCTTGCTAGCGTTGGGACAGAGAATTCCTAACACATGTTTTATTCAGGCAAGCCATTAAGTTTGATAGTAAATAATTGGCCATTTCTTCTCTGGTGGAGCAGCCCATCAGCACACACTCAGCTCAGGAGAGGGAAAGTGATTTATGTGCCGGGAATTAGAATTTGGTGCAGCACAGAAATGTGGCAGGGCTATTCAAAACAGCATTTAATTCCTCTAAAATGGATTTTCTAACACCAGTGGTCACCCTGACCAGGGTGTCCATCCCTTGGAGCTGCTGGCGTCACACAAGGAAGCAGAGGACGGAGTCAAGCCAAGTGATTGATCTCAGCAAGTTCATTCAGAACAAATAAATTTTGGAGAATAATGCACTCACTCCCACATCCCAGTAAGCACTCATGAGTCATGGGTAGAAGTAGAAGAACCCAAATAATCAAACCTAGCTTGGGAGGTCACTGGACCTCATTTATAAATGCTAGTTTCTAGCATTTATAAACTATGTAGGATAATGTCATAGATGTCTGATTTTGTTCTCACCAGGTGAGGACTTAGCAAAGCACCAGATAAGAATCCTTTCCATCATGTGCACTTAAAGGTATAAAAGCACAACTGAAGAATCTGGCTATGAGGACATGAGAAAAGTAGCCAGATTGCAAGAAGTGTTGAAGTTGCTTGGCATGGAGTTATTTCAAAGGATTTGCTGAAAAAATTATCAGTAAGTTATTGGCAACCCTTGTTTCAATAGCTCTTCACACCTCCAGGTAAAACTGCACTTCCAGATGGCAAGAATCATGGAATCCTGGGATCACAGAATTGTTTGGGTTAGAAGGGACCTTAAACTCATCCAGTGCCACTCCTGCCATGGGCAGGGACACCTCCCACTGTCCCAGGCTGCTCCAAGCCCCAATGTCCAACCTGGCCTTGGGCACTCACAGGGATCCAGGGGCAGCCACAGCAAATCTGGGAATTCTATTCCAGGGCCTGCCCACCCTGCCAGGGAACAATTCCTGCCCAATATCCCATCTAATCCCATTCTCTGTCAGTTTGAAGCCATTCCCTGTGTCCTGTCCCTCCAGCCCTTGTAAATTGTGTCTCTCCCTCTTTCCTGTCAGCTCCATTTCACCCAGCTCCCCAGACATGTCACAGAACAAATATTAGCACCAAAATCACAACGTGGCTACAATTCTTTCACCTCATCTATTAATACACCTCGTGGTAATTACAGCCAGTCTTTACAGTTTGGTGTTCACTGGCACTACTTTAACTTCAATGACTGGTTAACCTTTCTGAAGAAAAACAGCCCCTCTTTGAAGATGTAACACTCTTCCTCTAAAGTGAGATCAAATTTGCTCAACACTCCCACTCATTCTTGAAGGGAAGAAAGGACAAAATATAATTCAGAAACTTTCCCAGACGTCTCTTAAACAAGGTGAGGTGACAGAAAAAGCCAAATCTTTCAAAAATACTTTGCATATCACTTTTAATAACAGCTTTCTCCTCTTGTGTGTATGTTGTCCCCTCAGATCTCTTCTTTCCAGAGCAGGAGAGGAAATACTGGTCTCCTGTTTTGCTGGATGCCCACTCAGAAGTGCTAAGGTGGGGATTAAGATCGCTGTGATTAAATCCCCCTAAAACAGAGGCCAGAGTAAAACAGAGAAGTGAAGTTGAAACAGAAATCAGGTGGAGAAGGGAACTGGAGGAGTCTCACCACAGGGGAATTCCCCAACCTCCAGGAGGGAACACTCATAACACAGAAGTTCTGCCCTGGGAGCAGTCAGGTATCACCACCCCAGTTCCAGCTGCCCTGGGGTCAGAGCTCCAGCTGTAGGGGTTAAAATCCAGTATCTCCTGTATTTCTGATGGATAACTGGGAAGCTGACTGGTTGCTGTTCCTGGGAATCTTGCTGCCCCTCAGAAATCAAAGGAATGGATGCAGTGTAGCGTTAACCATGATTTCTTCCTTGTATCAGCACATCAAAATATAAATATTGTAAACCTGGAAGTCACAGTCTGCAGAAACTGAGCAAAGTAAATCAACAGGTAAATACCACCTGGATTGGGAAATCAACCTTTATTACAATTCATGTTTGAGAGCACAGCATCCCCTTCACTGCACCACAGCCTCGTGTTTCCATCCCCACCATAAATAGCATTTCCGTGGTAAACTTTCATTTACAGTCATCAAGAATCCCGGAATCATCAGGGTTGGAAGAGCCCTTCAGGATCATCCAGTCCCCCTGTCACACCATCATCACCCCAAGACCTGTCCCCAAGGTCACATCCAGACACTTCTTGCACATTTCCAGAGATGGCAGCCAGTGTTCCTCTGCCCTGGAGATCTTTCTCCTCCTCCTCTTCATGCCCCTTCCCCTGTGTCCACAACAGGCAGGACCAAACCCCCTGATTTCCCCTCTGGCTCCCAGCATGAGCACTGGGATTCTGTGGTGTCTGGCACCAGGGACTGAGAGCTTAGTCTGCCCAGCTTCAGGAGTGTTTGAAAGAAATGATCTCCAGAGGAAGACTTGCAAAAGCCTCCTTGATGTTTAAAATGAGATAGAGAGTGAAAATAATAAATAATTCAATTTTATATTCATATCACTCGAAGAAGCTGTGGATCCCAATCCCTGGAAGTGTCCAAGGCCAGGCTGGATGGGGCTTGGAGCAGCCTGGGACAATGGAAGGTGTCCCTGCCCATGACAGGGGTGGCACTGGATGATCTTTAAAGTCCCTTCCAACCCAAACCATTTCCTGATTCCATGATTCTGTGGTATCTATACAGTAAAGTACTACAAAACTACATTTTAATGTCAATTTCCAGATTTTTAGACAGTTAGATCAGTGACATATTTTAAATGACCCCTGAAAATTAACTTGAGCATCCACTCCCCCAACAAAAAGAAGCAAAGAGAGAATCAGCAGAAGCTTTTCCTCGGGCACCACTCCGGGTGTTCTTGGTGTTGCCCTGACAACCAACCAGCTCTTGGGCTCTTGGGCAACAACTGCTGCCGATGCAACAACTTTTAGATTTCTCATTAGAACATTATTATTGTTATAAGACTCACCAAAAAAAAAAAAAAAAAAAAAAAAAAAAAAAAAAAAACACCAAAAAAAAAAAAAAAAACCAGCAAACCAAAAAACCTGAAGGAGCAGCCATGTTAAATTTAGCAGGTAAGGAACACCCAGAAAGTCTGACTTGTAAATAGCTCCTAATGAAGTGGGGCACAGATCAATTTTAGAGCACTGTCAATCAGCCAGAAGAGCTGTAGCTGCTTTGATTCGTTGGTGGTGTAACTGCTTAGACAGATGTTGGGATGTGAACTCCTTGTCTGGACTTTTGAGACTTCTGGGACATCTCTTTCTCCTCTGGAGCTAATCCTCTTCATTTTCTGAGGATATAGGGTAATATTTCTGCTACAGAACCCAATGGCTACATTCCCTTCTTCTACAAGGCTTTAAAAATCCATTGGGATCTAAAGTCTTGAACAAAACAATCCCAACTCAAGAATCCAGAAGAGATTTTTTAAACTGTTAGACATGACCCAAAATGAAAGCTTGGATTGTTCCAAGATACTCAAACACTGAAATTCAGTCTTTACCCTTTCCCCATCAAAAAGCTTTTTCATTAAATTAGAAATCTGATCATTGTTGTTTTGGAGGAGAGCACAGTTATTTTGAGGGTTTATCCCAGGTGGAAATGTTTCCAGAAAAACACATAAAAATCTAGAAAAATACAGCCTGCAAACTGCCCAAGCAGTGCTGCTTGTGTTCCTTTGACTGCCAGCCAGGCCTCTCTGCTGTGTCCCTTTCCCCACCCATGAAAAAGTGTGAGGTAGTAATCAAAACTCCTCTGGGACGTGTTTTGGTCCCGATTTCTCCAGTATAAACCTGCAGCCATTCCATTTCAGAGAACTGCACATTTATACCTCTGCACCAGAGCAGATTTTGGCTTTCTTTGTGCTTCTACCCATCTCTGTCCAATTTTATTTTGAAGGCACAATCCTTCCATGACTGTAACCCATCCCCAGATCCTGATGTACAATTTGCAGGATGGACTGTGGGGCAGGAGGAGCAGACTTTTGGCACTCCCAGCGAGTGGCTGCCTTTACTCTGCAAGTTTTAAACTTTAAATGTCCTGCATGACAAAGTTTTCCTTTCCTCTCACCCTCTCCCAAGTCCCTCCATTAGCACAGGCTGTGCTTGTTTGCATGCAGGCAGATATTGGCCTGTCATTCTTCCTGCTCCTCTTTGTATTCCTCAGGTTATTAACAGCTGCACTGTTTATCAAATAGAAGTTTTCATGGATCATGCAGCAGAAAAGACAGATAAAACCATCATTTAGTTGTAACTTTGAAGCTCGATTGTTGCACACTTGATTTAGAGCCTAATGGGTTTGTTAATGCTGCAGATAAGGAGGGCTGAGGGAGCTGGGGCTGCTCAGCCTGGAGAGGAGCCCCAGGGAGAGGGGACATCAGTGTCCCTGGGTGTCCCTGGGTATCCCTGGGTGTCCCTGGATGTCCCTGGGTACTCATGGGTGTCCCTGTCTGTCTCTGGGTGTCCCTGGGTGTCCCTGTGTGCCTCTGGAGGTTCCTGGGTGTCCCTGGGTGTCCCTGTCCATCCCTGGGTGTCCCTGTCTGTCTCTGTGTGTCCCTCGGTGTCCCTCGGTGTCCCTGTCTGTCCCTGGGTGTCCCTGTGTGTCCCCATGCCTGTCCCTGTCTGTCCCCATGTCTGTCCCTGGGTGTCCCCATGTCTGTCCCTGTGTCAGGGAGGGCAGAGCAGCCCCAGGCTCTGCTCCAGGCCCAGCAATGGCCCCAGAGCCCCGGGCAGGGACTGAGCCCAGCAATTCCCCTGCACAGGAGGCACAACTTGTGCCCTGGGCAGTGCCCAGCTCTGAGCAGAGCCCAGAGAGGCTGGGGAGTCTCTCCCTGGGGATATTCCAGAGCCATCTGGACACAGCCCTGTGTCCTGTGCTCTGGGATGGCCCTGCTGGAGCAGGGAGGTGACACCAGTGACCCACTGTGGTCTCTTCCAGCCTGACCCAGTCTGTGATTCTGTGAAGACCACAAACTCTCATCCTTTTCAATTTGAAGCAAACCTTAAGAAATCTCTCCTTTTTGACGTGTTCATCCAAACATTATCCATCAAATCACCCTGTTATTAAAAGGCTCTTGGCCAAGAAACACAGAAATAATCTTCTGGTGGGTTTTAGTTGGGCACACATTGAAGTGAGAGCACACTTCAGAGTTCAGCCTGCAATCTGTCCATATGAGAAGTCAATTATTTAGCAGGATCTTAGGGAGAGTTACAGGGGGAAAAATTATCCTCAGTAGCTTTTCAGGTTCTTACACAGCCTCTCCAGTGTCACCACTGCACTCTGTGGAGTGACAGACAAGGATCCACACACTTGAAGGGAAATGGGCCCTTAAGAAGGGAAGGTCCCCTCACTCTCTGGGATCTCTCTGAGATCACCCCATAAAGCTAAAAGAGGAAACCAGACAAAAGCAATAAATGCAAGGATCACCAGGACAATGATAGGCTGAAGAAGAAATAATCACATCTCTCTCCACATCTTATTGAGGTAAATACTTGGTGCTGGAAATTCTCATACCTCTGTGTAAAGTGGATCAAGAAGGAAGGATAGATCCAAATACCCAGACAGAATTATCTCCGCACTGGCTCCTGGGCAAGAAAAGCCTGAGAATGAAATACTCACAGCCATTAAGTTATAAATATATTTTAATTAAGTGCTGCAAGAAAGCTGCCCTGATTGAAAAATGAAGTGATATAATTGGTTCTGTTGGCAGCCCAATTTTGAACCGTGTACAATTCACACATTAAACTTCCTTTAGAGCTGAAGTTCCCAGTGTATTATAAAATGATAAAAGGCACTATTGCCTGATGATGTTCACTGCAATGATGTGGTACTAACGAGAGATCCTTTTCTACTCAAAAATAAAACCACTCCATTGGCTCACAGAATCCCAGAATGGTTTGGGTTGGAGGGAACCTCAAAGATCAGCCAGTTCCAATCCCCTGCCACGAGCAGGGAAATCTGAAATTAGAACAAATTGCTCAAGTCCCATGAGGAACTGTTCTGTGCATCCCCAGAAAATATTGGACCCCTCTTCAAAGGTGATCAATCACCTGCATTCAGCACCTCAAATTACCTTGTAATCTTCAGCTTTCTGGAACAATCCTGCTCTTCCAGGATGAAGATGAAGGCACATTTCTTCCACCTTTCGTTCCCAATCATGTGCAGACAGCAACACACACCTTCAAAATGTCTTTGTTTAACAATTTGTCACCAAAGTAGTGCAAAAAGACATCCAGAAGAAACCAAGGAGAGCATCTGAGCACTGTGGCAGTGGTGGTGTAAGAACATTGACAGACCAGGCTGATAAAAACAAAGAGAAAAGAAAATTAAAAGATGAAATTTCAGCTTCACAACAGTTTCAAATAAAGCTTCTTGTGAAGTGCAAACGACCAAATCTGTTGAGCACATACTTCCTTTTCAGTGTAGAACTTTAGGCGTAACCTTAAAGTTAGACACAAATTTAATTACTTTGCTCCGACAGAACCCTTGAGAGCTGTTCACCCAAATGTGAAGTGTAAAACAGAGTTTAATAGACACATTTTCAGGCTCTCCTAATTGTCGCTGCCATAATTCAGTTTTCTCTTAATAACATGCAATGACATTTTCACATCAATGCTGCGTCCTACAGCTTTCAGGAAAAGCAGAGACCTCCAACAAAATACCTTAAAAATCACTGTCCTGCTCAAAGCAAGGTGCAGTTTGGAGGGAGAGTTATTATTACCATCACCACCATTCTCCTTGCTGTTATTTTTATTAACTAGAGAACACATATAATCAGAAAAATAACCCCAGAACAAAACCACAAGACCAAAGCATTTTCAGGTATAAATTGTCCTTCCCTCAAATTATTATTTCTAGTGCAAGGCCAGAGATACTGTGATTCATTACAGAAAAAGCACTGGATGGTGACAGGACCGAGGCCACCTGCAAAAACAGCATGAAATAAAATAAAATACCAGGAGAAAGGGAGTCTTTCCTTTTTTTTTTTTTTTTTTTTCAGTGCAGGGCTCTGTCCCTGCCTCTGGCTGCTGAAGAAGCTGCATCTTGGGGGCAGAGGATGCAAAAGCAAATTTTGTGCTTTTGATCTGGAATCTTCACTTTAGTCTCCAGAAATCAGAATTTGAGGAGGAATGCTAAGAACCTCTAATAGAGACAAATAATTAATTTTCTTCACACAAATTGATTCCTCTTTATGCATTTCTCCTAGTGCATTTCTGTGCCAGCGATGGTTAATCCTCACCCACTTGTGCCCTAATTCTTTTCTGTTCTTTTTCAGTTAGAGATGCCAAGGTGTGTAAAATCAGATTTGTCTGCAATTAAGTACAAATGTCTGTGCCCTTTGCTCACTGCCCAGTTCTCCCCATCAAAGCAATGATCACTAAAGTAAATCAAGGGACTCTAAATCCTACACATACCTGTGTAAATATGTGCACACAGGGTGTGATAGGAGCTGTGCTGAGCTTGTTCTGTGAACACAGATAAAGGAACAAATCCAGAACTGGACCTTGCAGAAGTTGTGTGCAGTGTGGCTTCCTTAGAAGACACCCAGGTGTGTTCCCTGCCTGACACATCTTCCAGCTCAGCCTTGAAACCATTTCTCTGTTGTCACTGAATGCAGCAGATCCTGCTGTGCTTGGCACAACTTCTGTGGGACTTCTCAGTCAGCCCAGCTGAGAAACAGAATCCCAGGATCCCTGAGGTTGGAAAAGCCCTCCCAGCCCAGGGAGTCCCAGCTGTGCCCCATCCCCACCTTGTCCCCAGCCCAGAGCTCTGAGTGCCACCTCCAGGTGACACCTCCAGGGATGGGCACTCCAAACCTCCCTGGGCAGCCCCTGCCAAGGCCTGAGCCCCCTTTCCATGGGGAAATTCCTGCTGCTGGCCAAGCTGAGCCTCCCCTGGCCCAGCCTGAGGCCGTTCCCTCTCCTCCTGTCCCTGTTCCCTGGGAGCAGAGCCCGACCCCCCCGGCTGTCCCCTCCTGTCAGGGACTTGTGCAGAGCCACCAGGTCCCCCCTGAGCCTCCTTTTCTCCAGGCTCAGCCCCTTCCCCAGCTCCCTCAGCCCCTCCTGGGGCTCCAGACCCTTCCCCAGCTCCCTTCCCTGCCCTGGACACGCTCCAGCCCCTCCAGGGCTCTCCTGCAGGAGCCACAACTGGACACAGCCCTGGAGCACAGAGGGACAATCCCTGCCCTGCTCCTGCTGGACACACAATTCCTCATCCAGCCCAGGGGCCAGTGGCCTCTTGCCCACCTGGGCACCCCTGGGCTCGTGTCCAGCCCCTGGCACCAGTACCCTCAGGGCCTTTTCCAGCTTTTCCAGCCCCTCTGCCCAGCCTGGAGCTCCATGGGGTTGTTGTGACCCAAGGGCAGGACCTGACACATCCATGCAGCCTGTCCAGATCCCTCTGCAGTGCCTCCCTACACTCCAAGGATCCTTCTTGGTCCATTTGTGCCTGAGGATGTTAAATGCACACTTAGTTTCTGAGGTTTGGACAAAATCTCTCAGAGACTTTCTAGTGCTCTGTCTCACCAATGTTACGAACACTTGTGGGGCCCCTTCATTCATGTGAGAATCAAAAAAAAAAAAAAATCCTCTCACACACAAAAGAATTCTAATGTCCAAGTTTAGAGGCTGTTCCCTGATTCTTTTGTGCATAGTTATGTTTTTTTGGGGATATCATATTTGTCACAAGCAGCTCTAGTGTTCCCTAGGCAAGGAGAAAATAACCCACTTCTATTTCAGACTTTGCAGATCTGTAGCTGCTTTAAGGGATGAGGACATGCACTGGGGAACTACAGTCTTTAAATATATATATATTTACATATATATATACACACACACGCACACACATATATGTGTCTATATATATATTAAATATACAGGGGAGTACAGCTAAACTGAATGATTAAAATGTGCTGGCAACTTCATCAAAACCAAAATCTTTCTCCAGCTTCCAGCTGAAGTCAAGGGAGACACCAAATCACCAAATCTCCTGAGCTCCTGGGACACATCAATTATAAACTTGCAACTTTCCCCTCCTGTGCAATTACTCTGAACATCAGCTGAGGATCTCTCCTTGCACAGAACAAGATGTGAATGGTTGTCATTCAAATTAAGAGAGGATGTTTGGACATCAGGAAGTTCAGGCTAAGCCAAGGCTGCATTCCTCTCTTCATATATTTTATGTCCTCTCCTCATGTATTTTATATCCTCTCTTCATATATTTTGAGTGCACTCTGGCCCAATCTTTCCCTGCAGCCAAGCCTTGTGTGATCCTTTGCAGAAAAAGAGATCCAAACAATCCCCAAAGTGACTGATTTTGCACTTCTCTTCCCAGTTGACAAGGATGAAGTGTAATGTGCACTAATTAGTCTGAAATGATGGGAGCCTGAAATTATCTTCACCCTGCAATTTAGAACCTGGTAGTGATTTGTACCTAACCCACACATTAGATACTGAGACCTATATTCAGACTTCTCCTTTTAGACATCTTAAGTGTAGCTTTGCAGCACCTAAAATTTAGGCTTCTCACCCCACCAGCGTGATGCAGACTAGCTAAATTAGAAACTTTATGTGATCCTGGAAAAACAGGGAGTCAGGTGTTTCCAAAATCCTTTAGGAAGGCAGTTCAGGAATCCTGGGTTTATTGTGCAGAGTCTGCACTTTCTTGTAAGGTGATTCCTTGGCCTCACAGGGAAAATCCTGCACTTCAAAGCTAAGTTCTCCTCTGGCTCCTTGCATGGGGCTTTTTATCTTCTTTTTTTTTTTTTTCTTTTTTTTTTTCTTT
>VWZU01009075.1:896945-915066 GCA_013397095.1 Sterrhoptilus dennistouni
AAAAAAAAAGCCCAAAAATATTACAGATAAGACTGTTGGCCCACAAAGCCAACAGAACATAGAGCTTTGCTCATGTGCTGCTTTAATAGACGTTAAAATTATGAAGAAATATGTGAATCAAAGAAAAGTATCTGTTTTCCTACTAAAGCCTTTTAGTGGCAGAGAATCTATCACTCTGAAAAAACTGAAATGATTAGGCTTTCGATAGGCTAATAGAGAGTTTTTAATACACACAGACTATCATCTTCAAAATGGCAAAGCTAAAATTAGGCTTTTAAGCTCGCACACATGGGCTTTTCAAAAATAGTGGTGTGATTTAAGACTCTCCTGAGCTTCAAAATGCATCCCCTAATGAAGAAGCATAATTTGCTTCACTTTTATGACTTGCCAAAGTTATTAGAAAAGTGTTACCAGACAGATATGACATGGGAAGTGTTTATCAGTTGCCTTTTTTTTCGGGATGTTTGATTCCCCACTGTCTTTTTTCGGCAAGCACGAAACTGAGCAGTAAAGCAATTTATAACAAAGATGAAATTTTATTAGTACAAATCTAATAGAACAGATACAAGAAAACATTCAAAATTTACAATTTTAAAGTATTATTAAAAACGTAGTGCTATGTATTTAAAATATGATTAAAATCAATTAAATCAATTAAAATATTATTAAAACCATAGCCCTATGTATGTATATTAAATATATAAAAATATTTATTTTTAAATAATTTTATTTTTTATGAAAATACATTTTGTATTATAAAATATGAAAATTTTAAAATATTTTTGAGATTTTAAAATATTATGTGTACAGGCATGGAGGTTCTGCCAAAATTCAGTTCTAGCAAGTCACAGAATCACAGAATGAGGGGAAGAACATTTTATTAAAACGTTTTCCATTGTTCCAGATGTATTTTCTCTGTACTGACCCAAGATTAAGTCATCCTAAATAAAATTCTACCCATTGTCAAACCAAGCCTCAACATTTTTTTTTGTTGGTTTTTTTTTTTTTTCTTTTGCTTGCAGGTTACCACAAAAACTATTTCCAGATATCGTCAAAGGGTGAAATAAGTTCAGTGCTGATGACATGTGTGTTGTAGGGCAGGAATGCACTCCCTGTGCTCCAGGAAATCTGGTTCTCCAGGATGGGGATGCTGACATGGCAGGTGTGGATCCAAGTCTCACCTGCCTCTGAGGAGCTGCACAAATGCTCCACGCTGGGACCACCCAGCTGGGACTCAGCTCCTTCCTGACACATCCGATCTGTGCTGATAAAAGAATCAGCTCTAATTTAAGGCGCTTACACAACGAGGGGGAAGAGAAAACAGGCTGGAGAGAACATGCAGAACGTCTCTATGGCCTCTACGTGGGTTTTTTATGGGAAACCTTTCCCTTGATGGAAACAGGAAGAAAGTTTGGAGGCTCTGCACTCACCAAGACCTACTCTGAACAGAAATGTTTGCATTTTGGTAGAAAACATAAACAGTGAGTGATTTCTGGGGCTGGTGGGCTCAGTTCTTCCCTGTTGTCACATTGAATTAGCCTCAAAGGATCAGCCTTTGGCTCACACACCTCAAAGGTACCCACAGGCTTCTCAGTGTATTTGCACAGGGAAAAAGACCTTTTTATCCCCCTGTACATGTCATCCTTTCCCTTTAATCTACACATCTAACATTTCCCTGCTTCCCAGTGGAATGTGCTGCAGAAATTTCCTTTTAATCCCACTTTAAAAGACTGACCAGCTGGAGAAGTCTCAAGTTTGAAAATGGCATATTAAAACCCAAGTGTTACTACAGAACAGCTCGGGAGCTTATCCTTGACAGGACTTTTTTCACAGGGGAAATTCCCAAATGTTTCCATGGCAGTCTCCAAGAGTTTTCTGCCTTGGTCTGTGGCTAAGCCTGGCTGGCTTCTGTAAAAGAATTAACTTATCCAAAGAAAATCCAGAATTTTCTCCAAAGTCCACAGAAAACCAGGCACTGCCAGAAGTCAACTCATCCTCCATGTGGATACAAGAAATTTATATCATTTCCATGGACAGAACAACCAGGACAACATTCTGGTTTAAATTTGAAATATTTAAATAAAAAAGTTGTCATGGAATCATGGAATGGTTTGGGTTGGAAGGAACATAAAAAACATTTTCTTCCAACCCCCTTCCACTGTCTCAGGATGCTCCAAACCCCATCCAGCCTGGCCTTGGACACTTCCAGGGATCCAGGGACAGCCACAGCTTCTCTGGCCACCCTGTGCTGTTGCCTCAGTTGCTGTAGTGATGAAATCATCACTTTTGTTGTCATTATTTATTCCAAAAAAATGCCTAGAAACTTCATTTCCAAGAAGTAACCTCGTCCAAATGCTTTTCAAGAAATGGTGCTTATCCTGGAGCCCCCCAAATCTAAACTCTGACAAGGAGAAAATAAAAGAATTGGATGCAGCCAGCCATCCTCATAAGCAATGCCTTCATCATGAGTTTCATTCAGCTCTCTTGGGGAGTTAGAAAGGCTGTAAATGGCGGTGACTGGGCTGGAATTTGTCCCCCATTGCCCAAATTCACCATCAGAGCCCCACCTGAGTGATCCAGCAGCAGAGGGGACTCTGTTTCTGGACCTCCCAGCCACCTCTGGGGCCACCTGGTAGAGCCCAGTTTGAGGTCAAGCCACGAGAGATTGTTTAAGGAATGACTGAACAAACAACACATATCCTGAGACATTCTTTACCCGTGGCAGGATTTAATAGAGTTGACATGATAAAATAATTGATCACAGCTAAGAGAAGGCAATAATGTAATACAGAGATAAGCATATCTTTCACATGAGCATTTTTAATTTAGTGGCTTAATTTAATATTTTAGGAAACTAATTTAATATTCTTTGCTACTGTTTTGAGGATCCATCATCATGTTTTCATCATTCTGTTTGATTTTACATTCATTTCTGTCACTGTAGCACTGCTCTACGACTTCAGTAATCTAATCTGCTTGATTTTTTTCCTTGTTGATTTATAATTTCAATTTCAATTTTGTTTTGTCCTTTAATAATTTAATCTGGTAAGTGATTTGTGGTGTTGCAGACAGATCTCTGTAACAAGAGACAACAACCTCCCTCTCTTTTCAGAGAGCACCTTTCAACCCTCTCAAAAACATCAGGGAAATTAATAAACTGAGGTTAATTTGTTTATTCTGAGCCCTCTAAATATCCATTAATTCCTGACACAACTGCTGACTCCTGCAACGATTATGGAAGTGCTTAACAAGTGTTCAGCATCATCCTGTACAATCTTTTCCTTACTCTGGGCTTTGCCTAATGTGATTCACTCACAAAACCATCTCTCACAAGCACAACAGAATCCCTGTGTCAGCTGTTGGCAAATAAATACAATGAAAATTAATGCATTGGACATCTAAAAGTTGAGTTTCTGGTGATAAAGATGCTGTTACAAAGCAAGGAGGAAATGGAGAACAGAGAAGTTTTGATTTGCCGCTAATAAAATCAACTTGACCAATGTGAGAAAACCTAATTTACTGAGTTTGTTCATATTTACCTCCGTGGGATTCTGCAGCAAGCTATCAATTGTTGTAATGACTGAATGCATCAGTCTTGCTGAGGCTCAGGATTCAGGGAATATAACATTAGAAGAAGGCAGGAAAAGGAGCACTTTCCTCAAGAGTTTGACAGAGGCAGGGAGTTAAAGCTGCAGGTCTTTACTGGCATTTTCATTTCACTCATTTGCAGACAACAGAGAGGACATTTACTTTCATGTCAGGGCAAAATCATTGAATTAAAAGCAGTTAATCTCCTGGAAAGGTTGTGCAGGACGTTTTGAGAGGTGGTGCTACAATGTCAGAAGACTGAATGACGACACAGAGGTGTCTAAAGACCAAGGAACAACGATTTCAGTGAGGTGACTTAGTGGTAGCTAAGATAATTTAGCCTGCATGAAAACCTTCCAATGTCACATAATTCTACATCACAACAGTGACATTTGAAGTGCTTTCACCTTTTTTTTATGCCATAGAAAACTCCATGCCTGGAAAATGTCAGTATTTTTGTTCTGCTGCCTGTGGTATGCATTGCAATCCCATGAGGTTTTCCATCAAGGATCCCTTGGCATCTCCCCTCACTCCCTCCTCAGAGCTGCTTCCAGTCCAGGCAGGGATGTTGAGTGCTGGTTTTGATGCCTTGCTGGGCACTCCTTGCTGGGTGTTGCTTTGGTCCAGGAGGGTTTTCCAGATGCCTCATTGTCCCATCTGGGTCACCAGAAACGGATGCCTTGGGAAGGCTGACCTGGAACAGAGACTGGACAGAGATAGAGAATAAAGTAGATATTTATTAAAAGGCCTCCAGGATCCACCTTGGGCAGGACAAGAGCCTGGCCAGGGCTACACCCAGGGTGGACCTGAAATGGTCACAGATGGACATATGGTCAGAAGGTCTTACATTTTTATAAGTTTTGGTCCATTTCCATATTGAGGTTTAATTGTCCAGTTACAGCTTCAGGTTGTGAGGACCCATCCTTCTTTTTCCTCTCTTCAGTCCACCCTTGTTTGTGCTTTTGGGCCTGAAAGTTGTCCTTGGTGTGCAGCAGGAAAAGGATTTGTTTTGTGTCCCTGCTCTGTGCGGAATTGTGTGACACTGACTGTGAGCTCAGAGCTGCACCCCTGGGCAGCACAGTCTGAAAAACATCAAAGTTAAACTGAAGGCATCATTATCATCCCCCAATCTCTTTATCCACTTTCGGTTCTTCCCACAGTTTTTAAATTTGATTTCATCGGTGAACAATAGGTTCTATGTGCTGGATTTGACAGAGAGCATGTTCCTCCTCTCCCGTGGATGGAGCAACCCCCAGGTGTCTGAAATTCCAGTTCCAGGAAAGATCCTGTTGCAAAAGGATTCCTCTTGCTAAAATCTGTGTTTAAGTCCCAAGCACATGGAGCGGTGATTAACTTGAAGAAAAGATTATTGGAGGTTTCACTGGAGTGAAATGTTTTTTCCTTGAGTCTCTTATGAATTATTTTAGTGAAGGTCTCCTCTCTCCTTCAAAAATCTCCACCTAGGGCACGTGGCTTTCTGGAAAAGTTTCATCCAAGTGGAATTCAAGTTCAGTAAGAAGATTAGAATTAAATACAGGCTCTTATGTGGGAAGTATTAAACAACCTGAATAACAGGGAATGGTTCCTCCTCCGCTAATAATACCAATTTACTTCCTTACAGCTGCAGGAGGAACTACACAATCCCCAGCAGCTTGCCAGGAAGATCAAGCTTTTATCAACACCAAATTCCTTTTTTTTTTTTTTTTTTTTCAAATTAAGAAACAGCTGAGAAACAATTGGGAATGATCTGTTTGCTCATGAAAAAGAAAGCTCTGTGTCCATAAATCTCCTGGCCATATTTGTGAACCAATATTGTTCTAGGTACTTGGATCCAAAAATTAACTTTAGTGTCACATTTCCTACTTCATCTGCATAGAGCAATCAAGTGTTGATTTATAATGACCTAAAAGAAGAGATTTGGAATTTATCATTCAATGTATGTTAATTTTTTTTATTTCCTATATTCAGGCACTTGCTGTTGAAGTGTAGAAAAATTCATTTGTAGCACAAATGTTCTCAGAAGCAACAGCACCTTTTGTGAACTCAGTGAAGTTAAATTGCAACACAAATTAGCTAATGAAGAACTTAATTAGTAATTTTTCAAACTCAAGCACTTATTAGGGGAAAAAAGGAATAAAAATGACTGCTACCTACACCTGAGGTGTGAAAAAACACCTCAACATTGTATAAATAAATGCAAAAAAAAAAATCGTTGTAGAAAAGCAAGAGATTTTATCCCTTAAAATGCAAACTGCAAATCCCCAAATATCTACACAGTTTAATGAAAGGTAAAAACACCCATGCTATAAAGTACAAGTAAAACATAATTCTGCAGAAATATGATATTTATTCACAGCCCAAGAGATGCATTTGTACAGATTCTCAGCACTTGGCAGCCAACACGGCCTTGGTTGTGACCTGTTTTTCCAAGGCATCATTAGAGACATAAATACCTTTCAGTAATCCCAGCCCCTCTCTTTGGGAATACAATCCACTAAATGAAAACCAGCGCCCAACAAGTCCTTCAATTCAGAGTTTGGAAGCACCTGTGTGGACTGCAGTAAACCACTCAGCACATACAGAAATCTATTTACATTTCAGAGAAATGAAGTGCAAAATAAGTGTTCTGACCCTGGTCTCCCCCCACGCAAATTAATGTGGTGTTTAATCCGCCTTTTGAATCTAAGGAACTACAGATGAAAGTTTTTATGGTGGTTTGGCTGCTGTCCTTCAAGGGGAATTCTAAACAACTCCCTCCTTTATCTCTCCACCACAACAATTCCCATTCAGCCTCTCTTGGCACCCCAAGCAGAATACCATCAACGATTTTGGAAACTCCATCACTGCTCTCCCAGCAGAGAAAATCAAGGACAGGGGATCTCTCCAGCCATGAGCAGTGGTCTCAGCCCACCAGCAACTCAGTCCCTATCCCAGTCTCCATTAATGTCCTCTTTTTATAGAATTGTTAGAGTCTGAGAAACTTAGAATTTGAGGTTTTGGTGTGTAGTAATACATATGAGTCAAGATGGAGGATTTGGGGCATTGTCTAAGTCCTTCTTCTTCACCTTCTTCTTCCTTCTTTTTCACGGGCTTGAGTGGTTTTCTGTAACTGGGTGAAAAAGGTCCTCATTGCGGACCTTGGGTGGTCATTATTGGGTTGAAAACATAAATAATATGGGTGTCGCCTTGCTATTGGGGGACTATTGCTTAAATAAGATGGGAAAAAGTTAGAAGCACTCCATCTTACCTTATTTTCCTAGCATGCTACGTGAGTCTGTACATAGGTAAGATATAATAAACATCCAAGTCCAAACTCAATCCTACGTTTCCCGTATTATTCATCCTCTCACAGGGCATTATTTGTGACAGGTTTGGCTTCTGTTCTTCCCAGAATCATTAAGGTTGGAAAAGACCTCCAAGATCATCGAGTCCAGTCTTTGACTTCTCACCAACCTGTCGACTGAGTGCCACATCCAATCATTCCTTGGACACCTCCAGGGATGGGGATTCCAAACCTCCCTGGGCAGCCCCTGCCAAGGTCTGACCACCCCTTCCATAAAGAAAAAGCATTTAGATGCTGCAGATTCCATACAGTATCACCATTCCCACAGGTATCTTTGCTCCTTCCGCAGGTCAGCCAAATCCCCAAATGTGATGGTGTCAGAGTCTGTCCAAGGATGTGATTTGCCTCACGACTGTCTCCAATGATTGAGGACTGAGACCCCAGACTCTGAAAGGAGCCCCTGGCCTGGCTGAGGTGGAATGTTTGCCAAGTCTTGGAGGACTGGTGTGCATCTCCATGAGAACGGAGTGCAAGAGCAATGGGACTGGTCACAGTGGACTGAGCCAAGGCTGCTTGTCCATACCAGAGGTACAGTTTGCAGCTTGGCCCTGAGCATCCAACCTCAACACAGGTGGTTCCTGCCTTGGCTCTGTGCCCCTCGCTTTGGTTCCCTTTGGCTCTGTCCCCTCGCTTTGGTTCCCTTTGGCTCTGTGCCCCTCGCTTTGGTTCCCTTTGGCTCTGTGCTCCTCGCTTTGGTTCCCTTTGGCTCTGTGCTCCTTGCTTTGGTCTCTGCCTTGACCAACCTATAAAAACTCTGGAGACCCCGCTCACTTTTGTGATCACCCCACTGGAGAAGATCATGTCTGTGGGCATCTCTAGGCCTCGAGGACTCATCCCTCCACGTTGGTAGCTATAATCCCCTTCCGCTCTTTCTCTATCTTTCTTACTATTCTTTATTTTCTCTCCCCACTATCACAGTTGTTGGCACTAAATAAAGGTGCATTTTTGATTGAGTAAACTGAGTTGTCCCCTGCTGTGTCTTTTGCACTCTGAGGTCCTTAAAATGAACCATCAGGTTCTCCACATATATTTGTGGACCCTGACAGAGGATCACACGTGGGGAGATGTCCAGTCACAAAACAGGAGAGCACATCCCAGGACCATGGGATTCAGCTGCCAGAGGGGAATGTAGGGATGGAGCAGGAGCAGCTGCTCCTGCTGGGTGCACCAGGCACAGTTTGGAACAGGAGGCAGAGCTGTCAGACAAGAGTGAGTGGAGGGAACACCTCAGGGAATGTGCCAGACGAGGCACGGCAGCATCCATGGAGGAGATAGGGACTCCACAGGCCTCCTTGACATCTGCAGAGGGACAGGAATAGCAGAAGGTGCTACAGATCCATCTGGGAGCCCGAGTGCAGTGGGGAGTTTTAGGTCAGGCAAGGAGTGCCACGGGAAGGTCCAATTCCATGAATTCCAGCAGTCTGGTGATCTGCAACTTGAACCACATCAGTAAGACAAAACAGGAGTGGGGTGAGAGCCCTGCCCAGCTGTGTCTCCATGCACTTCCCACCTCCAGACACCTCATGCAGGTGCTGGCAGGTACAGAAGGCTCCTGCTGCAATGAGAGGCAGCCAGTGCCACTCATCCCCAGTGCCACTGATCCCCAGAGTCACTGATTTCCTGTGTCATTGGTCCCCAGTGTTCTACAGCTTCTCCACAGCCTAATATTGGGTGGATTGAGTAGGTAAAGAAAAATTCTGCTTTCTTCTGTCTTAACACAGACCTGCAAAAGATCCTGAGCAGCTTCCAAAACCAATTCCCAGCTCTGGGGTCCCACCACAGAAAGGACGTGGAGCTCAAGGAGAGAGTCCAGAGGAGGCTCCAGGATGAGCAGAGGGATGGAGCAGCTCTGCTGGGAGGAAAGGCTGGCACAGCTGGGATTGTTCAGCCTGGATAGGAGAAGNGACAGGACACAGGGAATGGCTTCCCAGTGCCAGAGGACAGGGCTGGATGGGATCTTGGGCAGGAATTGTTCCCTGGGAGGGTGGGGAGGCTCTGGAATAGAATTCCCAGATTTGCTGTGGCTGCCCCTGGATCCCTGGCAGTGCCCAAGGCCAGGTTGGACATTGGGACTTGGAGCAGCCTGGGACAGTGGGAGGTGTCCCTGCCCATGGCTGGGGTAGAATTGGGTGAGTTCTAAGATCCCATCCAATCCAAGTAATTCTGTGATTCTCTGTCTCTCTTCATCCCCTCTGTCCCTTCAGAGCTTCCTCCACATCTACTCACTTCCTGGTGTCTTTTAAGCTTTGATAATTATCCCATAAATATTTACTATCCTCCCAAAAACTTTTCAGCAAGAGGTTGTGACCTGTTCAGGAAGAGGTTCAGTAAGAGATCTATGGCCCTTTATCTTCCTATTCGACACAATCTGAAAATTATTGGATCATGGAAATAACTTCTGCCCACTGATTCATACCTGGGAATGACCCAGGCCAATCAAATATAATTAAGCTCTAGAGGCTCAAGCCATCACTCACTATTAAGGTACTGGGAAAGGAAAAATATTTTTAACACATTAAGAATTCCTGAAGCTTTAATATAACTTACAGCTGTCAGAAAAAGCTGGAGTTGTAGCAAAAGGTAACATATCCACCTAAGTGAGCAAGTGGTGTTGCTGTAGAAGACTCTGTTCCTTTACACTTGAGATATTTTTCATTACAAAACTATGGAGTAGCAAGGATCAGTAAAAATCAAGAAATCATTTAAAGACTCATTTACTTTCAGCTGAGCACAGGGAAGAAGAAAACATTTTGGCTTGGAGGGGAAAAGAAAACTTGAGGAAGGAAATGTAACTAGAAAACAGAAAAACATCATGTCACTGGAGATAAAAGTTTAGTTCCTGGCATCTCATTTATCTTCATAACTCGATAAAGGAATAGAATGGATATTCATTTCTAAATTTATTTTATACATATTTGTTGATAAGGATGTGATCTTTTGACTTTTTCATAACCTACTGGAGATAAACATCCTTAAAACAGGCCCTCCAGCACTTTCAGAAGCCAGCCTTCCATCTATAATTAACAGTGTTTTCTTCTTCTTCTTCTCAGAGTTTTGACCTATCTTCCACGTGGATTTCAATAATATTGTTTATTAGGCTCTTTATTATGTCTAATATGTCAGACAGTCTGTCACAAACACAGCTTAAAATGCAATAATCAGGAAAGGAGAGTCAGTGGTTTTATCAAGCAATAACTCCCCAGTCACAGCCTGATCTGTGCATACATTATTTCCTCACACAATCTAAAACAAGGAGATTGGCAAGGAGGAACAAGAGCCTGCCAAATATTGCCAGAAACAGTCGAACAGAAATGTTAATACAGTACATTAATTAATGTTAAAAGCTTGCCAAAGGTTTAAATGCGTGACAGCTGGCAAAGTTGCCAACTAAAGTGAAGGTGGATATGAGAATTACACACCTGAATGCTATTTTTTTTTCCTGGTGGAGCAAATTTACAACATTTTTATTATTTTAATGACTTGCAAGATGATTTCCCCAACAGATTTATGAGATATCAGAGAGAGGGTTTGACTGTCAGATGGGTCACACCAGCCTCATTAATTTTGGAAGGCAGGCTGAGAAAAATAAATGCCACTTGCTTTTGGTGGAATGCATCGCTAGGATTCTGATATTTAATTTGAATATGGGACGGAAGTTAGAGGGAAAGCAGGGGGAAGAGGGAGGATTACTACAAATACTTGGTGATCTTTAACACCCTGTCCCAGCAGCTGGAAATGGTCTGAGACAGAAATTCAGGCAGGATGAGTTCAGACTGGCTGCTGAATTTTGTCTGCTCAGGCTTTTGCTGCACACGGGGTGCTGAGACAGGTCTATACCCCAAAGCTTTACCAGCTGAGCCCACAGATGTTGGCAGATGTTGCCTCCCACAAAGAGCCGCCAAAACAGCAGGATTGGGCTTGCTGAGCCCTGGAGGTCACAGCATGGGAGGAGCACCCTGAGACCCACCAGGGGAAGATTTTTGCCACCAAATCTCTGGGAAAATAAAAAGCTGCCAGAGAAACTGAGAAGGGTGCAGGGCCTCAAGCAGAGGGTGGGCTGCAAGTTCACAAGGGGAAAGTCTTATGGGGGTTTAACTCACCCACGGAGCTCTGCAGCACATGGAGCTGGTAACATTTCACTTGCCATTTCTGGAGGTTGCTCAGAGCATTTCAGGGCATGGAAGTCAGTAAACAAACCCAAAGTCTATTATTGTGTTCTGAGGCATTGTCTGCTCCCCCGCAGCATAAATCAGTGTCAGGAACAGGGAGTGCAGAGCAGCTGCAAGGGCTGAGCACAGGGAGCTTTCTCCTTCCCTGAGCAATGATTTTAAGGGGGACATCAGGATGAGAATTCCCAGCACATCAGAGGTGATCCTGCCCCTGTGTCCAGCCCTGGGGACACCTCTGGGTGCTGTGTCCAGCCCTGGATCCTCAGCACAGCAGGGACAGGAGCTCCTGGAGCTGAGGAAGGGCCTGGAGCATCTCCGTGCCCAGGAAAGGCTGAGGGAGCTGGGGCTGCTCAGCCTGGAGAGGAGCCCCAGGGAGAGGGGACATCAGTGTCCCTGGGTGTCCCTGTGTGTCCCCATGTCTGTCCCCTGTGTGTCCCTGTATCAGGGAGGGCAGAGCAGCCCCANTGTCCCTGTGTGTCCCCATGTCTGTCCCCTGTGTGTCCCTGTATCAGGGAGGGCAGAGCAGCCCCAAGCTCTGCTCCAGGCCCAGCAATGGCCCCAGAGCCCCGGGCAGGGACTGAGCCCAGCAATTCCCCTGCACAGGAGGCACAACTTGTGCCCTGGGCAGTGCCCAGCCCTGAGCAGAGCCCAGAGAGGCTGGGGAGTCTCTCCCTGGGGATATTCCAGAGCCCTCTGGACACAGCCCTGTGCCCTGTGCTCTGGGATGGAGCAGGGAGGTGACACCAGTGACCCACTGTGGTCCCTTCCAGCCTGACCCAATCTGTAAAACCAACTCAAACACCTTGGAGAGCACAATTCCCCTTCAGCACTTCAGCTCTGGTCAGCTCCAGGTGAAGCCTGCAGGCTCCCAGCCTCTCTCAGCCCCTCCAGTTTTAGCTGGACTTTGTGCTGTGGTCACAGTTTTGGGTCTGATTTCCAGGTGGCAACAAAGCCCTTTCTACACCAGCCATGAATGAAATAAATAAGGGTAACCCACTAGAACTGGCACAGAATTGAGGGGGGAAAATCTCTGCCTTTTCTCACGAAAGAACCATCCCACCATTTCCCTGTCCATGAAGATGAAGGTGAAGATGAGGCTGCTGAAGGCTTTCCTTGACTGGAAATGAAAAGAAATGTGATACCAGCCATATACATGATGGAGAGGTGCCAAATGAGCAAGTCTGGTGTCAAAGGCTTACAGATCTCACTTTCTTTCTCAGAGACCTATAAAAATGAGCTGAGTGAAGGACTGAAGTACTGATGTGCCTCCCTCCTAAATCCACCTGCATTTATGTCCCATTTAGACCCATCCTTTCCTCTGCCAGGTCAACACAACACCTGCAGCACTTCATTTATGATGAAAATATTTGAAAATGTTAACAGCCTTGGATGATCTCTTTCTAATGAGAGAAGACCCTTATAAATGATAAGAGGAGTCATTTTAAACTAACAGGAGGATTCTCCTGCCACCAAACGCTGCAATTCATGAAACCTTTCAGGAGGATTTTTTTACCCAAGTCACAGGGATAACCTCACACAGCCACTGTATCCACATTTCCCATTCTGCTGCTTTATTAATCCCTAGGAGCACATCAAGGACTTGCCTTGGATCCCTTCCCAAAGGAGGATCCCCACACCTATGAGGCTGCAGGCCCCTCATATTCATGTTCCCACATGTCCCCTGAATCCACAAACCCAAGAAAACAGTGGGCAGATTCTGCTGAGGTTCCTCTATTCAGTTGGAGTTAGGATTATAGATTTATTTAAAAAGCACCTACGTTGGAATTTAAATTTGATTTCTTCTGCCAGCGAAGTTAATGGGGGAATATTTTTTTCCCCTCACAGAGCTGTAGGTTTCTCACCCTCAACAGTCAGCAAACATGAGACACATTGCCAGGTAAATTGTTTTCCCACACATTCAGCTCTCCCTCTGTCTCACATTCTCACAGACTTCAGGCTCCAGGAGAGGAAAGTTCTAGAATTCTTTAGCAGATTCCTTTTGGGGCACTTTTGGAACCTCTCAAAACACGAATCCCATTTTATTGTCACCAAATCTACTGCACAAATTATATAAGGACATAATGTAGATGGACATTATATAACTCCAGCCATGGGCAATGTCTTTTCTCTCACTGTGAGAAGCAAAGTGGAGATTTTCTGATCATAATTTCACATTTTAGCCCAGGACTAACACTGAACTATTCTACACTCAAAGACACACATACACAAAGCTCAGAATTATTTCCATTTGCTCCTCGTCATCAGAAATTCTGAAGGGAACAACACAAGACCTGAAGAGGTTTCAGTGATTTCTTAAGGACGTTTTAGTACAAAATGTTTTCTGATGAAATCTGTCATGTTTGGGACCAGCTGAAAGTGTTTTCCTTGCACCACTAGATTTTCTTGAGATTTCAAAAATCCTGTTTTTTCCTCTGCCAAATAGAGTGCAGCAATTTAAAAAACACCTCCAAAAAAAGAAAAATAAATTAAAAAATTGTTTACTCACATTGTGCAGTTTCTGAGTTATAAGAATACATTTTTTTCTTAATAATATAGATTTTTATTCTTTTTAGTTAATGCTTGAAACTTTTTAAGGGGAAAAATAGTCACTAAAAATGAAGTTTTATAGATCCAAATAATAAAACACTATTTTGTATTTGTCCAGGATGGCTGTGGGAGCACCTCCATCCCTGGAAGTGTTCAAGGACAGGCTGGAAGGGGCTCTGAGCAACCTGCTCTTGTGGAAGGTGTCCCTGCCCATAGCAGGAGGTTGAAAATGGATCTTTAAGGTCCCTCCCAACCCAAATAATCCTGTGATTCTCTGATAAAAACCGTACTGACAATTTTGAAAGCTTTTTCCAAACCATTTACAGCCAGGTTACTCATTGCCACCATATCTGCTTTCTACTAAATTTGGAATATTTGGGGGGAAAAACCCACCAGAATTCCAAAATAAATAGAAATATAAAAGGAAAAATAAGAGCTTTTCAAGTAATTGCTGACAAGGTCTATTTGAAAAAGCCAAACCCCAACATCTGAATGTTTTCTGCATCACATCCTATTAATATCCTGCAGCCAAACTTGCCCATTTCTACAGTGCTACAAGGAGAGTATTTCCATGAAAGCCATTTGAACTATGGGACATAGAGAAACCAGGCCAAAAATGCCCCCAAAAAATGGGATACAAACAGCCAAGCCAGTAGAAGATGACTCTGAATTGAAACTTTTCAAAAAGTGTAGCCCTGGTTTCATGTCTGAGATGTTTTGGTTCTCTGAAATTCTTTTCCCAGGGAATTTTCTGTAAATAAGAGAAACATTTTTGTAAACTGTAAAACTGTAACTTTGTTTTTCATTCCATTTCCTAGGAGGGACTTCTTCTTGATGTCCCTCTGCTCTGACCAATGTGAGTGAAGAGGTCTGTCTTTTTGTCACCAATCACACTGGTCTGTGGTAAAATAGGATATAAAAGAGACACATCCCAAAAATAAAGGAGTCATTTTCAGCCTTCTGAAATTCAGAGTCTGTGTCATTGTGGTGTAAAACAGCATCAAAAAAGGTGTCAGGGAAGAATGTTTGTCTCAGGATTCTTTATAAATACTGGGAATAATCTGTCCCCCAGAGCCAGATCCATGTCCAGCACTCACTCCAAACTGAGGAAATGCTCTTTGCTGCTGATTCAGCTGAAACTGAGACTGCCCAGTTGGTGCCTGGTCCAGTGTGAAGAAGGGAATGGTCACTCCAGGCTGAGAGAGTGCAAATGTTGAGGGAATTTCACGCCTTGTCTGCCTCGTTGCGGAGCAGATGATTTTAATAAAATGCACCCAAGTGCTCCAGCAGGCTGCCAAATCCCAGGCTGAATATTTGGAAGTACCTGTCTAATGATTGAAGACAGAAATGAATTCACAAGTTCCCTGCCCAGCGGTGCAACAAGAGCAAAAAGAAAAAATACCACCCAGTGTGGAGGGCTGACAAAAATATTCCCTTTTCCTCTTTGCAACAAACGGGGAGTGAAAAACCTTCCTTCTTCCCCTGTTCATTCCCTGAATGTGAAATGACAATGGAGGGTTTTTTGCTGCCACGCTCCAGGCAGATTTCAAAGAGAAAGTCTGCGTGTTCCCCTTGGAAAAAAAAAAAAAATTAAAAATTGCACAATTTCCAGGCCAGGAGAGTCTGGGAGCAGGGCACAAGGTTGGAAAACAAGATTCGAGTGAAATGCCAAGTGTGGAGAAGATGGAGGGGAGAGTTTAAAGGAAAACCTGTGAAAATAGGGAAAATGCTTTCAAAGACAAAGCAGTGGGGCTTTTTTTGCTTTATGGTTGTGTGACATCTGCTTTCCTCCTTCCCCTGGTGACTGCAGCAGGCTGGAAGTGGTGCAGGAGGAAGTCTGCACCCCAGGATCTGCCAGGAGTCCCCAGGTTTTTGCAGCACAAAGGAGCAGGTCATTAAACATCATTCAAAATCGTCAGGAATGCAAAATAAATTATTTTTTGGTTTGTGTTTGGTGTCCCTGGCAGGGGTGCACCTCCAGATCAGAGACGGGGCACAGGGGATGAACAAAATCCTGGGACACTGATGGCTGGTGTGAGAACATTCATGGCACCACAACAATGGGAACAGGGAATGGAGTCAGAATTTTAAACATCTCCTGGGAAATCAGGGCCACCTCAGGTGCATCTTTTGGTGTATCCCATGTGGTGTGTTTGTAGCAGAGCTAAATAGCATCAATTTGCAATGACTGGACACAATTTTGAGGGGGTCCTATGGATATTTTGCATGTAAAGCCAATAAATAAATAGATACACTGGGGGGAGGGGGGCACGTTTTTTTTAAATAATTAATGGGGTTTTCCCATAGTTTCCTTAAGAAAAAAAATGAAATCATGCAATCTGTCTTCTTGTCTAATCCTTCTGTCCAATTGTTTTTGAACCTTTCACATGAGATAGCATATTTGGAGGCACTGGGCAGGCAAAGAGAGCATCTGTGCCGGTGGGATAACCCTGTGCCCCCTGCTGCAGGAGCAGGGAATTCGAGGAGTCTGTAACACAGAGAGGTTGTTTTTAGCAGGTTAGACCCCACTGCCATCAAAACTCTCCTGAACACTGATGCCTTCAGTTTTAGTTTTGATATATTTCACATTCTGTGGTGCCCAGGGGTGCAGCTCTGAGCTCACAGTCAGTGTCACTCAGCTCTGCACACAGCAGGGACACAAAACAAATCCTTTTCCTGCTGCACACCAAGGACAACTGGGACAAGTTCTCAGGCCCAAAAGCACAACCAAGGCTGGGCTGAGGAGAGAAAACAAGAAGGATGGGACTTCACAACCTGAAGCCATAATTGCAAAATTAAACCTCAATATGGAAATGGACCAAAACTTATAAAAGTGTGAGACCTCGTGACTAGTTGTCCATTTTGTGACCATTTTGTGTCCATTTTGTGACCATTTTGGGTTCACCTTGGGTGTAGCCCTGGCCAGGCTCTTGTGCTGCCCAAGGTGGATCCTTAAAGCCCTTTCAATAAATCTCTACTTTATTCTCTGTCTCTGTCCAGTCTCTGTTTCAGCTCAGCCTTCCCAATGCATCAAGACCACCACACCAAGAGTGCAGAGAGCCTTTTGTCATCTCTCCACCCCCCTGTACCTGCCCAGAGCTCTGCCAGTGTTTTGCCAGCAGAAATCCAGCACAATTCTATCATGGCATGCCACAACCAGCACCACAGGAAAAATCCGTGGCATTACTTTGAGCACTTTGAGCTGAAAAATGACGAGAAATTTGACATTTGATTCTTTGTGCTCTTTCCCATATAAAATAAGGAATATCTTGATGAATAACCACAGAGCTGCAAGAATCAAATGCTGCAAATCCTCATAAGGGAGGAGAAGGGGAATGAGATAGTTTTGGGGGTGCTCTGAAGTGACTGAGTTGCTACTGCAGAATTCCTTGCAGGTATTTTGTTCTCAGGGTTTAGCCTTAAGCTTTGCCACCCTCATTTTACAGACCACATTTACCAGCAGGACCAAACCACATCAAACCAGCTTTTGCAAGAAGAGATGATCTGTTGCAACACCTAAAACGACATAAAGTCCCAAAATACACGATGACACGATTTATCAGCACATAATTACCTCAGAGTAACTGGTGGCCTCTTGTCTCAGTCAAATTATTATTATTATTATTATTATTATTATTATTATTATTATTATTATTATTATTATTATTTCCTATTTGCATGCCCACAATAATTTATTGAAGGAGGTTTCCAGCAGAGATGTCCTGTTGAGGAGGTGTGAGCTGAAGATTTTATTTCCCAGAGGGGAGAGCTGGTGGGCTTTGACTCATTCACCCAAGGCAAGGTACAAACCTGCAGCTCCACAGGGAGGTTGGTTTTTTTTTCCCCTGCCAGCCCACAATCTGTGTTAATTTCTTTAAGTGTGATATTAAAAACACAGCAAATCTGTAATATCTTCTAGAGAAATGGTTGGAATAAACAGGAGACCTGCTGGAATTTACAAATCGTGTGTGACAAGTGAGCACAGCACCATGTTTCATAGAAACAGTGAATTGGACACTTGCCTGATTCAGCAAAGAAGCTGTCTTAATAATTTGCATTTCACTTAAATTTTATCTGTCCCCTAGTTTTATTTCCAAGAACTTGGCTTTCATTAGACTTGGGGTTTTTTTTCCTACTCTCTCCAAACTTCATTTCCCTTGAAATAATTTTTTAAACTAGATTATTTTTATTTTTTTTTTATTTACCGGTTGTCGAGCATAAAAACTAACTTGATTCATCATCAACCATAATCATGATCCAGAACAAAGCTGAAGGATTCAATCAGTAGTGAAAGCTGACCAGCCAGTCTTCAATTCACATTAAAAAAAAAAAGCTGAAACTTTCCACTCTACTGAAAGTAGAGCTGGCATTTGGGCACGGAAGGCACGCAAGGAAGGGCCTATTTTTAAAAGAAATTATCACGAGTGCAAACCTTTAAAAAATAAAATATTGCTTGTGAAAGTCAAATGCACAC
>VWZU01009075.1:915124-930113 GCA_013397095.1 Sterrhoptilus dennistouni
ACCTGGGAATTCTGGAAGGGAGGAGGGGGTGGTGGGCAGGGGAAAATATTTTGGGGATTATTGCATGAATTGGCCAAAGTCTCTGTATACAGGTGGCCTCTGTCTCCACATTTCTCCACAGTCAGAGTAACACAATTAGGGTCTCCACAAATGCCATTGTGTGCAGTCACTGGGCTGCTTTTTCCAGGGGTTTTCATCTGAAGTGAATGCCTGGGAAAATTTTGCGGCTGCTTTTCAGTGCTGGAATGTTGGCAGAGCTGGTCTGGAGGACAGGGAGACGTTCTCTTTGCTCCCACATTTATCCAGCTCATTCACTGAGCAAAGCAAAGATGCATTTTTTGTAACACAGGGACACATCTGAAACCCCAGAGAGCCTTGGTGGGCTCTGGATCAATGCAACTGTTAAGAGGAAGAGATGATGGGATCATGGAATGGGTTGGGTTGGAAGGGGACTTAAAATTATCCCATTCTCACCCCTCTGCCATGGGCAGGGACACCTCCCACTGCCCCAGGCTGCTCCAAGCCCCAATGTCCAACCTGGCCTTGGGCACTGCCAGGGATACAGGGGCAGCCACAGCAAATCTGGGAATTCCAGACCAGCCCCTCCTCACCCTCCCAGGGAAGGATTTTTTCCCAACATCCCACCTAAACTTGTCATTTCTCAGTTTGAAGCCATTCCCTGTGTCCTGTCCCTGCAGCCCTTGGGAATTGTCTCTCTCCAGGTTTCCTGGGGCTCCTTCAGGCCCTGCAAGGCCACCCTGAGCTCAGCCCAAAGCTTCTCCTGTCCAGGCTGAACAATCCCAGCTGTGCCAGCCTTTCCTCCCAGCAGAGCTGCTCCATCCCTCTGCTCATCCTGGAGCCTCCTCTGGGCTCTCTCCTTGAGCTCCACGTCCTCCCTGTGCTGGGCCCCAGGGCTGGGGCAGCTCTGCAGGTGGGGCCTCACCTGAGCAGGGCACAGGGACACAATTCCCCCCTCACTCTGGGGTTCAGGGCTGGGGCAGGTCCAGCTCTCACCCACCAGCACCCCTAAATCCTTTTTCTGTGGGAATTACAGGCACAGAAAACTCCCAAAACCCTGTGCATGCAGCCCCAAATATAGAAATGAATACATTGTTCAGCTTGAGACCTTGGAAAAGGCTTCCAGCTTTAGAGACCATAAGTAAGAATGTGGGTTTGTGGTAGATAGAAACATACTAAGCTAGGTAGTGGAAATTTTTAAGGTTTTTAAGTTTTGATATAGAAGTAGTTACAGAAATAATAAAAAGTTTTAAGGTGCAGCAAGTAGCTTTGTGTGTCATTATATGATTGGTTAAGAAAGTCCTCACTGCAGCAAAAACTTGCAAGAGAATTTAATTAGCCACTGGTGTGAAAGTAGAAACAATCTGTGTGGAGGGAGTTTATTGGCTAATAAACCTTTACAGCCCCTTGTAACCTGTGCTCTTGTGACCACTGACCACGGACACCTGGCCTCTGTCTCATGCAGTGAGGATGTTCTCCCTCCTTCATGAGACTGAGGCAAAAAATCATTCTTTAAACATCTCCCAGTGGTGGGGTTTTTGTCTTCTTTTCTTCTGTTAAGAGCCGGGATTAAACGCTCAGGAGATGCAGTTTTCTTGTTCAGACTCAGATGTTTATTAATTCTTATCTATGTAACAGTCTCACAAGTTGTGAGTTCCAGCTAAAAAAGTGAAAAATGGCTCTTTATGTCTTTATTTTATTCCGAGGTCTTTTAAGAGTGAATTGCCCAATTAAGAGATGACACCTAAATTACTTTTACTTTTAACCCAATAACCAACCACCCATGGCCCACAGTGAGGACTTTTCTACCCAATTACAAAATGTCACCCAGACCTATAAAGAAGAAGGTGAAAAAGAAGGACTCAGCCTCTGCCATAAAACCTCCATCCTGCTTTAGATCTCTATTCCTGTATTCTAAACCCTTAAACTCTTAAGTTTTGCACCCTGTGATATCACACACTTCTATCCAAACTCCACACCCACAATCCCAGGGCTGTTCCTCAATTTTGGGAGCCTTTTCCAGGGCCTCAGGTCAATGCAGTGTTTGCTTGGGGGGTCAGTGCCTGTCAGCACAGAAAGTCTGGAATTCTCAGTGCCCAGGGCTCCAACACTCAGTGGTCCCATCTCTCTCACATAAGTCTGACATTTCTCCCAGGGCTGCTCCATCTGCTCATCCGCAGCCTGGAGTGATCCCAAGGATTGCCCCAGGCCAGGGGCAGCACCAGCCCTTAATGTTGTTAAACCTCTCTGGATTCCCATGGGACAGTTCTGGAGCTTGTCCAGGACCCTCTGGAATGGTTCAGATGAGACATTTCCCCTTCACCTTCCACAGTTCCACATCTCCTGTGGAACAGGAATCCATTCCTGTGGACACAGTTCTCCTGTCCTTGGGAATGGAGCAGCTTTAGCAGGAATTGTTTGGGAGAGAACAGAACCAGCTTTGATTCTGCTCCGTTGTGTTTAAAAAGTGGTTGTTATAAACATTCCAGTGCCTGCTGCAGATTCCTCACTCTCCAGCAGGGAATACAATCCTTGGAAACGTGGGTTGGGAGATACTTTTGGGACTGATTAGAAGTGGTTGAAAGGTTTCCTATTTGTTCCTAGAAAATCACTGTGGATTAGAGCAGCAAATCAGAAAGGAAAATTAAATAAATAAATAAATAAATAAATAAATAAATAAATAAAACCAAACCCCCTCCACAAAACCAAAACCAGGCTTCAGAAAACTCCTAAAAATGGCTGTGTTTGACATGAAGAGGGGTTTTGTTTAAACAAAAATGAAAACTCATGGTGGTTTAATATCCTAAAATTAAATATTGGGCTTCGTGGAATTGCAACTGAAGAAAAATTACAGCAATATTTTTACTACAGCAAGGGGAAAAAATAGAGAGAGCTGACACGCTCAAAAAGTATTTGCATAGTGCAATTTCTTCAGTTCACTGAGTCTCAAGGAGAAAAAAAGGAAAGAAATCTAATGAAAACCAAATAATAAATGTAGGCCTAGATGGTGGACAAGGCTATTACACCGTGTCTGGATGAATCCCTGCATGAAAAATTCCTCTGTGACAGATGAAGTTAAAGCTCCAGGAATGCTTGAGACAAATTACAACACAGAAGAATTTGGAGTAATGTGGGCCAGAATTTTAATCAAATAAATAAAGTGTGCAAAGGCCTGAAAATCCATCCTGCTTGAGCCTGATTTAAAACCAGTTTTGATCACTAGGAAGAGTGACAGTGGATTTTGTGGTAGGGAACAGGATACCAGGATGGAGGGTTTGAAACAATATTAATTTTGGGTTACATTCCCTTTTCAGATCTTCTTGCTCACACAGTCACTCAGATATGCCCTGTTAAAAATACCCATTGTCTTTGCTGAAATCTGTTTTTCTCTTTCAGCTGAGGACCCTTGTGAGATGTGCTGGGATGTCAACACCACAGGAGGGACACAACAAAAGACAAAACACAAATCCCTCTTTTCCACAGGCCTTTCAGAGATGTGAGAAGGTGAATTTCCAGGTTTTGTCCAAATGTAAAGTGAGAATTTCGTGACCACCCTGGGGAATCTGAAGGGCAGGGTTCATCCAGAAACATATTTTACAGACTCTCATTGTAAGAGAGTTTTGCAAATTATCATTTCCCTTCCCTGCAGCTTGCAGAAACAGTTGGTGACAAGAATTGATAATAAACTGGGCCAACATCCATCCATTTCCCTAAAATGATGTAACAGCATTTTCTGCCACTTTAATAGGAAAATATTAAAGCAACAGCAAGTTTTATAGAACATTATTTTTTTTTTTCTGGAGTTGGCAGCAACTCTGGCTTTGTTGCATAACACTCAAATGGGTAATTTGGGAAAAACTTCATCAGTACTAAATGAGAGAGCTGATGCTTTCCCAGTGCCTCTCATATTTCCTTAGTTTGCCTCCTGTCAGCCTTTCAGGTTTCTGTATTTGGCAGCAGTTTTATCTCATTGTGGTAGAACAATTTACTTCAGGTATTCATATCTGTCTCTCAGTCACTCTTTTCCCTCTGTGCCTCCCTCCACACTCAAAATAAGACATCAGGTTCCAACTTTGACATGGTTAAATCAGCCACAAAAACAGTTGTTACAACTCCCACACTGCTGCCTGCAACCCTTGATGTTTAACTCTTCCTAGACACTCAAGCAGTGAAAAAAAAATAATATATTCATATTTTAATAGGGGGTGAGGAAAATACTGAGGTTGCAAAATCATTCCTCGTGTGCAAGGAAACAAACAGAGCTGCTGTTTTCTGTGTAATTCTAATTAAGCCTTTCTGTATATGATGATAATTCCCTGGGCAGGTAATTTGTTCCCCAGGGGATCCCAATTTCATTCCAGGTGCAAAGAGAAGGACAATGACCCAAAATGTTGCTCTGTGTTTTTTTGACTGAGTTTACTCAATCTTTTGAGTTTTTTCTACTCAATTTTTTGGTTTTTTTGGGGGTTTACTCAACTGGCTTTCATTGAAAAATTGTAATTCTGCCTCTGGCCCAGCCCACCCTGCAAAATCATGACTGAAGAGTGAATTGTTGCCTCTCTGAGTGGTTTATGTGTGGGGCTCGTGGCAGTTGTGTGAAAGTCTCTCTCCAGCAGGAAAAAAACAGCCCTCGGAGCACTCTGAGCATTGCCTGTGCTTTACACATGAACATCTGGGACAAATAATTGCTTGGAGGGGTTTTCCTCTTTCCTCTGCCTAAACAGGCAGCAGATATGACAGATATCATTTTTAGTAGGCTAATATTAGGCAAGATTTATTGATCTGACCACACCAGGGTGTTAATTCTGTGATGTACACAGGGAGAAATAACAACTCTGCTGGGCAACCCTTTACAAAAAGAGAAAAAAAATCCTCTCTTCAGACTCTCCCCATTCTCATTCAATGCTCAGCTCTCAATTTTGTCTGCCAGAGAAGTGTCCCCCTTTGCAGGGATGCCCTTTACAGCCCACCCCATGCACGATCAGGATCAGTGGTGCACCAGGAGCTGATTCTCCCTCTGTCTCTGCTCACACTCTGCTCACTCACTGCCAAACCCTCAGAACTCCAAAACTATCAAATTTATGGAATAAGATGTGAAATTCCAGGTCCCAGCTGCAGCAGCAGTAATTCCTGAGGATGTCAATCACTGGCACAGCCCTGCAGATCTGCCAGGGCATTTCCTTTCATCATGGTCCCCACTAAAGCATTTAAGCCACCTGCTTTAAATCCACTTACTTAATGTTGTACCTTAGAGCACCGTGACACTTATGTGCTGTCACAAATTCACTTCAAACTCTCGCCCTGGAATAACTGGGAAGGATTTAGAACTGCCATCAGCAAGAGCTGAGGTGGAGCTCGTGCCCCACAGGGTCAAAATACAGGAGAAGGATGAGGGACAGCATTTAAATGTGGGATTCTCTCTCTGAGGATGACAGATTTCTACCCTTTTCACAGAATCAGTTAGGCTGGAAAAGATCTCCAGGGTCATCAAGTCCAACCTCGTCCCTGTCTCTTCATCAAATGATAAGATCATGCCTTTTTCTCAGGGTTGCAAGAGGGCAGATCCCTCCAAAACCTGTGGCAGCATTTGTATTATTTTGCAGATCAACAAGTCTGCCATTTGAGCAGGGGAGGGGAAAAAAACAAATGACATTGTCATGAATTGCTCAGGTAGAGCTTTACAGATGCTGCCTTCAGTCGCTATCATTTACTTTTTGGCTGAAATCCACTGTTGTGCAGCTCGCTGTGAAAATCCTGAGCACTCCTGGAGCATGTAAGCCTGGAGGGGAACTGGGGAGGAGACATTGTGCTTGTAACTCTACACAACAGCAAATGTCATCCCATGGGCTTTGGCTGCTGTGCCTTGAATGTTCAAAACAGATGGTAAGAGAACCCTTTTCCTCACAGCCTCCTCTGGATTTCACTGACAAACAGCAGAAACATTTCTTACAGTAATTCACCGCTGTCCTTGTTATCCCAACCCTGCTTTGAAATGATGAGTGAGGTGACACGGACCTTTGAAATTACTCTTTAAAAGGAAAACTCCACCTTTTACCTTTTTGTTTTTCCTATTGCCATTCTTGTAGCTGGCATTTTCTGCAGCAGACCCACTGCAAAAGATGAGAAAAACACATGAGAAGTAGATCTTCATATTTGGATGAAAGTGAGAGATTAATAAGTGGTGGACAGGTTCTATCTGGTTTATACTTTAGAATCAAGCAATCTATAAGAGATATAAGATCTATAAGAGATGTATCCATATATTTATACTATCCATGATAATATAAATGTGTTTTCAGAGCAGGAAAGGCCTCAAAAAAGCAACAAAGGAAGCAAAATAAAACAGCTCAGGCTGCATTTTACAACTCGCTCAACATCAGGAAAACAAGGATTTGGTTGATTTGGGAAGAAGAAGAGACAGGGCACACAAAGTCCAGCACGCAGCAATGAACAAAGGGCCCACATTGAGTGGAAAATCTGACAAATCTGGCAAATTTGAGTGGATTTCCTTGTGCTCCCCATTGTAATGAGATGCCTTCGTGCTGGAGAGCTGCTGGATCCCTGGCACTTGTAGGAGGTGCGTGACTGCGGAGCTGATCACTTAAAATACATCACTTAACAAGTCCTTGGTATTTTGCTGTGCTTGGCAGAGATACAGGGGTAGATACAGCAAACCCTGGCCCAGCATCTCTGCCTCGTGGAGCAGTGGCTTTGCTCATTTGCAGCCTGTTAGAGCGAGAAAAGAAAAATTGACTTTTGTGAAACTCTGCTTTTCCTCTCTCGCCTTCATGTGTTGCACTGAGAGCATCAGAGCACAATTGTCTTTAAGAATATGAGGATTCATTCACATCAGCTCACCTGTTCCAGTGATCTTCCCTGTGTTTGTGCTGCATGGGGCAGTGTGAGCAAATTCAAGTTCCAGCCAGAGAAGGGCTTGAAATTTTCTCCATAATTTTCTCTATGTGCACTCAGAATAAAAGGAACAGAAATGCCTCCCAAGGCTTAGGATGAAAACGTAAAATCTCTCCTCCTGTGTTGGGCCAGGACTGTATTCAAAGTGCTTTTTTGTACCTGAAGGAGACATGATACAGTCTCAATGACAAATTCTGAGATCCTCTTTCCATTTATCATAGAGGTGTTTCAGCAGCCAGATGTGAATTTATTCTTTTTCCTCCTGGTATTTAGATCCACGAGTGTTTGCTTAGCAGGGATTTCTTATAAAATGGTTCAAACCTCCATGTGAAAACCATTGAGCAAAAACATTTTTGGATGAAGAAAGTGAAATGCAGAGGTGTGGCAAGGGGCAGATGCACATTTTCTGTGCAATCCCCTTCTTCCCTCAGTTATCTTCCCTATAAAACAAGGACAAAACCAAGCTTAAATGGACATAAAAAACAATCAGTGTTCCAAAGTCCAGGAAACAAGGAAAACAACTTCACACAAATCTGTGAGAGGAGGAAAAACTCCTTGCAGAGGGAGAGAGGAGAGCTTTTCTTTCCCTCCCACTCTCTCCTCCCTGCCCCTCTGAGGACTACAACACATTTATTCACAGGAAATGTTCTGCAAGGCTTAAGTAGCAAATATTTGCACAATATTTGGCTCCTGGATAACAGGAATCAGGATTCTGTGGCCTAGCTGGCAGGAAATGTTACCCCACAGCAAGTGGCACAACCCAAAAAACTTCAGGATGGGATGTGACTCACAGTCCTGTAATGACAGCCCTGGAAATTCTGCTGCTTGCAAACACCAGCATCAGACACCAGCCCAAGATTAATAATTGCAGCCCAGTTTTAGTGAGCACAGAAACTCAGAGTGACTCGTTGTGTGCAAGGAGAGGAACCAAAAGTCAGCACTGCCATAGATGTTCCCCAAAATAATCCCAGATCATGAAGATTTTGTGATCACTTCCCACCAAGCATAAACAATTCACAGAGTTAAAACAAATGTTACACAAACAAACAAATGTTGAGGTTTTGGGTTGTGGGTTTGTTGTTTGTTTTTTTTTGGAGATGTAATGATGGGTTGTTCACAAACACATTCAGGCTGTGCTAGAGGATACTGGCTGAGAATATAAAATATGTTGCTTATTTACATAAAGAGACATCTTTAGCTTGAATTTTAAACCCATTCAAGTCAGTGATAGCTGCCAATTTTAGAAAGAGTCCACTCAGAGAAGCAAATATTGCCCTGCCTGGGATACCAAGAAACAATAAGAATTTGATATTCATCTGCTGCTTTCTTTTTCTCTTGCATGTGCATTTGCAGGCAGGAAAGGAAAGGTAACTTGAGTTTACTCAACCAGCTTCCATTGAAAAAGCCACATTTGCATAAATCACATCCTGTTTTGTAGGGGAAATGCAGGAGAAACTCAAAGCACACACGAGTTGCCATCCTGTATCAGCTGTTGTGTGAAGGGCTCTTACCCTGTGATAACCTGTTTCTCTGTGCCCTCTATAATAATAAATAATAGATAATAGATAATAAATAATAAATAATATGGAATATGTAATGTGTAATGTAATGTGTAATGTGTAATGTGTAATATGTAATAATAATAAACCACACTTGAGCTTAATGTGGTGTAAAATCTCTCTTCAGCTGTTCCACCTCTGCTCAAATTCAGATATTTCATACAAACACAAAGAGGGTTCCTATATAAGATATAAAGGTGGGTTTGGAGGAGCTGGGATTGGCTCTGTAAGCAGGAATCACAACCCACCAGCTGCACAGGTTGTTGTTTTTTACAACAATGAGAGAAATATTATCTTTGGGCCCTTTCTGGAAATACTTCAGTGTCCTCACATCTCCACCAGGACCTAAACAGCGAAAATAAGAGAAATTTGTTTATTTTGCTCACTGTCATTGTCTGCTGCTTCAGGATAAATGGGAATTAAATCCCAAGGAGCCAACTTTTCCAGCATGGAGCCATTTGAGTGACTTCTCTTTGACAACACTAATATTTAATTTATTTTTTTTAGCTTATGAGCCTGCCTTACAGCACCTACCCACTGTCTTGTAAAATACACTACAACAAATCTTGTCACTGCAGTTATTCAGCTTTGGGGTGACCTAATTGTGGCTTTCCAATACCTGAAGAAACATGGAAAAAAACATTCCAAGGGATGGAGTGGACAAGGGGAATGGCTTCAAACTGACAAAGGGAAGGGTTAGATGGGATCTTGGGCAGGAATTGTTCCCTGGGAGGGTGAGGAGGGACTGGGATGGAATTCCCAGATTTGCTGTGGCTGCCCCTGGATCCCTGGCAGTGCCCAAGGCCAGGTTGGACATTGGGGCTTGGAGCAGCCTGGGACAGTGGGAGGTGTCCCTGCCATGGCAGGAGGTGGAATTGAATGGGTTTTAAATTCCCTTCCTACCCAAACCATTTCATGATTTTATAATTCACAGAGAAGTTCAAGACTAAAGTCTCCAAAAAGTAATTTATCTCAGTGATGGGGCTAATAGACCCATCACTGCATGATAATAACACCATATAATAATAAACAAGCATGGGCTGATCCTAAACATGAACTGAGCAGGAACAGGTGAACCAGAATTATAATTAAAACTTTCCGGACACAAAATTATCTGAATAATTATCTCTGCATGGAATTGCTACATTTCCCATAGGAAAGAATGGCCCAAAATTAGTTTCTGTAGATTTTGGGGATGTGTGTCGAGTGTGCAATGCTGAGGGCAAAGGCCACTTTGTTTGCTGCTGGGTAAAAACATCATTTGATTGGACACCTCGGTGCTGAGATAAGGCCCAGATTTAGGATTTAGCCTGCATTTCCAAACAAACATGCAAAACAGTCCTTTTATAGCTTGGCTTTGATAAGGCTTCGCTCTCCTAATCAGTCTCATTGTTGGAGTGGCACTTAAAAGGAGCTGGAGCTGGCAATCTAACAATAGCAAGACCCAGATAGGTCATTGAATCACCAACTTTCTGTGAGTCACCCTCAGAAACAGCATAAATTACCTAAGGTAATGTTTGTTAAACCATTTGCTTTTTGACGGGGAGACATATGCTGCACTGCTGCTTCATTAGGAGGTGTTTTAATTGTTAGACTCGAGTCTGGCGTCTGCACGTTGCCTTTTCCAGCTCCTGCTCTGTTGGATCAGCTGAACAGGACTTCTAGTGATCAGCTCTCAGCCCAGGGGCTGGTTATTTTGGAAATAAATCCTGTCTCCAGTCTTCTAATCCCATGCACAGACATAGGTCTCTTTGTTTTCCTCTCTGCTGGGGGATAAAAATTGCTAAATTTAGTTTGGAGGATGGTTTTGCATAGAACCGAGACAAAAGGTGCTGCAGTTTTCAAACTCATTTTTCTTTAGTGGGTTGGTGGGAAACCTACATTGCTTTTGAGCTGTTTTAACTGTAGACTGGTGTTTTTTTTGTTTGTTTGTTTTTTGTTTTTTTTAATTAAAATGTTAAGGGCTGGACTCTGGAGGCACAAACGGCAACTGGGTCCCACAGAAAATAAGCAGGATTCAGGTGTTTCGTTCCCCTACAGGACATTAAACATTTCCCATTACACCTTCCTATTAAGCACCAAAAAGATCCCTTTTGTTTGCTGAATTCTATTTCCCTACCTGAGCCTTCTCTCACAAAATGAGTTGAAAACGTTGCTCCAAGTGTTGTTTTCATGGAAACAGTAAAAGGGAAAAAAATCGACAAAGGTTTGATACAGAGCTGGTGGCCGTCAGCTTGTGATAAAACTTCTGAGGGATGTCTAGCACCTGGATAAGGCTCATCCCTGGAATTTTTTTTGTTACCTTCCTGGTTCCAAGCCCTTCTGATTTCTCCTGGGGCCTCCCTGTGAGTGGGAATTTGTTGGGCACTGAGAATTCCAGACTCTCTGTGCTGACAGGAACTGACGCCCAAGCAAACACTGCACTGACCTGAGGCCCTGGAAAAGGTTTCCAAAATTGAGTGACAGCACTGGGATTGTGGGTGTGGAGTTTGAATAGAAGTGTGTGATATCACATTGATGCTGTTTTACACTACAACGACACAGACTCTGAGTTTCAGAAGGTTGAAATGACCCTTTTATTTTTGGGATGTGTCTCTCTTATATACTATTTTGCACAGACCAATTTGATTGGTGACAAAAAGGCAAAACCTCTTCAATCACATTGGTCAGAGCAGAGGGACATCAAGAAGTCCCTCCCAGGGAAAGGAATTGATAACAAAATACAGTTTACAAAAACACTTCTCTTGTTTACGGAAAACTCCTTGGGAAAAGAATTTCAGAAAACCAAAACACCTCAGGCACGAAACCAAGGCTACATCCCATGGTGAAAAACTTAGAGTTTAAGGGTTTAGAATACAGTAATATATATAAAACAAGATGGAGGTTTTAGGGCAGAGGCTGATCCTTCTTTTTCACCTTCTTCTTCATGGTTTGGGTGGTGTTTTGTACTTGAGTAGAAAAGTCCATATTGTGGGCCACGGTTGGTTGGTTGGTTATTGGGTTAAAAGTAAAAACAATTTAGGTGTCATTTCTTAATTGGACAGTTTATCCTTAAAAGGCCTTGTAGAGAGAGAAGGGAACCATTTTTTACTTTGTTAGCTGGAAGTGCTGGTGAACTCAGAGCTTGTGAGACTGTAATGTAGATAATAATTAATAAACATCTGAGTCCAAACAAGAAATACTCTCTCAGACATTCAATCCCAGCTCTGGCAGAAAATAAGATAAAAAGCAACAGGAATTGGCTCCCTCAGGAGATCCTGACAGTCCTGAGATCCTTGGAGTCCCCTCCAAGATCTGGGACATCCCAAGCACCTCAGACCTTCCACACTGAGCTCAGCAAGTGCCAGAAAACAAATTTTAATTTTAATTTGCATTCATCCCTCCATTCCCATCCACACATGTCAGCTCAGGCTGGATCCACATCCCAGAGCACCACTGGTTATCCCCCTCCACGTGGGGTATTTATAACACCTTTGGTAATTCTGCAAAGAGATTTTCTACAAAACTTGAGCAGGAATAGGAATTGTCTTCTGCTCTGCTTTGCAGGGACATTGGGCTTTTGTTCCAAATGCACTTTTTTACCCCTTGGACATCACTTTTTTCCTGAATAAATCAGTGCAATTCTGGCTGCCTTGTTCATGGTGGGAGACAGAGGAGAGGGGCTTTGGCCACCTTGATTTAATTTCCTCTCCAAAGTGGAGCATATTTTGATTAAGGGAGCCACGAGGAGACTTTCTCTATTGGGACTCAATATTTGAAATTTAATTTCCTTCTCACCGAGCTGGATGTTGTTGCTGTTGGAATCAGCAGACAGAAGAGCTGAGCAAGTGATGAAAGGACCTACCAGGAGGTGCTGGGAATGCAGTTTTCATTTGAAAATTCCTGCTAATGTGCCCTGGCCCTTTGTGACAAAAGAGTTGCAGAATTTATTACGCAGTAATTTTTAATTAAAACACACAAAGTCTGTTTTTAAATACATAAGACAAGCTACCTGTGCAAGGTAAACTGTGCAGCAGTGCAGGAATGTGAAAAAATCCACATTTGGGGAGTTTAAATTTCATTTACTGTTACAAAGCAGAATTTTGGAGCCACAAACTAAAAATAGGGAAGTATTTTGACTGTGCAATGGACACAAAAAACCCTCTTTTATTTTGATTTAGCCCACAAAGCTACACTTTCCTTCTTTCCCTCCCTCTGTGGCAGCTGTTACTTAATGAAGTTAATTAGTAATTAGTGAGTTACGCTTGACAATGACAAATATTGGGAGTTTTCGTGTCCAGATTCTGGAAGTAATTTGCACAGTGAGTGGAATAGAAATTCGTTCTTTTAAGCCTTAACCAAATAAACAATGTAAGATGTGTAAATTTTTTAATTCAATGAAATCACTTTAACACTTCAGTGTGAGGCCAGGGTGTGGTGATAAATCTTGTTGAATTCCATTGGTCTGAAGGGGGTTTAAGGAAAACAAAAATACCTTTCAATAACTTTACAGGAAGTTTGACATCAGCATTATAATAAAATTTCCTCCGTTTTGCCCAAAATTTCAAGATTTGAAAAAGCAGAGGAAGAAAAAGCAATAAAACTCTAAATATGCAAGTAGAAAAGGAGATATATTGAGTCAAGAATATAAAAGTTGGTTATTTAAATAACTGAATGGCAGGGATTTGTGTGGATACTCATCTTTTTAACACCTAAAAAAATCAGTTAATTAATATAAAGGAAGGATAACACTGAGCTTTACCACATTTCCCAACAACGATTCTGTGATTTTATGACTTTTTCCCTTTGGCTGGTTTGTACATGAAGGAATTAATTGGGTTTTTTTCCATTTCCCCTTTCTTCTAGCAGGGAAACCTAAATGTAAAGGCAATTCTTGAACAGATTTTCCCTTAAGACTCATAAAAAAAAAAAAACAATACTCAGGACAGATCTTAAAGTACATCCACAACTCCTGTGCTTATGTTTTTTTCTGTTTTTATGCATAGTAAAGACACATATTGGACAATTGACTGTTCAATATTCTCTTTCATATTGCAAGGAAATGCAGCAAACAGACATAATCCTATTAGTAATTCACATTAATGCTTGGCAGATGAATTGTGAATTACCATGAGCTGCAAAAAAATTGATGAATAATCAAAGATGAGCAATAAGCAAGCAGAAAATACTTTCTTTTTTTTCTCATAAAATACTTTCTTCATTCTCCTGAAGATTCCTCAGTTCCGTTAATAATTCAGGGGGTTTTCCTAATAAATGAAACGTGGTAAATTTGGTGGCCAATCCCACAGTCCAAATAAAAAGACTTCACTACAATGTCTCACTCAATATATTTTTTAGAACTGCAGAGTCTTGTTGAGCACCATAAAATGCTCAAATAACAAGGCAGTTTCACTTGCATTTTGAACACTTTTCTCCTTTTTTCTCTTTAAAAAAACCCCAAATCAGCTCCAGAATAATATTGTCCTCTCAAACCTTCATAGGTGAGCCCAAAGGACAAATCTGGTAATTGTAAAGAAACCTTTACAATTTAAAACAAATAAAGCCCTACCTAAGAAAGCCTGGTCAGTCTATTATGCTACTGAATTTTGAAGGGTGAGAATTTGGGGTTTTCTTAATCACACACTGGAAAATCCTTGGTTTCTCCCTGAGGTTTTCACATTTCCCCACTGCACAGAAATGCAAATTTTCTTAAGCGTTCATTTTTTAATTTTGCCGCCTGTGACCTCAGAAGCCTCACACTCTGCCTCTGACCTGCCTTTATTAAAACCAGATTTCAAGATTTTAGAGATTTCAGCTGGCTCTTTGGAAGACACTGGGTGTGAGTTCACATTCATAAAACAGGGCCTCCACTTCTGATCACAAAGATTAAAGAAAAAAAAAAAAAGGAGAGGGTTGTTCCAGGCTTTGCAATGTCAGTCTTAAGGCAAAAAAAAAAAACAAAAAACAAACCGAATTGCATCTCAGCATTTTCCAAAGTGACCAAATGTTGAAAATGTCTGTGTGCCAACATCCATTTTAAAGATTACACAATAAAAATGGAAAACTCCCTGATGGGTCCAAGCTCTTATCTTGTTAAGCAGGTATTTTATTAAGGGAGCTGAGATATTTTATTAGGAGAACAAAGTAGATCTACAGGACCACAAATTCACCCAGCTTGTTTAGGTTATTTAATTTCCAGTCTTTTTTATTGCTGTGTTATTCCTTGTCCTTAACATCTAGAACAGGATATAAGCAATGTTTTAGTCTTTTTTGCAAGGACCTTTTGGGATTTTATTTTGCTTTTTAATGACTTTTAGGAGACCTGAGTCGCCTTTTTTTCATTCAGAGGAATTAACAGTGGGTGTGATGTGGAAGAGTTCAAAATCTGTGTGGTTGTGGCACTGGGAGATGTGGTTTAGGGGGAACAGAATGGTCCTGGGTAAACAGGACTTGATGTTCTTAGAGGCCTTTTCCAACCTGAATAAATCCATGAGAATATAAATAATAAATATAGAAATACA
>VWZU01009075.1:930145-946091 GCA_013397095.1 Sterrhoptilus dennistouni
TTATATAGAAATTATATATATTTATATAAAATATATAATATATATTATAGTATAATAGCAAAATAATATATATATAATATATATAAACATAAAGTATATAATAATATACAGTAAAGATATATAATATAATATATAAATATATATTATATATATAAATATAAATCCATGATCATTCAGATAGGAGAGATGAAAATGAGTGACATCTGTTATCTCTGCCCTTAAAAACAACAACAACAACAAAAAGCTGGGCAGTGCATCCCAACCTTCCACTTTGGGAATATTGGATTGGGAGACCCAGCAAAACCCACTGCATAAACTCTGGGCCACCAGTTCTGATCACCAAGCCAAGGAAACTTGGCTTTGAGTAGAAATTCTCTGCAGGAAGATCTCAACTTCTGCCTGCACATCTTGACTTTGCCAGTCTCTCCATGTCAGCAAAGATCCCAGATAATTACGAGCTCAAGCAATTTCTCCCCTGCCTAAAAATACTCTGATATTCCTACCTTCTGGGGAGAAACAGTTCTGCTGGAAGCTTGCACTGTTAAAACTGTGATTTTAATTAGCTCTCCGAAGTTCTAAACGGAATAAATTATTGTTATCCACAGGAAACGTTTAACATATATTTCTGTTTACTGGGATAATTAATTTAATCCCCCTTCACTCACTCTCTCTCTCTCTCTCGCCCCCTCTTCTGCCTTCCCCAAACTTGAAGGCTGAACAAAACTGCTGTGAGAATACTTCTGCCTGAGAGAATAGCCAAGAAATCCTCCAGAACAATCCCTGTGCCAGAGACAACTCATTGAAAAAGCTTTCACTGGAGCAGGAGAAATGGCAAACAACAATTTTTTCAATATGCATGAGGCACTAAACAGCAGGCACTGAAGGCTGTGGGTGGGTTTAGACAGGAAAGGGCTGCAGCATCACTCATCTCCTCCTCAGGTAGATATTTCAAATAGATTTGGAACAGCAGAATCCCTTCCAGGAGAAGTGCAAGCTGTCTGCACTGACTCCACAGAGCCCCAGGTGAATTGTACAGCTGCAGAATCCTGCTTGGGATCTGTCTGAAGTTAAAGGGAGGGAAATCCCACCCTGAGGGTTTACATGGCTGTTGGATAAAATAATTGCACCAGCCTCCCTCGGAAGAGTTTGCCAAACCAAAGAGAGGATTGTGACTCCGAGCCCTGAGGGATGCCACTCCTTGGAAAGGCTCCAGGATTCATCCATTTAAATCTTCAGGATCCAAATCCTACTGTGAAATCACAGCTCCTCTCAGACCTGTTGTGAATGACTGGAGGTTCCCTGTTCCTTCACTGGTGTCCCTTCCATGAGGAGCAAAGCCCTGCCCCATCTCTCTACAAAAAACATTTGTTTTCCCAATGGTTAATTCTCCTTTTTCCCCTCAGACAAGGTGCTCCCTTCCTCTCCAAATGATCTTTATTTCCAGCCCCCCCAGCCTGATTCATTGAGCTGCTCCTTACCAAGTTTTCTGTCCCTGCTGATCCTCCAGCTTTTTCCTCTCCTATTTCCATCATTTGGAAAGATGAGATTTTCATCTCATAATAATAATAGTTTATAATCATTTGGAGCTACAAGAAAACCTCTGAGTGCTTTGGAGCTTTCTGGATTTCAAATTTCTCTGGCACCAAGGCACACCTTGCAGCTTTTGAAACTCAAACAAGGTTGGTGCCAAGGGTCAGCTCCTCTCTGTGAGGGTCTGTGCTGAGCAGCTCGTGGGCTGAAAACTTCTGAAATGCCAGACTGTAACCACAGAACTGAGAAATCTTCTTCACAAAGTACCTGGTACCCAGCACCTCCATGGGATCATGGAATGATTTAGGCTGGAAAAAAGCTCCAAGGTCATCGAGTCCAATCTGCCCCATCCCCACCTTGTCCCCAGCCCAGAGCTCTGAGTGCCACCTCCAGGTGACACCTCCAGGGATGGGCACTCCAAACCTCCCTGGGCAGCCCCTGCCAAGGCCTGAGCCCCCTTTCCATGGGGAAATTCCTGCTGCTGGCCAAGCTGAGCCTCCCCTGGCCCAGCCTGAGGCCGTTCCCTCTCCTCCTGTCCCTGTTCCCTGGGAGCAGAGCCCGACCCCCCCGGCTGTCCCCTCCTGGCAGGGACTTGTGCAGAGCCACAAGGTCCCCCCTGAGCCTCCTTTTCTCCAGGCTCAGCCCCTTCCCAGCTCCCTCAGCCCCTCCTGGGGCTCCAGACCCTTCCCCAGCTCCCTCAGCCCCTCCTGGGGCTCCAGACCCTTCCCCAGCCCCTTCCCTGCCCTGGACACGCTCCAGCCCCTCCAGGGCTCTCCTGCAGGAGCCACAACTGGACACAGCCCTGGAGCACAGAGGGACAATCCCTGCCCTGCTCCTGCTGGACACACAATTCCTCATCCAGCCCAGGGGCCAGTGGCCTTCTTGGCTACCTGAGCAAACATTGGCTTCCCTCTTGTTGGTCCCAGTTTGGACAGGGTACTCATCTTTTTTTAAAAAATGGCCTTTTTTTTTTCTCCTTTCACACTCCCTAGGTCTTAATGCAGTTATTTTTAACAGCTTCCCCAAGCAAATCCCAAAATATATATTTCAAAATCTCTTGATTTTTTCCATAAATGACAATGCACACTGTGATTGAATATGAAACAGGCTTCAAAATGAAATCTGTGATGAATTCCTTTTCTTGCCTCAGGCTTTGGTACCTGCAGGTACCAAACATTTAAATACCAAGCTGCTGAAAATCCCTGGTTAGAGCCTTCCCGTGTCAGCTCCACTGTAAATATTAGGCTTTTGCTGATGCTAAATAGTCTAAAGCCTGAGTCAGCTATCAAAACTCTGCAGCTCATGAGGGATCAGGCTGTACTTAGGATCTCAAGATTTGTATCTGAGTTGACTTGCAGCTCACATTAAGTAAATATATTCTCAGTTCTGCCCATCACACTCCGTTAAGAGGCAGCGACGAACCTGTGCAGTAACTTCAGCTTTTTTATTCCTCATCTGGCTTATTTACTGTTGCTAGGGAAAGCCATTTCCTGGAAGACTGAGTGAAAAAAAATCACCCCTCCAATTCCTGAGGAACAAGTCCTGCACGCAGGGAATTGCAGAGGGACGGGATGAGTCAGGGGAGCAGTGTGAAAATCTCCTGCAGCTGTGCCTGCAGTGGATGATGTTGTTCCCAGGCCAGCAGAGAAATTTTTTGTTAATGCTGTTCTCTTCCTCGAAAGATTGGCAAGTTTTGGTTCACTGATCTTAAAAAGAAATAAAAAGGTGGTTGAGGGCACCCCTCTGTCACAGATTAACAGCCTCAGTTGAAGCTCAGGTGGTGAACAGTTTATCCCTTCAAACACAAATGGTCCCTCCAAGTAATACCTGCCAGGGAAGCACAGAAAAATGGATTTTTGCTTTTATTTGTCCAAGGGACAAAAAAAAACCATAAAAAATGGGCAGAGCTTATGGGTCCTTATGGACCCAAACAGGTTCTGAATCACAACATCCTCAGCTGAAGCTGAAAAAGAATTTCCGACTGACAAGGCAAGAATTTCCATGCCAACCTTTCAACTTCTACATTCGCCAGCTTGGGGAAAAAAATAAAACCCAAGAAGAAAAGCAATCCTGTTTGTAGCCAAGCTAATGAGCCCTGCCATGCATCTTTCATTTACATTTGGTGATGTGAAGTTTAAAAAATACATCAACTTCAATTATCCTGCAGGCAATATGGACACATAGGAATCCTACTCCCACACAACTCATTTGGAGGCCAGCAATATTTATGACTAAAAAAAAAAAAACTTAGCAGGATTTAAACAAACACAGGCTTTTCTGGGTGAGACTTCACGTCTATTTTTGTTTTCTGATAAATTAACCTCAGCAGCAACAAGAGATTCAGTGAGATGAAGGCTCAGCTGTTGGAAATGAAGCCCACGGACTAAAGCAATTTCAGTGACCTAAACTTGTGGCTCTGGGAGGTAATTCCTTCAAATCAAGAACCTCTTTATATTTGATAGATATTGCCAGGTATAATCTACCAAAATGAGACATCCGTATTTTGAGAAATCGAATTTCTGCTCGCTAAAGAGAGCGCTGCTCTTTTCAGGTCAGGATTTTATAGCGTTTACTCCAAGTATTGTTTCTTTTGCCACTTTAGGATCTTCTGTGAGTCCATTAAAGCAGAGAAATTACCACCACTGCAGTGTGGAAAAAGTCCTGCTCAGGCTTTCACCCTTCCTAGGGAATAAAAAAACTGGTTATGGATCCAAAACTTCCTTTACTTAGTAGAAAAATCCTATTTTTATTTCCAATAAAGCTTTCTATACTTTCTATACTTTCCATACAGGGTATGGATACCCTGTCACATGAAGAAAAATCACCACTATTCTTGTTTTTCTCAACAAATCCACCTCTCATAAAATAATATCAAAATCAGGGACCTCCAAGTGAATTTTATTTGATTTAAAAGGATTAATTAGTTAACAAACCACCAAAAATCCCATCCCAATATTCTTTCCCATTATATATCCTTTAGTTAAAAGGTTTTGTTCTCAGTAGCAGTCAGGAACAAGGGAAACAAAGATTTTTTTTGTCAGAATCTCAGACACATAAAAGCTTAAAGTGATGTGCACAGTTCCAGTCTCTTTTAGCCAGGAAATCTGTTTCCTCACAAATAAAAATTCCAGGATGGATGTTGACCATGACCCTTCCCACTAAATACTTGGAGCCCTGTTATTTATCACTGCATAAAATGCATTGAAGATCTGATTCAGAGAACATAACTTATGTGTTCTTCACATAAGCCTAATAAAATCTGTGCACTTATAAATGTATGTATAAATATTTTATGTATTTAAATATATATAAAGAAGTTGGAGGTTTGAATAAATATGAGGAGGGAATGTAGGACTTCTTGATCATGTTTAGGTAGAGGTAAATGTGTACAAATATTGCGCATGCATGGAAAAAACAATCCTATTAATATGCTGGATATCCAGCTTCTCTCTTAATCTTATATTTTCATCATCTTCATGTGTTCACCCCTTAAAAAGCTGTGCTTAAATTAAACAGATATATGGAAATAGAGCTATGGAATGGTTTGGATTGAAGGGACCTTAAAGCTCATCCAGTTCCAACCAGGGACATTTTCCACTAGATCAGGTGTCTCCAAGCAAGCTGAAAACTCTCTGGAAATACAGAATCCAGCCTGATACAACATGGGGAAAAGCTGTTTGGAATAATAACAGAAAAAATCTCTCAGGGCAGTTTTAAAGCATAAAGAATAAGAGGAAAGTGTACCCAGCATAAACTGCAGGGATATCTGTACAGGAATTGTTTGATTACTGAGGGACATGAGGCAGAACACGATGCTGCAAATCCCAGGAGCCAGAAAAAATCCCCATGAAACCCAAAATGTTTTGGCCAATACCTTCCACCAGCTCCTTTTTGTGATGGACTGCAAGCTTTAGCATTTCTGTAGGAAATAATTCCACCTAGATTTTGATGTCGTGTCATGAGTCAGGGATGATGCCCAGCAGATAAATCATTAAAATTAATGGATTAAAATTAAAAAGAGCGTAGGAGGAAGGTCAAGAAGCTGCATTTCAGGAGCGATGCTGAAAAGTCCCTTTTGGTCCATCCTTCATGCCTTCAACGAGCACTGCCTCACATTTTTAAGAGATGCACACAACTGTGAAATCTGCAGAGATATTTTTATGGGCCTAATGAAAAGTATTATTAGTTTACATCCTAATCTTTACCAAGTATTTTAGGAACACAATCTAATGAATAGCAGAGACGGCTGTGTTTTCACACCATAATTGCATTATGTGTAATTCAACCCCGTTGTCTCCTCACCAGATGGTGCCCTGGTAGAATTTAGTGGGTATATAAATGATGGATTTGGACTGAAATAAAATCAACCTTCGCTTGTGAAGTGCGTTTTACATTCCAGCACTGATTTCAGGACAAAACCCTGGAGTGCAAAAGCTGGAAAATCAGCAGAGGGAAATAACAAAGGAGTGTTACAAATGAATCATTGCAATTCAGGGCTCTTCAAACGAGACACTTTTCCGCCTGCTCAGCTCTCACTGATGTGGAGATATAAAATTACTATTTATTAAATGTGTGGAGGGCACAATGACTGGCAAATAACATTGAGGACTGAGAAGTTAGACAAAACCACCTGATTTACACGTTGAGCTGAACATACTGAGGTATTCTGCAGGTAAAGAGTGGAAAAAGCAAAGTTGAAGGAGCAAAACTTGTATTGTTCTGCCAGGAAAATTTAGACCTCAAGAACAGACACTGTCAGAGCTTGTGCAACAGTGACAAGAGTCACAGAGCTCAGCAAAAAAAATGTTGAAATTATAAATCTTTGTATTTACATGGGGAGAAGCAGGAAAAAAAAAAAAAGATTTTACAATGGCAGAGGCAAGAAGGATATGGGTTTGTTATGATCAGCTCTGTGGTCCACATTCCAAAAGGAGAAAATGAAAAATGGGAGAGTGCTACAGGAAAAATAAATTACCCCAGTGGCTGGAAAAACAACTGCACTGTGTAAGATGTGGGTATTTGACTGTATCTTAGCTTGCAATGCAAACCAGCAGTTTGTGTTCTGTCAACAGCTGTTAAAACCAGTTTTAAAAGTGTTTCTTTCTCCCTTCCAGGCCCCATCCGCCCCCAGGGGATCTCTGCTGTCCATGGCCCATCCAGGCTCACTGCAGGGCTGAGACAATTCCATCATCCCATGGGGAGATGCTCCACCCAGGGGGAGGAGCCCAGCATTCCCACCTGGATCAAAGCTGGCATTGAGAACAGCAGCACAGCCTGTTTGGATTCGCAGAGGGAGACCAGACCCAGCTCAGCACCACTGGGCCCTTCTACAGGATCATCTCTGCTCCAGCAGAACCACATCTGGCACTGCAGGAGGGCTGGGCTGGGCTGACACCAACACCCTGAGCAACAACAGGGGGTCAGGTTGTGCTCTGACTCTGTCAGTGTTTTCTTTTTTTGTTTGATTTTTGTACTACTACTTTTTAATTTTCCTAGTAAAGAATTGTTATTCCTTTTTCCATATCTTTGCCTGAGAGCCCCTAATTTCAAAATTATAAGAATTTAGGAGGGGATTTACATTCTCCATTCCAAGGGAGGCTCCTGCCTTCCCCAGCAGACACCTGTCTTTCCAAACCAAGACAGACTGGACCATCTGTGTTCGATGCATGAAGAGACCCAACTCATGTTTCTAAATATCTTGAGGATGAGAAACTAATTGATAATAAAGGAAACTTCAAGTCTGGGTCTGCAAATGGGTCTTATGAATGGTGTATAAATAAATTGGCAGCAGATTTAAGACATTTATTTTTAACGGAAGTGTGATCGGTCCTGTGTGAAAAACAACATGATGCCTCCCATTCACAAGGAGATGAGGGGAATTATTTGGAATGGATGCTTTAATCCAAGATTCTTTTTTGAAGGACTCAGTATTCCATTTTTGGGTGATCTTTTTGAACCTTAAAATCTCAAGGTGGACCAAAAGTAACCTACATAATTCTCTTGTAGAGATAGAAATCAAGGCAAAGATGTTGCTTATTTTAAGTAACTGGGCTATGTCACATTTGGATCCACAGTGATAGGAAATGTATGAGTTTTCCCAATTTTATGATGTTTTAAATCCAAGTTTTCCATAAAAGCAAATATTAGGGAACGTTTACAACTTTTTCTCCCTTAGTTATTACTCACACAGCCACCTCCAGTGAAATCCCTGTAATTTGTACTACAAAAGGTGTTCATGAGAATTAGGATTTTTAGTAGGACATAGCCTTGGATTCCCTTTAACTCCCTAAACACACCAAAGGCTGGAGGGTTTGGCTGTTAATCCTGGGGAATGACAGCCATTAAAAAAAAAAAAAAGGCTGACTCGTCTCCCCAGTCCATCCATGGAAGCCCCATCAGGCTGTTGTCCCTGGGAACAACTCTGTGGGGGCTGTGCTTGTGCAAAATGAGCAGTAATTTCCAGTTCCAATTCCCATTCCAATTCCATCCAACCCATGGTCTCAGACGGATCTGAGTTAATTGCACTGACTCCATCAAACCCAAACACCGAATTCCCACGCCAGAGATAAATAAATAAATCAATAATCCTGTGCCCTGTGTCATGTGGAAGTGTTGAAACATTTACTTTCCATCTGGGTGCTCTCTGATTTCTCTCGTCACATATTCTAATTATGAATTATGCTCAGAGCCCAACACGTGTTTACACCTCTTCACTGTTCCAAACCCTGCTGGGAGAGTACAACTTGTTTGCTCTCAACTTGTGATTTCAAAAGAAATAAACGCAATAATGATTCCGTAGCACAAAGGACGTGGCCAAAGTGTATTTTCTGTGAGCAGAAGGAATAAAATTGCTTTTTGAATAAATGGTCTTTCTCTCCTGGTTTGCCACCACTGAGGAAAAAACATCACTTTCTTCCCATGCTGCATTTCAAGACAAACTCCATTCAGACAGCCTGGAATTCTTATAATTCCAGCTTTAAATCCAGGCTGGAGGTGCTTTTGTTACAGTGAATGTGACTCACAATAATTTTGACAACAGTGAAAGTGAGAAAAGCTCTTTTTCTAACAATCCTTAGCACAGCATTTAGTTGTTCCACAGTGCAGAATGCAGAGCCTTTCCAGCACAAGAGGGACTTGGAGAGCCTGTGAGAAGAGGAACTCAAGGCTGTGGAGATGGAAGGAAAAGCTGAAAAGTTGTGGCACAGTGTTTACCAATTCCAATTACCAATTCTAGAGTTCTGTTTATATTACATGAAACCCTGTGAGCAATTGACTCATGAGGAGCTCTCATGTTATATGCAAAAAGTAATTAACAGAAAAAAACCAGGCTGAACATAAATTCCTCCAGAATTCAAGTTGTGCAAATATCAAGCCTGATGCTGAGCACAATTAACACAGTTTATTTTTCTTACATTCATACTTCAATTGATTTTAATTTTTTTCAATTTATAAACCACCAATTTAATTTATTTTTTTTGTTAATCATATGCCAAGCAGGCTATTCTATGAAGATGCACAGAATAGTGTGAGACAGAAATTTTGCAAATGCCTGATATCAGCTGTGATATCTGTGCTGCTCTAAAAACCACAACTGGATAAATAAATACATATTTACTTGCTTTCTCCAAGTCAGAAGTGCAATCCCAGAGTGAACGAAATCCTGACCTCCAAGTGACTCATTCCAGCTGCTGCTGGATCACTTTTAGCTCATTTGACCCTGAGAAACCCACTCAGGTCTCTTTTAAAAAGCAGGAGGAGTCCCTGAGCTGAGATGTTTGACTGTAGGACTTCATTTGTAACAACCCTGAGAAGTGAAATGATTCCACGGGTTACATTGCTCACATTTTTCTCTCTCCATGTGCGTTCCACCAGGCAGGGAGAAGAAGTCTCTTGTTTAGCACCTCTAAATAAAGATGCTGAATAAAGTGACAGCTTATTTATGAAATATTGGATCGTTTGGTACAACTACAGCTGGCACCAAAATCCCCTAAACATATGTGATTGTTTGCAAACCTGTCCAGTGAAGGTGAAAACAATTATATGCTTTGCCTTTAACCTTTTGCACCAGAAAATTTTGGATAAAAAGCAGAAAGTTCTGCGAGCTATAGGATCTTTTTTCTTTTTTTTCAAATACTCTGCTTAAAATAGGCAGAGAAAATTTTATTATAAGCACCAACGTAAGTGGTTTTCACTTCAGTGCCTGTTCTGTAAGTGAGAGATGTTCATACAAGTGCTTGAGATCAGAGAATCATGGAATTATAGAGTGGTTTGGGGAAGGGGAAAGAGAAGGAGAAGGGTTTTCGGAAGGGGACCTTGAAGATCACCCAGTTCCAGCGTGGGACAGAGGCAGGGACACCTCCCACTGTCCCAGGCTGCTCCAAGCCCCAGTGTCCAACCTGGCCTTGGGCACTCACAGGGATCCAGGGGCAGCCACAGCAAATCTGGGAATTCTATGCCAGGGCCTGCCCACTCTGCCAGGGAACAATTCCTGCCCAAGATCCCATCTAATCCCATTCTCTGGCAGTGTGAAGCCATTCCCTGTGTCCTGTCCCTTTGGCCCTTGGGAATTGTCTCTCTCCAGGTTTCCTGGGGCTCCTTCAGGCCCTGCAAGGCCACCCTGAGCTCAGCCCAAAGCTTCTCCTGTCCAGGCTGAACAATCCCAGCTGTGCCAGCCTTTCCTCCCAGCAGAGCTGCTCCATCCCTCTGCTCATCCTGGAGCCTCCTCTGGGCTCTCTCCTTGAGCTCCACGTCCTCCCTGTGCTGGGCCCCAGGGCTGGGGCAGCTCTAATTTGGTGGTTTTGGGATTGGGGTTTTCCAATCTATGGTAGAATCCCAGAATGGTTTGGAGTGGAAGGGACCTTAAAGCCCATCCAGTGCCACCCCTGCCATGGCAGGGACACCTTCCACTGTCCCAGGCTGCTCCAAGCCCCAGTGTCCAACCTGGCCTTGGACACTGCCAGGGATCCAGGGGCAGCCACAGCAAATCTGGGAATTCCATCCCAGCCCCTCCTCACCCTCCCAGGGAACAATTCCTGCCCATAATCCTGTCTAACCCCTCTCTGTATCAGTTTGAGGCCATTCCCCCTTGTCCTGTCACTGCATTTCCAGGGCTCCACCTCTGTGGTCAGTTCAAAGTGGCTCCAGGTTTGAGCTGAAATGCAAATTCCTAAACCATAAACAAACCATTTGCCTTTAGAGACACATTCAGGGACAAATTAAAGACAAACCAGCTTGGAAAGCTGAGGGATAAACTCCAGCCCAGAGCTGGGCAGGGCACCCAAAGGTGCTCCTGCCTGAGGAGCAGAGGAGCTCCGTGAGCTTTTCCCAATCTGCAGCACATCCCACCTGCTGTCCCAGAGTTGTCACACAAGATCCTGACACCCAGAAAATTGGGATTGTTGGTCCTCCCACTGGCTGCTCCAGTCCCCTGCTGGCAGAGCAGATGGGATTTGTCTCCAGCTCCAGCTCATGTAGAACCACCTGCCTGACAAAGCCAGGCCTGAGGAGGCTCAGCATCTTCTGAGGTTAAGCTGAGCCTCAGCAGCACCAGGCAGGAGATTGTTCTTCTGGTTGAGCAATTCTTTTGCAAAAGGTGCAATTTTCCCGTGGTCAGGCATCAAATGAGTGACAGAGCTGGAAACAGAGGCCAGGAGTCCCAGAGAATCCCAGAATGGGTGAGACTTGGGAGGGTTCAACCCCAAGCAGGGCCATCCTAGAGGACAAAAAAGTCCTCATTTATAACCAGCAGGGTCAGAAAGCCACCACAGGAGTGTGAAGGTGCCTCTGGCAGCATTCAGGTATAGAATCTTGCTGACAAAGAGCAGGATTTCACTACTCAGTGTCAGAGTTTGATTTGTAAACAAAGAGACTCTGAGAAAAGGTGACTGAAGACTGAAGACTCATGAGTCTTTGCACATCTCCTGTCCGCACGTCCCCAGCAGTTGAGCACATCACCAGAGCCCTGCTGGTTTTTAGTGACTGGTTGCCAGAAGATGGTACAAGCAGGAGAAAACAGGGAGCTGGTGGTGCTGAGTAAGCTGCCATCCTTCACTCACAGAGCAGACAGCAGAGTCACAAGCACAGAAGGTGCACAAGTTCAGGCTGTCTCCCTCCATCTTCCAAGCCAGTGCTTTGTTTTTGACATCATTTGGACACCTCAAGTCTCAGCAGTAAGTCTGAAGTGGAAAACAGTCAGCATTTTTAGGGGGCAAAAGCCCAAAGCCATGTAGGAAACAAAAATTACTTCTACTGAAATAAAAGTGATGCTGCAAACTCCAGCAGCAGCAAATCAGAGTTGGAAGAACTGAGAGCTGGGTTTGAAGCTAAAAAGTCTCAAAGAAAATCAAAGATGTAGCTACTTAAATGAACAGGAGGTGGGGATTTTATCTATCTGTGTATCAGTATGCAAGTACACACTGCAATTATAATTTTATGTATATTAATATTTAATAACTTGTGCTATTCAGTTTAGGTACAGAGACCATATTTTAATACAGTGCCATATTTTCATGACATCCCTATATTAAGCAGTTCCTCCTTTCTGTACCAAGAATAAAGCACAGATGAACTTCTGAACCCATTTTGCTGCTGTTAGGGGTTAGAGGGGAAAAAAACCCTCCACCTTATCAAGATCCAAGTGGCCTGAGAAGTTTCCCCCCATCAACAATCAAGAGCACTTCAGTGATGATAAAATGCTTTATAAATCTTCCCATGGAACTGACAAAAAAAAAAAAAAAAGAAAATGAGCAAGGTCATAAATCCTTAACATTTAACTCATCTCAACCCCAGTGAAGAAACACTTTATCAAAGGGAGTTAAATATTGCCAAGCAGTAAAAGCAATCAATATAAACCATAAAAGAGACGAGCACAGAGGGGTGAGGGGAAATCCTGACAGTTCACAAAAAGGAGACAGAGAAAAGCACGAAACTGCAAAGTTCTGCTGAACTCCCCAGGCCAGCCAGAAGCTCTCTGTTAACAGGTTTTTATTCCCGGCTAATTAGGAGAGTTAATACATTTCTAGCGATGAATGTGGGTTGAAGAGCCCCATAAATTGACAATCAGTCTCTTTTTTTTCCACCTGCTGAGTGCAAAACCGTGCCACTGAGAGTAAATGATGGAGCTGTATCCAAACATTCCCTCATTAGCAGCAGCTATTAACCCTCAGCCAGGGGCCACTGAGGGCAGGCCTGGGGATTTATAACCTCACCAATATCCCCCCACCTCCCCCAGAGCCAGAACTGCACAGGGGCTTCTCATCAAAGGTGGTTCTTGCTCAGCCACGGAGCTTTTTACAAAGTCAGGACCAATTAAAACTCTACTGGAGCTGCACATTTGGCCTGTCCAGAGAATGAGCTGGGCTTTTGAGCCAACTGGAGATAAAGGTGCCTCAAATCCTGGTTTGCAGCAGGAAACTTGGGGGGTTGACTTTTGCATCTCCTCCTGTTCCTTGGTAGCAGAGCCCGACCCCCCCGGCTGTCCCCTCCTGGCAGGGACTTGTGCAGAGCCACAAGGTCCCCCTTGAGCCTCCTTTTCTCCAGGCTCAGCCCCTTGCCCAGCTCCCTCAGCCCCTCCTGGGGCTCCAGACCCTTCCCCAGCTCCCTTCCCTGCCCTGGACACGCTCCAGCCCCTCCAGGGCTCTCCTGCACCGGGAATTTGAGGTCCCTCAGCACCTCAGAGGTGTCAGAGGGGTCCAGGAGAAGTTCACCTATCTGGGGTACTTCACCCCTAGCTGTGCTGGAATCACCTGTGTCTGCCCTGAAGGATCACAGGGTTTTATTCTGGATGAACCTTTCTGTTTTGTACTATTTTTCTTACAGGTGTGTATTTATGGAGTGTGAGGATGACAAAGTTCAGCAAAGAACAACCAGGACTGGAGGCTCTGGATGCTGATGTGGACACAGCCCTGGAGCACAGAGGGACAATCCCTGCCCTGCTCCTGCTGGACACACAATTCCTCATCCAGCCCAGGGGCCAGTGGCCTCTTGCCCACCTGGGCACCCCTGGGCTCGTGTCCAGCCCCTGGCCCCAGCACCCTCAGGCCTTTTCCAGCCCCTCTGCCCAGCCTGGAGCTCCATGGGGTTGTGACCCAAGGGCAGGACTCAACATCGACCTCGTTGTTGTGGTTTGAAAGCAAAATGAATGAGAGGCTCCAAGTCAGAGATATAATTTAATAAGAAGAAAGGTAAAAAGGTAAAAATAAAATAAAATAAATGCAATAACACAAAGGATCACTGACAGAGTCAGAACACAACCTGAGCAGGGTGGTGGGAGCAGTCCAGGTGAGGGGCTCTTCCTGAAGCAGTGATCCCACAGAAAGGTCTGGCAGCTCTGCTCTTCTGGGAATCCAGTGGGTAAGGGCTGCTTGTCCTGTCCCACATACCAGCTTATATCCAGGTGGGAATGCTTGGCTCCTCCCCCTGGGCATTGGGAGCATCTCCCAATGGGATGAGGAGTCGTGCAGTGGGTCCTTGATGGCCCATTAAACAGAGAGAGCTCCTGGAGGGAGTTCCCTGTGAGTCCTGGGCAAGGCATTGATGGGCCATGAGCAGAAGAGCCCAAAGGAGGGGCCTGGGAAAACACTGCCCCGCCTGGTTCCAACAGCTCATGAAGATGGTGATAGAATAAATACTTTGTGCACATCCTACACTGAAACCCAGGACATTCGTTGACCCTCACACCTTTTGCCTCATCCCATGGATCCAGCCTGTCCTGATCCCTCAGAGCCTCAGGACATGCTGTTGAGACAGAAATGTGAAAAATTCCCTCTCAAAACCATCAGTAATCTCAAAGGACCTGATTCAAACCTATTAGGTAAATGAGACTCTTTCTATTAACTTTCTATTTCTATTCAACTGACTTTCCACTTGATCCCATGCACCGAGAGGGAAATTGTCTTTCTTTTTTAAAAAATAATTTGAATTGAAAAGCATTTCCAGCGAAAGGCCCTTCATGTTCTCGTATTTCAGGAGTTTTACTGCTGCAATTCAACAGTTTAGTTCAGTGCAGTGCATTTCCCCCCTTGCTAAATTCTTTAAACATTTTGAGGGACCTAGGGGAGTGCAGAGGTGGTAGCTCCTGCTTTGCTTGAAAACAAACTGTTTGTTTTTCAGCACTTGAGCTGCAGTGGCAGGGAAGTAATTTAGACCCTGGCAAAACAGGAAGGATCCACCAAATTATTGGCAGCTTGAACTGCAGAGTGCTGGAGAAGCCCAGACTGCTTCAGGCCACTGGCCAGCATTTGGAAAGGGTGACCAGAGGATTGTTAATTTAGAACTCTCCTGGGGTTTTTTTTTTGGTTTTTGGGGTTTTTAAAAGACCTTACAGGCTTTCCTCTGCAGGGTGAGGATGCTGGGAAAAACAAAGCCAGGAGGACACAGGGCTCAACACCAGAGGGAGAGAACAGCCAGCAGAGGGGCAGGAGGGAAGATAAGGAGCAAAAGCAGCCAGAAATGGATTTTTTAGGTTGGAAAAGAGCTTTAAGACCATGGAGTCCCAGCTGTGCCCCATCCCCACCTCGTCCCCAGGCCAGAGCTCTGAGTGCCACCTCCAGGTGACACCTACAGGGATGGGCACTCCAAACCTCCCTGGGCAGCTCTTTCCAATGCTTAACAACCCTTTCCATGGAGAAATTCCTCCTGATGTCCAACTTGAGCCTCCTCTGGCACAGCTTGAAGCCTTTCCCCCTCTTCCTATCCCTTGCTCCCTGGAAGAAGAATCCAATCCCCCACCTCACCACAGCCTCCTGTCAGGCAGAGTGAAAAGCCCTTGAGCCTCCTTTTCTCCAGGCTGAGCCTCCCCAGCTCCCCCAGCCTCTCCTCACATGGATTCTTCTCTGGACTCTTCCCCAGCTCCATTGCCCTTCTCTGGACACACTCAAGTCCCTTTTCCTGTTCTTTTTCCCAGGTGGGAGAGTGGAATTCTGCACCAGGAGCAGGCAGACCAAGCTGCAGCTCACTCACTGAGGCCACCAAACACGACAGATGGTGGCAACTTTTAGATGGCAACCAACGTGGGCTGGCTTTGACCCAGTGGATTAGCAGCAAAAATACCTCCAGCTTGTTTTCTAATTCCTTCCAAGCAGCTGTTTCTCCCATGGAAACATTATCCATTATGTATTACCTTGCATTAACTCCTGGAGAGGCACTTGATTAAAAAACAAACAACACCAACCTTCTCGTTGCCGCGCGGTACAAAATAGAACTGGCAAACCTCAAACCTGGCTGCCTCCTGTTCTCATTTTACACTGAGGGGGTCAATCTCACACTGCCTACCACTGATGCTGCAGAATTTCCACACCCACTTTTTCCTTGTTTTCTTCTTTTAACTCAGCCCAGGCCAGATTTAACACGGGAGGGCTGGTTGAGAGTGGCCTCTCCGTGGTGAGGAGTTGGTGTTCACCCTCTGCCTGCTTTTTTT
>VWZU01009075.1:946120-957182 GCA_013397095.1 Sterrhoptilus dennistouni
TTTTTTGCTATGTGAGAGCATCGATCTGCCCACAAAACCAGGTCAGCTCTGTGGCTGGCCTGGATGAGGCAGCAGGGGATCCATGCCTTGGCCTGTCCCTGCTGCTGGTCAGCCAGGCTGTGGCTGTGCCCCTGCCCAGGTGACAACTTGCTCCACTTGCTCAGTGGTTCTGATCCTACTGACCCTGGCAGGATGCTCTGACCTGCTCAGGAATGTGGTCAAGCAAACTCAAAAAATGTCCTGTTTTCAAACCCATCAGGGTGCATTGAGAGGTGACCATGTGTTGTTTTGGTTTTGAATGGTGTGGCCAGCAGGAGCAGGGAGGTCATTCTTCCCCTGTACTGGGCACTGGTGAGGCCACCCCTCGAGTGCTGTGTCCAGTTCTGGGTGTCTCAGTTTAGGATGGACATTGAGTGCTGTGTCCAGCTCTGCCCCCTCAGTTTAGGAAGGACTTTGAGATGCTTGAACATGTCCAGAGAAGGGCAACAAAGCTGGTGATGGGATTGGAAAACAAGCCAGATGAAGAACGACTGAGGGAGCTGGGGTTGTTTATCCTGGAGAAAAGGAGACTCAGAGGTGACCTCATCACTCTCTACAACTCCCTGAAGGGTGATTGTAGACAACTGGGGGTTGGTCTCTTTCTCCAGGCAGCACTGACAGAATGAGAGAGTTCTGTCAGTCTTCAGCTGTGGCTGTGTCAAGGGAAATACAGGTTGGACATTAGGAAGAAGTTTTTCACAGAAAGAGTGATTAAATACTGGAATAGTCTGCCCGGGGAGGTGGTGGAGTCACCATCCCTGGATGTGTTTAAAAGGAAACTGGATGTGGCACTTGATGCCATGATCCAGTTGAGGTGTTAGGGCTGGGCTGGACTCGATGATCTTGAAGGGCTCTTCCAACCTACACATTCTGTGATTCTGTGATTCTGTGATTCTGAGAATTATGATAAAATGTAATCTGGCAATAAACCCGCAAATTAACATCCTGATAATGAAGCAAAGATTTGGCAGAGGAGCTGCTAAATTCACCTGGAGGCCTCTGGCTGGCACTCAACCACTATGGGAGCCCAGTCCACTTCCCTTCTGGAAGGTTCTTCTGACACATTCCTTCTTGGAATGTGGAAATCTCTCCCTTGGGACTCTGGGGATGTCCACCAGGGATAGTCCTGGAGGTTAAGAGGAGGAAATGCCATGTTTGTTTTTCTTGGTGAGTCACATCAATCTCTACTTAGTAATAGTTTCTACTTTCCTAGTTTCCTACTTTTCTACTTTAATATAACTGTTTTAATGTAGTTTTAGCTTTGATACTGTGTAGTAAATGATTAATGGAGTCCTTCTCATCTAATCCTTTGTCATAATAAAGAAGTCATTTTTATATGGTTGGATCTTCTTTGTCATCATTAAAACCTGCAGGACAGAGCTGTAAAACTTAAACTGTTGGCAAACTCTGGGTCCAGCCCCTCCCAGCTCCTCTCTGAGAAGTTTAGAAAACACTTTCAGCGCTCGTGACTCAGTGGCTGGGATCCTTTAATAAACTTTTTCTGAAGCTCCCACTCCACCCACGTCACTAAGCCAACCATTTCCACCAGGAGACGTGCACAAATCTCTCAGGTTTGGAGAGCTTTTTGGATCTGTGGTTATTCAGGTTTCTATTTAGGAGCCTGTGGAGCAATTTAAAAAAAAAAAAAGGGTGCTCAGGGAAAGAGAGTTGCTTCTCCCTGTTATTGCTGTGGCAGAAATTAAATTATAAACCCTTATCACTGCTCAGGAGTAAGAAGTGCTGGAGGGTAGAAACCTCCTGGATGAAGCCTTAACCCTCTGGAATCAAAGGCAAAATTACTGTTGACATTTTCTAAAACCACGATCTCACTCTGTATATCTTTGTGCATTTGAGTGGTTTCCATTTTCACAGGGAGTCAGGGTTATTTATTAGCTGACTGCCCACAGCATCATCAAAACTCATGGAAATGTTCCTCTGAAAATGCCTCTGGAAGCCAAACAGGAATTTCCCAACCCCAGTGATGTGGTTTCGGTTAGACAGAATTTATTTGTGATATGGAGAGCTTGAGTGATTACATGCTTTTTGTTGTTGTTGTTGTTGTTGTTCTCTGAGGTTCATGTTCATTTGTGCAAATGAAAGTAGGAGTGTGTTACACTGTGTTTTATTAAATCCCATTAGTTCCTGAATTATAAGAGGCCTTCTCTGTTGGAAGTAAATCTCACAGCATTGGCCACTGAGTTTTTGGCTGTAGAAACTGTAGGAAAGCAAGCTGGCTGTGAATGCTTTCCTTTTATGCAGCATTTATTATTTTGGATTTATAATTTCTGCCTTTCCCCAGAAGCAGGATGTACACAGCTTTCTGTTGTTTCTCAAGCAAAAATAAAAATGTAAATTTTGTGCTGTGATCGTTTTTAACTCATCCATTTGCTTGTTCTGACATCTCCATGGAACTGGATCTGTGAATTTGATGAAATTCAGCTGTCTGGCTTTTTTTTTTTTTTTTTTTGCCTGAGCACTTTCTGGCAAAAGCAGATTTTCCAGTGACTACAGATCCTTTGGCGTACATGGAATAGAACAAGCAACTCCACTGGAAATCTCTTCCAGGTAACCAAAATTCTGGTCCTCTTCACATCCATCAAGATTCACATTAAGTTGTAGCTGGGTACAAAACAATTAAAGAGAATTGAATTTATTTTTTTTTAAGCACAAGCTCTGAATTTAGATCTTCCCATTTTTCTCCGTCATTTATATCTGAATAAATGAATGTATCTTGTTCTCACCAGAAGCCTCTTCCAATCTGGTTTTAGCTTTCTCCTGAGTGCCATCCCTTCAGTGACTTTTATCATTTTTCTCTTTGGTGAGGGTCGGGCTCTGCTCCCAGGGAACAGGGACAGGAGGAGAAGGAACAGCCTCATCTTGGCCAGCAGCAGGAATTTCCCCATGGAAAGGGTGCTCAGGCCTTGACAGGGAGGTTGTGGAGTCACCACCATGTCCCACCTTCCTTGAACTGAGGGTAGGAGCCAAAAAAAAGTCAGGGAGCCAAAAAAAGTCAGGGTAGCTGTTTCTTACCTGCCCCAATTCAACAGAATAAAACTTCCTTTCATCCTTTTTTTCTTTTTTTTTTTCCTTTTTTTTCCCCTTTTTCTTTCCTTCTTTTTCCCTTTTTTTTTTTCCTTTTTCTTCATTTTTTCCCTTTTTTTCCCCTTTTTTCCCCCTTATTTTTCCTTTTTACCTCAGAGAACACCAATGCATCCATTAGAATCTTCAGGACCTTTTCACTAAATTGCCACCAGCCTCTTTAGTTTATTTTCCTCGCTCAGATTTGCTTTTCTTCATAGAGATCTTTTAACTCCTCCAATGCAGTGTCAGATTCCCTGTGCTCCTTGGAGAAGTCACCTGCAGTGACCCACCTGGCAGCTGTCAGGATAAGATTGAACACATTTATAAGTACCTGAAACCTCTTGAACACCAAAAAAAAAGCACAGAACAGGCAGAGGCAACATCAGATCTCTCCATTTAGGGCAAGGGGCTCCTTCCTTGCTCTGCTGAATCAGCCTGAAGTGCACCATGTCTCAAAATATTATTATTTTGTAGGAGCATAAGGCTTTTAAACCGGTTATTATAACTCTTTGGAGCCTTCCCAAAGACACCAACCCCCAGATAAAATTGGAATAAACAGTGGTAGGGAGAAAAGTAGCTACTGCAAAGCCTAATTAAGTATTTTGATTAGTCTGTACTTGCTGCATTTCGGCTGCTGTTTATAATTAATTTTATTATCTAATATCTGTCAGTGCTGGGTTTGGGGTTTTTTTTAACTACTTCTTTGTTTACTTAATTGAGCCGTTTATAATCGTGGCTTTGGAGGAGCAAGTTCTCCTGTTTGCTTTCATAACTGATGGTTTTCACTAAGCCTTTTTGCCCTTTCAGCTCCCACACCCTTCACTGCACTGCCAGCAGCAGCCCCAAGCAGGAATCCACATTTTCCAGGCACAAAAAAAAGGGTGCTGAGCATCATTTCTTACCCACAGCCAAACACAAACCTTCCTTTCAGGCAGTGAGGTACAACCTATTCCACCCTAACAGCAGTCTGAGTTGGTAAGAGTGAATTATTGAAGCTGTGGAGGAATTGATGGGATGTCTCGTGGGCACAGCCAGTCCTGCCATGGAGCAGCTGCAGAGTTGGAGCACAAAATTCTCACTGATTTTACAGCAGGAAGGAGTCACCATCTCCTGGGAGGAAAGGCTGGCACAGCTGGGATTGTTCAGCCTGGACAGGAGAAGCTTTGGGCTGAGCTCAGGGTGGCCTTGCAGGGCCTGAAGGAGCTGAGAAGAAAGATAAAAACAGAATATTCCCAAGGGCTGGAGGGACAGGACACAGGGAATGGGTTCCCAGTGCCAGAGGGCAGGGCTGGATGGGATCTTGGGAATTAGGAATTGTTCCCTGGGAGGGTGGGCAGACCCTGGAATAGAATTCCCAGATTTGCTGTGGCTGCCCCTGGATCCCTGGCAGTGCCCAAGGCCAGGTTGGACATTGGAGCTTGGAGCAGCCTGGGACAGTGGGAGGTGTCCCTGCCCATGGCTGGGGTGGCACTCGATGAGCTTTAGGGTCCTTTCAACCCAAACCATTCCATCATTCCATTATTCCATCATTCCATTATTCCATCATTCCATGATTCCGCGTTCTCAGCACCAACTATCAGAGACATTTTCCAAGGGCTTGGAGTAACAGGACGGGGAATAATGGCTTCAAACTGAAAGAGGGAAGGTTTAGACTTGATGTTAGGAAGGAATTCTTCCCTGGCACAGGGTGCCCAGATTTGCTGTGGCTGCCGCTGGATCCCTGGCAGTGCCCAAGGCCAGATTGGATTTTTTTCTTTGTGCAGCCTGGGATAGTGGAATGTGTCCCTATCTCATGCTGGAACTTGATGATCTTTAACTCAGTCTGTGATTCTCTGATTTTCAATACCTTTCTTTCCATTTTCAATACTTTGCTTTAGATTTGGGACAATCAGACTCCTCAAGTTTTTTAGCTTTTGCCTCTGCAGTCAGTTTTCTCCTTCCCCCAGTTTAAACAATAACTCAGCTAAAAGAGAAGGGGGCATGTGGCCAAAAGCATTTTATCTTTCAGAGTGGCTCTGAAATGTGTCCATTACCCAAATTGAGGTAACAGGAAGATTGGGAATATCCCAATGCACGACCTTGAAAACTGGAGTCAAGCAATAGGTAGGGATGGGATGGAGCTTAATGGGACAAAATGCAGAGTCAGGAATTCAACAGAAATTCCTGCCCTCAGTCATGAGCATGATTAGATTGACAAGGAAAGAGAAGGAATTGACTTCATCTCCCTCAGTCAGAGGAGAAGAGAGCCACGAGTGCAATGCAACTGCAAAGAAGTAAATGTGATCCTACATCTCATCAGCTTGGGAATGTTCCCGTAGCGAAAGGGGAATATTGTTTCTGTTGGACATGACACTGATGAGCCCTTTGCAGGGATACTGTCACAACCCTGGTGCCTTCTGCACCAGGCAGATGAATTTGAGCTGATATTGAGCAGAGGAAGAACCAGCAGGTTAATGTGGAGACCTCGTGGCACAAGGGGAAAATAGCAAGGATTGGTCCAGTTGACCTCTAGGAAAATAAAGGTGAAAAGGGGGTGAAGTTGCTCACTATAAATATATCAGGCCAGATGAAGGAGTGGGAGAAAAGGAGATAATCGTGGTTTTAAATTAGTGGGAAAAACCACCACAGGGGGAAAAGAAATTCAAATAAATAAGCAAAGTGCTATGTCAAAGGGAATTTCTGAACATCAGAGAAGTGAGTAATTATTTAGGAGTTGTAGCAGGAATTAAAAAAAAATAAATAAACAAACAAATCCACAACACCCAAACAACAAGAAAAAGAAAACAAAAACATAAATAACTAGATTGGGTTTATGGTAAACAGAACTCACAGATGTTCCTGGAAGGAAGGAATTGTACAGCCCAGTGCAGACATGATCCCATCACCCTGCACATTGTTCCTGTAAGCCTGACCCAGAACAGCACAACAGAGCTGAGAGGATTTATGAATGAATTTTCAGGAAATGAGAGGCTGGAATACAAACAGGAGGAAGAGGAAACAGAGAGGAAAGAGAAGATGCAGTGACAGAGAAGCATTAATGGAATGGACTGGGGTGTTTGGCGGTTCCACTGGGTCCCTTCCAACCCCAAGAATTCTGTGATTCTGTGACTACTTTATCATATATTAAATCAAGACCACAAATTCAGTGTTTAACCTGGCCCACGCAACACAAATTTACCTGTTGAAAATGAAATTTCGGAATTGATTAAGAAATCGCAGCCAAAGAAAAGAGCTGAAAAGGAGCCACTTGGGATTTAAGGAGTTGAAATGATTACTCACAAGAGGAGTAGAAGGGGATTAAAATAAACAGGCCTTAATTGATTAAATTGTGACTGTGAGGAAACAGAAAAGCTTCCCATGATTGGTACCTGCCCTGCAGGTGGCAAAGGAAGAGGAACACTGAGAAAACACAAAGTTCCATTATCAGGGAAGGTTTTTTGCCCAGCAAATGGGATACTGGGAAAAAGATGGGGAGATTTTCCTCCTGCATGCAGCAAAATTCCAGGCTTTCCATTGAGTCTCTGCTTGCAAAACAGCTTTACATAAGCAGCTTTTATAATGCTCCATGAAGATCAATAGCTTTAGGTTGACTTATTTGTTTTGTTTTGTTCCCCTGTTACCAAAGTACTCGATTGCAGGCTGGGAAGTTGTTTTGTTGTGTCAGATTCTCTCCAAAAATATCAGGGAAGATAGACTTTACCTTGCAAAATACAGGAGAGAGAGAAAGGGCAAAGGGGAGAAGGTTATTGCCAACCTCTCCATAATAAATTTTGGCAGCTGTGACACCTAGCTCCGTATTTATAGCCATTCCCTAGCCTGACATCCAGAAATGGGAAGGTTAGCAAGTGAAAGAGGAGCTTTTTGCAGAGGAAAGCAACCTTAAATATCAAGCAACTTTTTCCAAACAGCTGGGCCAGGTTTGCCAGATTGCACCACGGAAATGTTAGACACCAAAAAAAAAATTAAAAAAATCCAGGCCTTGATGTGCAAATAAGGGGTGGGGTAGAAAAAAAAAAATAAAAATGGGGGTGGTAGGCTGGGAAAGAGAATTCCCTCTGGTATTCTTCCTGCCAGAAAACAAAACCAGACAGCTTCCACCCACTGGTCTCTCCTTATCTTCCCCTTCAGCTTCTAATGGCTTTGCTCTGCAAAATTCCCTCAGCTCCAGCACTCCTGAGGATTTTAAAAATTTCCCCTCAGATTAGCAAATGTTGACCCTTTGACAATATTATCGGCTTGTGTGAACCAAAACTGTTTCCAGCTGATCTTTGAAGCAGACATTTCCAACCACATCTTCCCTTGCTGCTGTGAAGAAAAAAAAAAAAAAAAAAATTAAAAAAAGAAAAAAAAAAAAAAAAGCTTTCAGTGTTGCCATATGGGCTGAGGCAATATCTAGACTTACACTTTTTAGGCCAGGCAGGGAAAGTGTAATAACAAGAGGAGGAGCAAAGGAGGCTCTAGGCAAGGCTTCTCCCAAGCTGCCAGATGATTTGTTCCCTTTGCATATCAAAACACCCCCGGGCCTGATCACAGAATCACAGGATCCTTTAGGTTGGAAAAGACCTCCAACAATGGGTCCAGTTTTTTATTTTTGTGAGGTTTTGGTTCATGGTGGTGCCTAAAGAGCCACAGGTGAGGATCTGCCAACCCCAGGATTGTCAAAGTGCACATTTTTAATCCTAAAAACAGGTGATTTTTTTGATGTGCTCATGAGTTGTTTTGATGTCTCCAGGTAAATGCTGTAATTTTGAGGACATTGGAAAATTCTTGGCTTGCAGATTAACAGGGATCCTTTGAGACAAGATAAAAATTCAGCCTCTTTAAAATAATTAAAGCTTGGGGTTTGTGTATCAAGCACTATTCTATGGCCAAAATTATTCTGCAGACACGTTTTGGAGTTCACTGCTTTTCAACTACTATTTATTAGTTGTAGTAGTAACTCCTACTTTTTAAACTAATTATCCCTTTCAGAGGTAAGGAGAAATGTGCACCAAGGAAAGTCAACATTTCAGAACTTGAAGTGAGGAACCAAAGCCTCTGGCTCAGTTTCATCACAAATGCTGGTTTTTATGTGTTGGATTCATTTTCCCAGGGAGGTTTGGAGTGCCCATCCCTGGAGGTGTCACCTGGAGGTGGCACTCAGTGCTCTGGGCTGGGGACAAGGTAGGGATGGGTCACAGCTTGGATTTGATGACTTTGGAGCTCTTTTCCAACCTCAACAATCCTGAATTAAATCTCACAAACACGAATCTGCACAAACTGCAGGATAAGGTTGTGGGAATGCTGCCTGTATTCCCATTTTGTCCTGGGCGCTGTGGGTTCACTGAAATACCAGTGGCAAATATCCCCCAAAAATCCCCTGCTAGAGATGTGGTGGTGAGAGATTTCTCTGTGTGTAGATGCTCTGTCGTTTTGGAAAATAAAAATGAAATTAAATGAAACTGGAGGGAGATAAGGAGGTGCCAGAGCCTGGTTTAGGCAATTTGTCTCCATAAAATCTCTCTGCATAAGCCCCAGAGAATTAACAGGAGGTGAGGGACAGCAAAACCCTCCAGAGGGCACATCAGGAATGGAGTTTATTTCAGGTGCACTGACCTCTGTGGGATCCTCTCCTCAGTGACCCCAGCAGAGCAGACTCCTAATGTAAAACCCAAAATCAAGCATTTAAAGTAGGATATGCCCATCCCATCCCCTCCCACCAACCCAACCCTCAGCTTTTCCCACTGTTTAACCATCCAAAACCAATTCCAAAATCCTCAGGCTGATACAAACTTTGCTTCCTGACAGAAACTGTTCCCTCAAGCAGGGCACAAGGCTGGGGAATTTGAGCTGTTTCTGGGACTGTGGTGCCCAAAGGGAGCTGGAGGGAGAACAGAGTCACAGCCCATTAACTGGAATCACCCTGAACGAGCAGATTTGGGCACTGCCAGTTCAAGTTCTGCCTTGGCCTTCGACTCAAATGGGAAAGGAAAGGAAATCTCAGCAGCTCACCAGTCAGGCTTTTGCCTGACTTTTGGTGAGCTTCTGGGACCTTCTCAGAAGGAGAAGGATCTCTTCAGTGTGTCTTGGCACCAGGATTAATTCACCCTGAGAGGCTCTGCAGGGAGATCTGTGGAGCTGACACTGAGTGAGCTGCAGCTGAGACAAATAGATCACAGGGAGGGGGACAGCGGGCTAAGTGTAAAATAATTATTTGTGCACCTGTTCCAGAGCTGTTTCAAGGTTTTGTGCCCCAAGAGAAAAAGTGGCATTTGGAAAGCACGAGGGTTTGTGCAATTTAATGATGCTGTTTTGGTTCCAAGCTCAACCTAAACACTCATATGCTGCTTCTCCTAAAATATTTAACAATTAATAGAGTTAAAAGGGCCTGTAACCCATCACATTGTGTCAGGATCGTGAAGGCAGAAAGGATAAGATCCTGCATATCCTCATTTCACATAAACCCTTTTCTCCATTGTGAATGTGCCCAGCTTTCCTGCTCTGTTGGCAAATGAAAGCAGGAGAAATGACTAACAAGTAGAGCAGGGTCTAGAAAAGCAACTTGAGCTTGGAGAACAGCTCCTGTTCCAGGAGGTTTGGTCCTAGCACAAGGGAAGAGATTTAAAAGAACAGTAGTCTGCAGGAAGAAATTGAGAGTTGTGCAAAGAAGAGGCCTCATGCTGCTCTTTTCAGCCAGGTTCCCTTTTATGAGAAAAGCCTAAGGAACAAGAACACAGCCATTTTCTAACCTAACCTGATGTAATAATACATCCACCACACAATTGCATGGGCTCAAATGAGATTTCAGAGAGAGAGAGAGGGGGGAAATAAAAAAATTATTCCCAGAAAGTACATTAGGAAATGTAGGAAGGTGTGAAGAAAGGGTGAGGTGAGAAAGGAAATGCAAATAAGGAGATTTTACAAGCTAAAGCGGTGCTGGTTTAAAGTACTACTTTTTTTCTCAGAAGGAGAAAAATAAATCAGATCACTGATGATCCATGGTCAGATGGCACAGATGGGGTGTGGAGCTGGGCTTGCTGCTAATCTAAGACAAAAAAATTACAGAGAAGCTGACAGGACTTTTGAAAGTGCAAATTATTATCATTTACATTACCTGAAAATCCACAACCCCATTCTGCTTCCCACTGGCATGGGACAAATGTTTGGAATATGGGTAATTTATCACAGTGCAGACACCAAAGGTGAAGCATTTCACCTTTTCAGCAGGTGGAGTAGTCTGGAAAGGATGATTATGATGATGTCTGGAAAGGACTTTGGGCTCTACTTTCCAGCCAGGTTTTCTCAGTAAAGAAGGTCAAAGTGAAGTATCTGTTGATGTCTCAAGGCGTGCAGCTGCCTGTTTGCCTGGCAGCTGTTCCAGCCAGGAATGAGGAATCTGTTGGCCAATTTCAGCCAAGCCTGAGAGTGGGAAAGCAATGCCAAAGACTCCAGCAGTGAGGAGGGGGGTAAAGGTGCTGGGAAGTGCCCCAAAGGGGATGGAGATTTGTTTGTGGGGTGAGATCAGCCCTTGTTATGCTCCAGAGAACTGCGGGACACAAACCTGGTGTTCCCTGGATACACCTGTGGTTATTTTCTTTACCATGAGGGTGGGCAGGCCCTGGCACAGGGTGCCCAGAGCAGCTGTGGCTGCCCCTGGATCCTTGGCAGTGCCCAAGGCCAGGTTGGACACGGGGGCTTGGAGCAAACATGGCTCTGTCCCATGGCCTACAGCCAGGGGGTTGGCACTAATCAATATTTAAGCTCCCTTCCAACCCGAACTGTTCCATGACTCCGTGATTCCTGTGTGGGGAGGGTTCCACTGGGGGTAGGCAGGAACGGTCCTGAGAGGCAGCTGCATTCCCGGTGGGAAGGACAGTGCTGGGTGCCTGCTGGGCTGTGTGATCTGCTCCCCTCCCCCAGTCCGTCCGTCCGTCCGTCCATCCATCCATCCATCCATCCATCC
>VWZU01009075.1:962408-986356 GCA_013397095.1 Sterrhoptilus dennistouni
AAAAAAAAAACCCAAATAACAACAAAGTGGGGAGATTTTCAAGTTCTTGAAAAATAGGCAAATTTGTACTCTCAGAGTCCCACAATGCACAGTAAAAATGAAGAATTATAGAATCACAGAATGGTTTGGAATGGTTTTGGGTTGGAAAGGACCTTAAAAATCATCTTGTTCCAGCCCCCTGCCATGGCTGCCCCTGGATCCCTTAGAGCCCCATCCTTGAAAATCTTCACAAGTGCAAGGGCTGCAGAATGCCCAAATTTATGCCAAAGGTTGCACAAGAAGCTTTAACAGAAATGCCAAGGGCTGGTCAGAGAAGTTTGGGGGTTTTTTTCTGCAGTAATACTCAAGAGGACTTTGAATTAAAAAATAGCCGCAAGGCAAAAGCCCATTCTGCTGCTATTTTCCACTTACAACCTCAGGTTAGACATTAATGGCAGCTGGAAGTCTATATCCACAACATCCACCAGTCTCCAGCCGGAAATTATTTACTTCCAAGAAGTATTTACTTTCTTGTCTCACTCTGGTAGGAGAATAACAGAGTCTTATCCAAGGGCAGAGCCTGCCTTGCAGTCAGAAAACCCTTAAACATTTGCACACACAGCTTGCAATCCTCAGGAGTAAATTATGATTCCACAGAGATTTAAGGGTTGGTTTGTGGTTTTTTAAAGCATCTGCATTAATAACTCTGTGTATAAGTGCAGACAGTGAAGGCTCAAACACTTAAACCAGGGAGTTTATTTAATTAACTCTCATTAATTAATCCTGACTGCCAGAGACCTCCCCACCCTTTCTGGCCATGTCCATACTGGGGGACCTCTGTGGGCATCCACACCCTCAGAAAAACCTCTCAGCCACAGGAAGCCTCTGATTCATCCTAAAAACTGAGGAACAGGGTGCCCAGATTTGCTGTGGCTGCCCCTGGATCCCAAGGCCAGGTTGGACATTGGGGCTTGGAGCAGCCTGGGACAGTGGGAGGTGTCCCTGCCCATGGGATTGGATGATCTTAAGGTCCCATTCAGCCCAAATCATTCTGGGATTTTATGAGTTTGGGGTGCTGCCACAAATGTCAGTGTGAGCTTTGGCTGATCCTCATGTGCCCCATGGCTAAAGGAGGTTAGAGACAGTTTGGGTGGGGAGATGTTTTGGTTCCACAGCCCTTCACAGGCTTGGAGAAACAGCCCCAGTCCTGACTTAATTTCATTTCATACCCTTTGACCCATGTTGGGTCTCTAAATTCAGCTGTGCCTTCAGGAAGAGCAGTCCCATGTCTGATTGCTACTGCCACAGCAATGATGGCATTTCTGTGGCAAATAAACACTGAAGATCAGAGGTTTGTGCAGCTGGTCTGGATTATCCCACATTCCTCTCCTCTGCAGAGACTGTTGGGGGCTGACCTGAGGAAACCACCATGCACAGGATATTTTGGGGGACTCTCTGAAGCAGAACACTGGGGCTTCTTTCCTGTTGAAAGGCAAGTGTGCTGGCATTTGTGCTGATTTATATATATAAAATAAATAATCAAAAAAAAAAAAAACCTCACCAAAAAACCACCAAACAAACCCAAACCACTTCTGGACAAGAAAACAATAATGTGCAGATTGAAAGGGTGAAAGAGGAGGCTGAGGGAAGGAATGGCATGATGAGAGGCTGCACGAGAGCATCGTTAATTCAATGCTCTAATCAACTCTGTTCTGCAGTGCTTTATCACAACCATCCCTGCCTCAGCCTCTCCAGCTCAGAGCACTTTGCAGCATTGCAGGAAATCCTCTGCTTTTTTGCTTCCCATTAAAAAAAAAAATAGTAATCTCATTGTGCCTTGTCAATACAGACAACTTTGTCAATGAAAGCAAAGGAGGAATTATCTTGTAATTTAGTATTTATCATAATCAAGAGCAGGGGTTCATTAGAACAATGAGCAATTGTCAAATTATTCCTCAGAGTAGTTATTTGAAGAATGAGAAGAGAGTATTTCCTACCTTCCTGCTTTTTCTCCCACCATCTCCTGCTGACACTCAGAGCCTGCAGTTTCTATCAGCCTGCCAGATCAATTTCCCATTCCTGAAAAGAAGCATTTATGTTAAATGATTCTAATTAAGAACCTCCTTACAGCTCAATAGCTGTCTGGACACGCAGAGGTAATTCCCCATCGATTTCCATGGGGCCAGCTTTTCACAGGAAGATCTTCAAAAGGCACTGCCAGCTTTGGGAGTGCAGCTTCCCTGGGCTTCTTAGAGTGTCTTAGAATGGAATCATGGAGTCATTAAGGTTGGAAAAGAGCTCCAAAGTCATCAAATCCAAGCTGTGACTGGTCTGCACCTTGTCCCCAGCCCAGAGCTCTGAGTGCCACCTCCAGCCCTTCCTTGGACACCACCAGGGACAGGAGCTCCAAACTTCCCTGGGCAGCTCTTCCCGAGGCCTGATCACCCTTTCCAGGGAAAAATTGCTCCTGAGCCTCCCCTGGCACAGCTTGGAGCCATTTCCCCTTTTTCTGTCCCTTGTTCCCTGGGAGAAGAGACCAAACCCCTCCCCTGGCTGTCCCCTCCTGTCAGGGAGCTGTGCAGAGCAATGAGGTCAAATCCAAAGGGAAACTCCAAAAAGTCATTTTATTCCATCAAAGACCTCAGGAGGCTTCTAGAGATGAGGCACAGTTTGGTGCCTCAAGTTTCGTGGGATGAAATTGTAATTTCATCCTGTAATAATTAAACCAACGTGGCCATCTACAGGTGCAGGAGGTGTGGGAGATGAATCTCTGTCTGCAGAGTTCCCTCACAGAGCTCTGCCCACTAAACTTCTCTGCACTGGCTTATAAAAACACCAAGTTTGTGTAGAAATCAGGTTTAATTTTTTATCTCACATTGTTCCTGACACTCTCCAGCTGCAGCCTGAAGTGGCTCAGGGCTGGCCTTGGGCTCTCAGAGTTAGAACCAACAGCAGGGGCAGGGAGAGCACAGGAGGGCAAATGGAAGGAGACCTTTTTAATTAATTAATTAAAACCAGGGGCTGTTTAATGATCTCGGGATTGCCATCGACTGCAGCAGGCTGGGGATCAGTGTCAGTGCAGAGAGGGAAGGGAAGGGAAGGGAAGGGAAGGGAAGGGAAGGGAAGGGAGCTGTGCCAGCTTTGGTGAGTTCTCAGTGTGATGCTGGCTTTGTCTGGTACAAGTGCAGGAGAACAGAGCTGTTAGATGAGAAAGGAATAAAATGTCTCACTTAGTTCTTCACTGGATGGGAGCTGGGGATTTTCAAACCTTCACCTGCAGAGGGGAGGAGGGGGAAGGAGGCAGCTGGATCCCAGCCCAGATGTGCATCCCAGCGTGGTGTGTCCACAAGCTGGGCACGTCCCACCAAACCCAGTGCCTTTCCACTCATCTCAAAATACAGGGCTGGTGTGATTCACTGCATACAAGAATTCCAATACTTCAGGTAGTTAATCATGTTCAGTAAACTAGATACATGTTTATCTCAGCTGAGTATCCCACAGGGATGTGAGCAATCCCTGGGAAGCTGCTGGATTCTATCTATGAGGCATAATTACATTAAAGCATAAAGTGCATCCCAAGCCTTCCCTGATCACAAACAAAGCAGTGTTAATCCACTTCTTCCATTTTTTCCCCCTAAACACACCAAAGTTACCACTGAAACTTGCAGGAGAAACAAACAGAACATTGTAGTGACCAAGGAAATATTTCAGCAGCATCTGCAAGGTTCTAGTGATGGTGGCTGTAATTACATGTTGGACATTTACAATGGGATATTAAGGATTGATTTACTGAAGATGATGTCCTCACATTCACCACCACTAAACTTTTTCCCTAAAACAGGACTTAAAGATTTAAGGGTGACCCTAAACTTCTGCTGCAGTTCCAAATTCTGGCTGAGTTCTTAATTTCTATCCAGAAGAAGGAAAACTATATCAAAATATAAGGTGGTTAAAATTTGGAAGGGGTGGGAAGGAGAAGAGCTTGAGAGAGAAGGGAAAATAACATACAAAAAAAAAAAAAGAGAGAGAGAGAGAATGGGGAAAATGCCCCAGAATTGGATCATAAAGACTCCCATGTTTGGAACAGTCCATTCCACAGTTCTGGGATGGATCCCTAGAATTTAAGTGACCTGCAACATCTGGATGTTGCAGCAGTGAATTCACTGACACAAAGCCTTTGCCTTCTGGATATATGGAAAATATTTTTCCTTGAACAATTATTTATAAACTGCTCTCCAGAAAAGAAGATTACTCTCTGTGTATAAGCAGCAAATGCCTGGTATTGACATGCTGCATTCAGCAGTGTTTGCTGCAGGAAAGAGCTTTCCTCTTCCATGGGATAGGACACAAGGACAGCAGATATGAAGCCAATTTACCTCCAGAATTTCAACAGAAATACCATATAAAGTCAAAGAAAATAATAATAATAATAATAATGTTGTTTGCAAATAGCAGAACTCATGGTTGGTTTGTTGTTTTGCTTTTAATTCCAGCTGCTTTCAGAAGCCAGACTGGTGGGTTTGGGCACAACTCAAATATTAGAAGAGAATTAAGCAGGAAAATCAGGTAGGGCTTTAGAATTACAGCAGAGGAAAGATTTATGATATTAGCATGAGAAGAAATAATAATAACAAAAGAAAGTGGAGGAAGCCTTGCAGGAAATGTTCAGGAATAGTAAAACCCACCAAGCTGCTACAGAAATAGAATCACAGAAAATATGAGATCTTCTAAATGGATTTTAGTCAAAGAGCATTAAAGTCTCTCCGTTCACTTCAAGGGGTTTCATATCAGACCTTAAATGTAAATTTATTTTAAACAGGCTGGCGTGTAGGAGAGAGAGAGGTCTGACATGCAGCTTCCTTAGCCCATCCCAGGATGGCTTCATTCCTTCAGACTGGCATCAGAAATATTTGTACAACATCCAGCCTCAACTCTGCTCCCATCTGTGCTTCGTTGGTATAAAACAGAGCCAGGGGAGTTGATCCCACAACACATCCAAATCCTTTCCCATTGTGATGACTTTAGGTGGAGTTTCTCACATTTGGCCACGACACCAGCACTTGGTGCTCCCATGGGAATTTTGCAGCTCCCCAGGATTAAAAAGCACATTTTCAACAGAGGTGGTGGATGTGCATCAACCCAAACATTTACCAGCAGCCTGAGTGTTTCTTTAATTAAGCTCAGCCTGCCTTGGGTCCAAAGCATGGATTTGGGAGTAAATATGAAAACAGATTTCAAAGCAGCTCAGTTTAAAATTAATGACTGTTGGCACCTGCACGGAACGTCAGTCAAGAGCGGTCGAGGTGAGCACAGCTGAAATGGTGAAATAAAAATATTAAGCCATCTGTTATGTTTTACATATTATTTTTAGTAATGCAGGGGGGAAAAAAAAGTCAGATTTATTCCTACTTCCCCTTAATGAAGTTTTTCAGAAATAAATAGTGCGCTAACAGGCTCTTGACAATTTATGGCAGTAACCAGTCCATGAAAAGCCCATTAAAAGGACAAGTGAGATTCAAACCATCAAATGTGTGTAGGCAGGGCCACCCCATAAGTTTCAAGACAAAAACCAGCCCAGGAGTTGAGCTGTGCAGTTGGGAAAGGTGGGAGCAAACAGTGGCAACTGAAATGGCAAGAAAAATCTTCATTTTGTTCTTGAGAACAACGCCTCAGGCACACTCCTGGTGAGCAGGAGAGGGAGAAAAACCCAACTTCACTGTTTGCAAACTACACAGAGGAAGAACTTTAAATTTCCACAGCAATTCCTGGCTTCAGGTGAATTTCTCACTTCAGTGAAATGTGAAGTTGAGTGATGTTGGATCCAAAGCACACGTTTTACATTTCAGCATAGTCACAGTCTAAAAATTGCATTTTTGTGAGTTGACCTCAGATGAATTGACCATCGTTAGTGAAGGTCCACCATCAGAAAAATCCACAAACAAAAAAACAAACCAAACCAAAACCCCACATACACACACAAAAAAAAAAAAATTAAAAAAACTAAATATCAAACCTAACTCTCCAGTTCTAATTGGAATTATCAAAGTTATATTCAATAAATTAGAATTAACCCTTCTGCTCAATCTCACACCAAGAAGGAGGGGGATCAGTGTAGTTTGATGCAGCTGGATAAACATGAATTAATAATTAGTAGAGAGGTCAAAATTAGAACTGTTAGAACTCAAAGTTTCTTTTAAAAAAAAAGTTTTAAAAGTTTCTCTCCCCAGGTAGAAATGTTCATAAAATTAACTAGAAAACAAAATGCTTTATCTTTAGATTGCCTGTGATTCTTCCCTCTGAGCCAATATAAAAGATTTAATCATGTACAAGGACCTGACCCCATGTGTCCTCCCAACCTCCAGGATTTTGGAAAGACTTGTCCAGTGTGTGTGTAGTTATTATTCTGATTTAACACCTATCATGGATCTTAAATGAACTCAGGAAGAAACCAAATGAAAAAAAAAAAAAAAACAACAAACATAAGAATTGTTCTATAATTTCACAGAATTACAGAAAAATAGATTAGAAGGGAGCTCTGGAGGTCCTTCACAGGTGCCAAGAAGAGGGAAATAAATCCCATTCCTCAGCCAATTTTTTTCCCAAAGCATCCCAGTGCACGTTCAGCCTTCACTGCTGGAGGTTGTGCAGCTGATCCAGGTAAAAGTGGAGCTTTGTGGAACTCCCAGATTTTATCCCAGCCTGGGTTGGTCCCAGCCCGTGTTGATGCACGAGCTGCTCTTTTCCAGCTGCAAGACTTGGTGTGTTCCCTTGTTCAGCTTCATGAGGTTCTAGACAGCCCATTTTTCTTTTTTCTTTATTTTGTCTGAGTGACACCCCTGTGACATCCACTGCTCCTTCCAGTTTGGGGTCAGCTGGAGGCTGAGATTTCCTTTTGGTGCCCCAAAAGGAATCAAACCCCACCCTGTGAGATTTGAATCTGCAGATCCTTCAAAGGCCAAGCCCATTTCCCACTCCTCTTTAAAGTCCATCCATCAACTCCATTTGTCCTTTTTTTGGACAAAAAACTATGGGATAATGTTGAAAGTCTTGCTAAAAACTTGCTGTTCTCCCCTCACCCACAGATGCAGAAATTTTGTGATAATTTCTGTCAGATTTGGCCAGCCATGGACAAATTTGTTGCCTCCCCATCCCTGGAAGTGTCCAAGGCCAGGTTGGATTTTTTTTCTTGGAGGAACCTGGGACAGTGGAAGGTGTCCCTCCCCATGGCAGAGGTGGAACTGGATGAGCTTTAAGGTCCCTTCCATCCCAAAATATTCCATTATTCTACATTCTACAGCTTTAAATCCAAGATGGCTGTTCCTCACCATGTTCTTGTGTTTCCTCTTCCTGGAAATAGCCTTTTTTTTTTTTTTTTTTTTTGAGAATATATTCACTAGTTTTCCCAAGTGAGTTTAGGAAAGTTAATCAGCCTGTTGTTCCCTAAATCCACCTTCTTTTATTTCCCTTAAAAGGACAATAAATCATTTCCCTGTTAGAGCCATAGGGGAACTTTTGATGTAGTTTCATTTTAAATGTTTTCATGTTCATTATTCTGATTTTTAGATTCCCTAATTCCTTCCACTTGAACATCCTTGTCTCTTGGTGCTCACTTGGCTGATTCTCAAGGTATAACTTGATTTTTTTTGTGTGAACAGTCCACCACTGGATGATATCTTGGCAATCTTTTTCAGATTTGTGTCACATTTCTAGAAGGTTTATATTTCATTTCTAAAGCCATCTCATGCAGAAAGTCGGTGCACAACATCCCAGGCCAGGAATGGGTTTGGAATTTTCCTTTATGAAGTGTTACTTTGATTTAATTCCTGCCCTCACTAAATATTTCAATTCTATCCTTTCCACGTATTGGAATTGGAGTAATCTGAGAAACTTTCAAGTCATTTGCAACAAAATAAAGGTCAATAAAAGAGTTTGATCATTCAATTGGCAAATATTTGTTGTGTGAACAGCTCTGCACTGCCAGGGCCCATGGAGAATAAACAATTCTTCAGGAATTTTGCTCCAGTTGCTTCTGAGCCCTCCTTGTTTTGCTTCTGATATTTCCAAGTGGATATTTTTGATCCCAGCCAAACATGAAAGGTGGCGGCTGCTTTTGAAGTGACTGAGAGTTTCCCAACTCATTTCAGTGGGAATAAATTGAAACCCTTAATTACATTTTGTCATCTCTATCAATCTTTGTGGAAGAACTTCAGCACAGTGATATTTTCCTCATAGGCATATCCTTGTGGGATAATAATTGAAAATGTGAATTAACTGCATTAACTATCACATAATCAGGGTGGGTTTTTTCCTAAGACAGTCAAATTTCTGATTGACTTAACTGCTACAGCAGTGACTTGAATTAAACAGCTGCCATTTTGCCATTAAAAGCAGAGCAAGAGGATTACAAGGAACTCTGAAACAAATAAATCCTTGCTCCACTTTGCTCTTCTACAAACTGTTTTCTCCAGTTTCTCTCTCAGCTTCATGACCACAGACACCTCTAGACTATAGCCAAAGCCATCAGAGCTCTTTCAGGTGCTGAAATAAACTAAATATTCATTATTTACTCCCCCTCGAGTGGCTGATTTTTGCCTCACCTTCTTTTCCCTTTGCTCCTTCTCCTGCTCCTTACATCTGTAGCAAAATAAAAATGAAAAAAAAAGGGAAAAAATATTTTTTTCCATTCGGTTTTTCAAGGCTGTTGAACAAAGCCTTTTATCCCCACTGTGCCTTTGTGGATGTGCCACAGTTACCCTCCACGCTTGGATGGATTTCCCACATCCCTCCTGAAGCTGTTCTTCCCTTTTCCTCAATAAATATTAACCACAAAGCTCAGGCTCATAAGAGTACGTTGACAAGTGGGTGAATGATCAAAAAAAAAGGAGCAGGCAAATTTTAATTTGCTCAGATTAGAAGGGAGTAAATTCCATTCTTTAGTACAGACCTTCACCTGTTCTGGAATGATTGTTGCTTCCCCACTGGATAAGATATTCTGTTTCCTACTGGAATGATAAATTTTGTCCTCAAAACAGGAGGACCGAACATTTTGTCTTCAAAATATGAGGACAAAATATTTTGTCCTCAAAATATGAGGCTGAGAAGTGCTAAGAAATCTTTCAGAGCACAAACAGCAGGCAGGCAGAAAATGCCATTTTCTAAACAAAAAAAGCAATTAACCCTTATTAACCTGTGCCCCTTCTACAGGCAAGGGGCCAAGATGAAAGAATAGAGTCCTTACTGGAAAAAAAAAAAAAAAAAAAAAAAAAAAAAAAAAAAAAAAAAAAAACAACACAAGGAGAGTTTATTTTGGGGAACAAACCTGTGGCATCAGGACAGGGATCTGGAGGGTGACACTGCAGGGCTCTGATCCCTCAGATCCATCAGAATTTTTGAGCGTTCAGTGGACAAACACTCTGTGCAAAATCAAATAATGGTTCTCTCCTAATTTCCAGCATTTTGAACTCTTGAGTGGCAACTGAAAGAGAAGCTTTTCTCCTGCCTCTAGCAACTCCCACAGAAAAGAGGCACATTTGGAGCTTAGCACGGTTCCAGTAGATGCAGCACACGGCATCTCTCAGCTCCACAGCAGCGACAGGGCCAGGAAAGGAGGATCTGGTGGAAAGAGATGCAACAAGAATTCCAGGGCCAGCTCCTGTAATAGTCACCTATTTGCATCAAACAAGGATCTCATGCTTGTCACCCAGTTATCCATGTTTTTGTCAGGCCACTGGATGAAATCCTTGGGTTGCAGCAGCTCATTGCACACATGCACAGAGATGGACACTTTGCCTGGCACAATTATCCTCTAATCTGAAAAATCCCCATTAAAAACTTTGTTTTACAGCTGTCACAAACTGAGGCTGTTCACCTTCCTCCTGGAATTCAGTGCTCCATCCCCCTGTCACTTCCCTCCCCGAGCAGTTCCTGTCTCTCCATGCTGCTGCAGCATTACATAACCACCCCTGTGCAAAAGCTGGAGGAAAACCCAGCTCAAAGAGCCCAGCCCAGCACAGCCACGTCCAGGAGCCTCCTTGGAGAAAGGCACAAACTCAGAGCAGACCAATTCCCACTGGAATTGCAGTGCTGGGATGGAGAGAGGAGGGAATGATGTGCAAAGAGCAGAGTCCAAGGGAATACAGCACCCTCCTAAAGCTGCTCATATTCCAGAGAAGAATTCCAGTCTTTCCTTCAGTAAGGGTGTGAATTTCTCTCAAGGTGCCTGAACAGGGATTAATAGAAAACATTAAATGAGTTGTAATACTTGTTATTTATTAAAATCCCACTATTCAACATGCACATAAAGCCTTCAGCTCTGCTCTGGGCATGCAGAGCATGGAACAAATGCAGTGCAGAGACTTCATTTATACCCAAAACTTCAGTGGGGTGCTGTTGCCTGGAGAATTATTCCTACCAAGAGCCAGAACTTCTCCAGACACAGGAATTCACTCACAGTAACACTGCTGTGCAACTTTCAGAGCCCAAGTTAGTAATTCTCTACAAGAAAACGTCCCACCTTTAATTCACCCAAGAACTCAGTGTCTGCCTTAAAACAAAGCAGCAGAATTCATTTGGGATAATTGTTCGGTAAGGGACTGGCCCAGCAGCTCTCAAAAGGTACAAAAGGCAAGTTACAGGACGGAGTTTTAAATATAACATGTTGTATTTAAGTTAAATTTAATGTACATAACCAAGAGCATGAACATTTTAACACAGGACACCTCAAAGGCCAAGCAGTAGGTCATGGAATCATAGAATCATGGAATGATGGAGTGGTTTGGGTTGGAAGGGACCTTAAAGCTTAACCAGTTCCACTCCCTGCCAAGGGCAGGGACACCTCCCACTGTCCCAGGCTGCTCCAACCCCCATGTCCAACCTGGCCTTGGGCACTGCCAGGGATCCAGGGGCAGCCACAGCAAATCTGGGAATTCTATTCCAGCCCCTCCCCACCCTCCCAGGAAGCAATTCCTGTCCAATATCCCATCTAAACCCACTTTCTGTCAGTTTGAAGCCATTCCCTCTTGTCCTGTCACTCCAGGCCATCATGAAAAGTAACTCTCCATCTTTCCTGCAGGCTCCCTTTGTCAGAATTATCATCTTTAGATGATTGCAAAGCTTTTGCCACAGAACCAGCATCAGCATAGAGAAAGAGGAGGATGGATTTGAGCATCTTCATCTTTGTGACCCTTTGATGTGGCACTTGGGGACGTGGGGTGTGGTGGCCTTGGCACTGGTGAGGAATGGTTGGGCTGGATGATCTTGAGCATCTTTTTTAACCCAAATTATTCTGAGTTTCCAGGTGTGTTGCAAACACCAAGTGACTTTGGCAAGGGCCTGATATCAAAGCCGTGCTTAGAATCATTCATGAAAAGGTTCTAAGGGGGATGAAGTCAATCCATTGAACAAATGTGGTTATTCCATTTTATTTCTTGTAATTTTACATCAGCACATAAAATAGATTAGATGATCAGGGTAATGAGTTGCTGGTGCACAGAAGGTTTGTCCAGTGCTTTTCCAGACATATTTTGGGAAGGTCTACACACAAATACCAGGGAGAGGAGAGGAACAAGGTTCTAATACACTGGGGATTGAAAATAGATCCCTGATCTACAAAGATCAGAAAACCAAATCTCTTGTGAACAGTTAGAAGAATCTCAGGAATTCCAGGAGGTGTAAATTGTAGGGATTTGGGGCAATTCTGTAGGAAACTGCAGCAGCTGGGGAAAGCTGTCCCCCAGAGGAAGGGCACACTCAGAGGAATCCATACCAAGTGTTAAAAGATAAGAGATTAACTGAGCTAAGTGGAGGATTTCACACTGACCTCACAAGAACAAAGCACAGAGAGATTGTGCTACGACATTAAAGATAATTTCTGAAAGAAATAGGGGTTAACACTGGAAGCCAAGGAACAAAAGAGAAGTTCAGCCTGGAAGAGGCAACAGTAATGGCAAGAAAATTATCTGTGAGATCAGTAGCAAGAAAGAAATGTTGGGAGAGTTTTGTCCCATTTCTTAACAGAAAAGAAAGATGCAGATGATATTTAGTAGGGTAAAGGCCTGTTGTGAGCAAGGGACTATTCAAACCAAAAAAAGAAGATCCTTCCCTAAAACTGGATAGGACAGAACATAAATTTTGATGTTCTCAAATCAATTAAACCTGGAGAGTGCACTAAAATCCAGTCTGAGGCAACATCAAACCTACCTGAGAATTGATGGAGAATGAGGGAAATTCCAGTGGGCTGGAAAGAACACACGTGGTGCCTGTCTGAAACATGAAGGATGTTTGGCAGGAAAAGGAAGAGAAACTGGTGATTTATGGACCACTCACCTTAAATTAAGCTCTTTAAAAAATAAAAACTGCTTCAGGCACCAGGAAATAGAAGCCAAAATGGCTTTATCAACAGCACATTGCATCAAACCTGCCTCATTTCATTCCACAGCAGGTCAACACGGGCTAAGGAAGAAGCTGAGGAGGGTCATATATTCTGATTTTATTAAGATGTTGCACCATCTGCCACAGTGTTCTAATCAGGAAGCAGGGAAAGCTGGTCTAGGAGAAATTACCTTCTCATGGCTATAAAATTAATTGTAACACATGCCAAGGAGGAGTTACCAGGGGGGAATTGACAGCATGGAAGGATGTGTCCAGTGGGGTCTGCAGAGTGCCCAGTTCTGTCAGATCAAATAATGGGTTCAGTATTTTAGAGGGTAAGTTTAGCATCCAAAATTATCTCAAAAAAGGTCTGAAAAACCAGGTTCAACTCCAATAGTAGCACAGACTATTGCCCTAAAACAGGCCTAATTGGCTACAGAAACAAAGATTAACAAAAAACTCAAGAATAATTGGCTACAACATCAAAGGACTGGAAGCAGCTAGAGAACAAAAATTCCCAAACATGCTCTGGATCTCACATATTCCACCCTGGAATGTGCCAATCAGGCCCAGGAGGAGCAGAGCATCCCACTGCTGAGAACAAGGATCCAACAAAACACCTGCCTTTCTTCATGCCTGACGACTCTTTGCCACCACAGAGCCTCTGCTTTAAATCCTCCCAAAGCTGCTTGACATTGCTCTGAGCCAAACGTTTCCTCAAGGTGTTCAGCACTTCAGGAATGTGGGACAGATGTTTTACCAAGCTGCTTGTGGGTTCCAGCAGCCTGGTTGTGTCTGCCAGGAGCAGATCCTGAGGGAGAAGAAAACTTCTGGCTGCCTTGCTGAGACATTTGGAGGAGGAGGAGGAAGAGAAAAGGAGAAGGAGAAGAAGAAAAGGAGGAGAAAAGGAGAAGAAGGAGAAAAGGAGAAGGAGGGGAAGGGGAAGGGGAAGGGAAAGGAGAAGGGAAAGGGAAAGGGAAAGGGAAAGNGGGAAGGGAGAGGAGGAGAAGGAGGAGGAGGAGAAGGGAAGGAGAAGGACAATGTAGTAGCATCTCATCTTTCCCAACAGGAGAAGGAGAAGAAGGAGGGAGGCCTTTCCCAAGGAAAAGGAAGCTCTGACTGAGTCACCCTGGGCTCAAGACTCCATGAGCATTTAGGACTGGGGAAGTGTCAGGAATAGATTTGGGGGTTTAAATAAGTCCCTGCCTTTTGCCCAGGCCTCTGGCACCAGGCTGTAGCTTTACTGAGACACCCCAAACCCACTCTCATTCACAAGTTCTTTAATAATGGCTGATTCCATCTATTCTAGAATGAATTATTTATTTAACAGACACAAAACTAACAGACATAAGAGACTTAAAATAAACTAAATACTACACAGGAGTAAAGACAAAAGGAAAACTACTAATGGGGTTTAAAGTAAACTACAGCATGAGGTTAAAAGTACCTATTAATGTTACAGCTAGAAAAGAAATAATATAACTTGGGATTTAGTGTATCTCACCATCCAATTGTTGGTGGGGCACATATTGAGATCCTTTCCCTCAGTTCCTAAGAAAGTAACCACAGAATCTGCATCCAAACTTTGGGAGAAGTTTTGAACCCTTTCAGGGTGTGTATGTGTGTAGAAGCCTTCTGACTCTGTGATGATTCATGTGTCTTTTATAGTTTGTAAAACAGTGTCTCTCAGTCAAGAATATTTCCTTTATCTCAAGAATATTTCTTTTATCTCTTTTATCTCTGCCCACATCTGCTCTCCAGGCTAAGGTGTTGATTCTCAGCTGGGACCTGAGCCCTTTTGGCACCAGAGATGACCTCTTTGGGCCTTTCAGCCCCTGGGTTTGATAATTTTACACCTGGCCAGAGTGTAATGAGCCCTCTGAGGATGTATCAACTCTGAGGGTTGACCTGCAACCTCCCAGAGTGGCTCAATAATATTGTCAGATGGCTCCTTGGGTGTGTTTTGTAAAGCAAAGGTTTTAATAAAACAGAAAACAACAAACAACGCAGAAATAAAAGAACAAAACCGTGAGCAGGTGCCAGAGCAGCATCTGAGACCTGACTAAAAACACCCCCAAAAAGCCCTGAGCACCTCTGTGCTCCTTCTTAAACACTGAATGTTTTTAGGAGGGACAAATTGACTTGCTGCCAATGGAATCTAATGAGGAACAGCTAAAGAGACTTATTGTGGAGGTGTTAGCTCTATCCAGGTCTGGACAGAACACACTAGACATGATGGTATCTCGTTCGGACTCAGTTGTTTATTATTTCTTATCTGAGTTACAGCCTCACAGGGTGTGAGCTCTGTCTGACAAGGCAAAGAAATGGCTACTTCTAACTCGTTTCAAGGACTTTTAAACAATAAGCAAAACCAATCAAAACCCGACACCTCAGTTATTTTTATTTATAATCCAATTAAAAATCACTCCATGTCCTCAATGTGGGCCTTCACTCACCAATTAGAAAAGATCACCCAAACCCGAGAAGGAGGAAGAAGAAAGTGAAGAAGAAGAAGGACCCGGGCAACACCCAAATCCCTCCATACTGTCCTATATATATATATATAACTAACTATATTCTGTATCCTAAAATCCTAAATATTTCACCCTGTGATATCACACACTTCTATACAGCTACACACACACTCCCAGTGCCATCACTCAATTTTGGAAGCTATTCCCACAGCCTCAGGTCAAAGGCAATGCCCTCCTGAGGGTCACCACCTGTCAGAGCAGAAAGCCTGATATTTTCAGCATCCAGAGTTCCAACAACCTCTCAGCATTTTTATCAATTACTGTCAGGACAGCAAAGATGTTTCTGTGTCCTTCACCTTATAAGAACAGCCAGAGATGAGTTTTAAACCTTTCCCTGTATGGAAACACCTGCTGGGGTGTGGGGTGCATTCCTACAGGGGTTATCTCTTCTCCATCTGCACCAACCCTCTGTCACTGTTAGGGACATGGAAGAACTACACTCACTTGTCAGGTTAAAGTGAGGAAATAAGGGCAGTTTATTATGATTTGGGTCTAAGTAGGATTTGGAATTTGCTCGAGGATTGGGGGACGAGAGGAACACTTTTCTGACCCTCATGGTCAAACTAGTAGTTTATCACAGGGGAGGAATGAAAACAATTTACTTTGTTCTTTCTTCTAGAAAGAATGTTGTTTACAAAACCATCAGTATTTATGTTTAAATTGTGAGAAAGCTCCAGTAGAACTAGCAACTATCAGAAAGCTGAAGATTGAAGCAACATCCCTCTGTGATGGACAGGAAGAACCTAAATGACAATCCTAAAAAGCCATTGCCTTGATGTGCCTGGTGCTGGTGTGCTGGGGAAAAAGCAGCAGAGCACAAAGGCACGTACAACACTCCAAAAAACCCTTTCAGGGCTCTCCAGCCCAGTGCACTGAAGCAGCAGAATGTTCCTCTCTCTTTGGTTTTTTTTTTGGGCAGCAATCACAAAAAGCAGATGTTACACTCTGCTCGGTTTTGTCACTGGCAGTCGGCCTTTTGGCAGGATCCAAACAACTCTTGGCATCCTTGGATGGGCAGCAAAGCTGCTTCCTTCCCTCACACAATGCCAGGCTGGACAACCTTTGAGCCTGAAACCTCATTCCTTTGTAGTCTGGATTTTTGGCAGGCTTCTCATCCACTCCCCCTGCTCAGATGTGGTATTCCCCAATCCTTCCAAAGTCTGGGATGTGTCTTTTCTGCACCACGAATGCTGATGAAAAATAGATGTAAAATCCATGACACTTGTCTTGGTTTGAATAGACACAAAGGAAGATTGGAGCGTCTCTTGGAATGCAAGCCCCTCCCCCATTTTTTTCCAAATTATTATAAATTTGCAATTAAAAGGCTGTCAGGCAAAGATTTTGGGAATACGTATAGCAATTCTTTACTAGAGATATTAAAAATACAAATATTATAGTACAAAATAATAAGCAAACAAACAAACAAGGAATCCCAGAACAAAAAAAAAGCAAACAAAACCTCTCACAGAGTCAGAAAAATACAGCCTGACGCCCTGTTAATCAGGGCATTGGGAACAGTCCAAAGTCAGCCCTCCTGGAGTGGCAGATGTGTCCATTGGAAGCAGAGATGGTCCTGTGGAGCCAAAGGGTCCAGAGGTGGGTCTGGTCTTTTGGGAGTCTGTGGGAAACACCGGAGGGACTGGTGATACCTCTGGCTCCTTTTTATCTGGGTGGAAATGGTTTCTCCTCTGCTTTCTAGTAGAGCATCTCACAATAGGGTGATGAAATGTGTTATGCCATTGCTGAGCTTTAATGGTCCATTAACAGAAGATATTCCCATGGGGGTAGTGAAAGACTGAGCAGAGATAAGGAACATCACCCCACCTGGTCTCACCAGCTGGCTTGTTATGAGGGAAGGCAGTTACCCCCTCCCTTCTGGAGTTACAACAGATAAGAAAAACAAAACCTTCGGCTAGCTCTGTTTTGGTCAAGTACCCTTAAGTATCCAACATTTAGTCTCCTTGGTAACTCATGGGGAAAAAATTCTTTAAAGTAAAAAAAGGAGCAAACCTAACCCCCAACAACACTCCTTTAACTGTCCAATTTAACTTTAACTTTCCTGCAGAAGGAAGGACACTTTCAGAGTTGTCTTTTGCAGTTTAACTTCTCAGGATCTTTTTTGAATTCAGGCTTCATCAATAAAACAGGGAAAAGACTTGAGTGTGAGATGCATTTTACCTGGATGTCTAACATAATACACAACTTGACATAAATAATTCTTGACATTAGACATGCGATTTAAAAGTGAAACCTGCAGTCACTGATGATAAATCATTTGAAGGATGAGTGCTATTAAATCCAGCATTGTTAGGTGGAAGGAGAAAAATGATGCCTTATAGATAACAATTCTTTTTGCTGGAAGCTAAATGTGATGTCTTCTGTGGGAAAAAAAAATAAAATAAAACCCCTCCAAACAAAGTTAAAAATTATCTGCCTATTGGTCAAGTGCGAGGTATTAGGAATGTCAGTGATAGAATATTTAAAAAGTAGAAATAATATATACCTGGTTAGGTATCAGATGTCACTTTTTCTGTGTTTTACTTAATTATTATAAAGAAATAAAAAAATCAGTCCAAAACCAAAAAAAGTTGAGTTTAATAAATATAATAAAATACTAGATATATAATAAAATACTAGATAATATAGAATGTAAATCCTCTGGGTGGAAGTTCCAGCAAGAAAATTAGGAGCTGCACTCAGCAACTTGAGAAGAGAGTCATGATTTAAAGGAGAAGGAGAAGAGCTCCACAGAACAGTGTTTCAACACTGTGCAATGATCCAAAATTGCCATAATTTCCAGATATCTTCATAAAAAACAGCCATTTAAGTCCTGCCAGCAGTCACAAACTCAGACATGCAGGGTGAGTTGGGCTGGACTGCTCCCAGCCAGTGAAGACGAAATAAATATTTCCTGCCTCAAATCCTGTTTGCAATGGGATAAAATGATCTCTGGAAGCAACAGGAATCATCTAAGAAAGGAAAAAAAAAGTAGTTGGGATGAATTCCACGATTGCCACCTAAGATTCCTTTAGCTTCCTGCAACCTGGGTGAATGTATTATCCATGGGAAACGTGGTTGCAGGGAAAATTCCACTGAAAAGTTTAATTTGGTGCATCCTCTTGAAAAGAAAGGGATGTGTTACTAAAGGGACAAGGCAAGTTCCTGGGGGAATTAAGGATTTTATGGCTTTTTTAGCCTTTGTTCCATACTCTGGATCTTGCCAGCAGAGAAAAGCTTCAGTGTTTGGGAGGAGTAGGAATTTTTAAACTCCTTAAAAAGCAGTTTGGGGGAATACTTCGGATGTAGCCTTATGAATCATGTGTGAAATATCTGCTTATGTTACTCCAAAGGTTTCCAGGCAGAATTTATGGAATGAACTTGAAGAAGCAGAATTGTCCTGATGTGAGGATAAGCTCAAACTCCTTTTCATATTTCACTGGACACGTGTAGGATAGAGAATAACTGCTCCAAACATAGATATCCACACTGAATATTCTCCTCATAAATATAGAAAACCTACATTAAAAACTCCACTGGAATTATCACATATCTGTTTATGCTGTTTATATCTCTTTGGGAATCATATACAGGACTCTGCACGAGATATTTTTAGATTACTGCATGATTTCACGTGACTTGCATCTAAATTTAATCCAAAATTAAAATGAGTAACTACATTTATTTCAAACCCCCAGAAGCTGGAGACTCTTCCAATAAGATGATTCAATCCCAAACCAAAGAATCAGAGAATTGTTTGGGTTGGAAGAGACCTTAAAGATCATTTAGTTCCAACCCTTTTTCCATGGGCAGGGAACTTTTCACTAGACCAGGTTGCTCAGAGCTTCATGGAGCCTGAAACTTGAATTTCAATGAGTTTAAATGTAATTTTTTATATATATATGTATGTATTTACTTAACAAAATAGGTGATTAATTAGTTGAAAAAAACAAGAGTGTGTCACGCAGGGACACAGAAGGAAGTGCTCTCTAAAGAAGTGAGAGCTGCCTTTGCATGAAGCATTTCCACAGTTACACATTTTAGAGCACCCTCATTAAAAGCAGGTGAGTCAAAGGAAATTTCAAGAATATTTGAGCTTCTGCTCCCTTCCCTGTTGAGTATGGATCTACAGAAAGGTGTTGAGCTGCTGGCAGGGAGGACCATAGTCCCAAGGAAATCTGATGACACAAATTCCATGTTCCCCACAGACCTGTGCAGACAAACCCCCTGCATTAGTAGCAGCCACTGCTTTGTTCTCAGGTCTGTTCAGCCTTTAGCTAAATTCCACTTTTGAGGGGCAGAGCCTGGAAATCCAGGGAATAATATGACTCACAAGTAAATTTTTCAGATGTTTCCAGCAGCAGGGGTCTGGTGATATGCTCTCACACCTCACATAACCACAGGTGAGGAGTTTGTGTTTGAAAAAGCAGATTTTTTCCAGATGATGTCCCAGTCTCATCATGAGAACTCCAGGAACGGTGAATCCATGTCACATCTGCCTGCTGGACCCGCAGGTCACGGTGTAAACATCACTAAATATTTGTGCTGTTATTCATAGGATCAAAAAATCACAGAATTGTTTGGGTTTGAAGGGACCTTGAAGCCCATCCAGTGCCACCACTGCCGTGGGCAGGGTCACTTTCCACCATCCCAGTTTGCTCCAAGATGCATCCAACCTGACCTTGGGCACTTCCAGGGATCCAGAGGCAGCCACAGCAAATCTGGGTACCCTGTGCCAGGGCCTGTAAACCCTCACAGGGAGGAATTTTTTCCCCATATTCCATTTAATCCTGTCCTTCTCCAGTTTAAGGCCATCCCATGCCCTTGTGAAAGTCCCTCCTCATCCTTCTTGTAAATTCATCTCTCCTCACACACACCTTTCTCCACTGCACCAGCTGTATCTACAGCCCTACTGAAACTGGGATTAATTACAGAACTGAAATTAAATTTTCAAATAATTCCATATAGACCAAAACTCGCAGGACATGCTGCCTCAATCTCGGTCTAAACCAGAGGCTTAAAAGAAGATCATGTTGTCACTTCTCCAAAATTATTTGACCTATTAATCCACATCCAGGTGCCTTTTGTACCAATCTCCCTTCCCCTTCTGTCATGACTTAACCCCAGCTGACAAATAATTGAGTTTCTCACTCCCTCCCACCCCCGTCAGTGGGCAGGAGGATTGGCAAGAACAAGTGATCCTTGTGGGTTGAGATAAGGACAGCTTAAATAAAAATAATAATAATAATAATAATACTACGCTGATACTACTGATAATAATAATCATACTGATAATAATAATCATAGTAATGAAAAGAAGAGAGAGTGACAGAACCCAGGAGACACAAGTGATGCACGACACAATTTTCACCACCCACTGGCTGATTCCCAACCTGCTCCTGAGCAGCCACTCCCAGTCTGCTTTCCCAGTTTTATACTGGGAATGGTGAGCTCTGGTGAGGAAAATCCCTTCAGCCAGTCCAGGTCAGTGTCCTGACTGTGCTTCCTCCCAGCTTTGTGTGCATCTCCTCACTTTCAGAGCATGAGACACTGGAAAGTCCTGGATTTAGGGTGAGCACTTCTCACAACACTAAATGACGTGGGAAATGGATTTGCAGAGAATTCTCAAAGCCTGACAGAAGGCTGACATAGACTTGTGCATCTGTGGGCAAAATTTGAGATAAAATATGTTGACTTAGAAATTCCATGGAATAGGACAGACATTGTTGAGAGAGAAATTGGGCCAGAAACAAGTTTCAAATGATGACCTTGCAAACAGACCAGATATTTTGGAGAAATAGAACTATAAAAAGATGTATTGTAGCAAGACCCAGGTGGGAAAAATTTAATAGATTATTGGCTTAGAAGCATTAGCAGCATTGTGTGGCAAAAAAAAAATGCTTATAATGTATTGGAATTAAGAGATAGTTTGGCTTCTGATTGTGATGGTGTGAATTGTAACATCTGTATTGTCTCACATGAGACTGAAAATGGAATAAAAGATTTAAAATGCTTCTTAGGAGCCTCAACTCTGGGTCAGAAAAAGGGTTTTTCCAGCAAAACTTAACTGTGGTTTACATACTAAACCCAAACCAGCTACTAGGAAAAAAATTAACCCTCTCCCAGCCAAAGCCAGGACACCCTCCAGAGTTTCCTGTCCAGCTGGATCACCTCCAGGTTGTCTGCATCCAAACTCTTTCAAGCCACAGCACATTCAGTTATTAGTAAGTACAGAGAACATTCATACAAATAGTATGTATACATATACATATACAAAGTACAGGTCATAACAAATATCCACATGAAAATATTTAAATATCCACAACTGAATTTTTTAATATTTAAATATCCACAACTGAATTTTTTAATATTTAAATAGCCACAATTGTAATTAAATATTTAAATATCCACAGTTTTTGTCAGTTCTGAAAATGATGGCAGCTTCCCAGTCCCATTAGATATACATTTCCATACCTCTGCTTCAACTTTGCAAATTTAGAAGCAACTGTTATTAACTGGTTTTCTCTATTAAAGTTATGTAGTCAGAAGTTTGTGGAGGACTTTTTTTGACTGCAAATAGCAAATTTCCTCCCCAGTTTTCACTGTGAGTCACTCTGTCTTGGTTTGGAAAGACAGGTGTCTGCCAGGGAAAGCTGGAGCCTCCCTTGGAATGGAGAATGTAAATCTCCTCCTTCTGAATTATTGTAATTTTGAAATTAAGGGGCTCTCGGGCAAATATACGGGAATAGGAATAAAAAAAGATATGTGAATAGGAACATTAAAAATAAAAATATAATAGTACAAAAAGCAAACAAACAAGAAGAAAACCCTGACAGGGTCAGAACACAACCCGACCCCCTGTTGTTGCTCAGGGTGTTGGCGTCAGCCCAGCCCAGCCCTCCTGCAGTGCCAGATGTGGTTCTGCTGGAGCAGAGATGATCCTGTAGAAGGGCCCAGTGGTGCTGAGCTGGGTCTGGTCTCCCTCTGGGAATCCAGTGCAAACAGGCTGTGCTGCTGTTCTCAATGCCAGGTTTGATCCAGGTGGGAATGCTGGGCTCCTCCCCCTGGGTGGAGCATCTCCCCATGGGATGATGGAATTGTCTCAGCCCTGCAGTGAGCCTGGATGGGCCATGGACAGCAGAGATCCCCTGGGGGAGGATGGGGCCTGGAAGGGATAAAGAAACACTTTTAAAACTGGTTTTAACAGCTGGTAACAGAACACAAACTGCTGGTTACACCTTGCATTGCAACCTAAGACACACTTTTATGTTCCCCACTGGTTCTGTCAGCACAACATCACTTACAAAGCACATTGGAGGCCCCCAGTTGAGTAAAACACAGAGAATGCATCAAAAAAGGTACTTTGTTGTCTGTAGAGAAGGGGTTTGCTCCAACCCTTTCTCCATTTTTGTCTTTTCTATTGACATGAAGGAGAGAAGAAAGGAGTTCTTATTTAAGAATTAAAGTTCTTGTTTAAGACATTAAAGTCACCACTGAGGAATGGCAAGGAAAATAAATGTAGTAAAATTAAAATGCCAATTAAAGGGCACGCATTTGTGTGTGTGAATCCAAAGGGACAGAAAATGTGAATTGGTTGTGGATGGATTTGCAGGAGTCACCTCACTGGTGGCAGGGAGTTGACCAGGGGTGTGAATCACCTGTGAGAAGAGGTGAGAGCACAGCACAGCCCCGAGGTGATCAAAGGTGTTCCAACAGGTGCTGGGGAGAGAATTTCAGCTGTTCCACAGCTCCTGGTCACAGCACTGTGATAGGATTCCAGCATTCCTGTTTCCTGATGTGACTGAGTCCATCACAGTGTGGATGGAGGAGACAGGGCACTCATAGAACACACTGAGAAAAAGAAAAAAAAAAAAAAAAAAAAAAAAAAAAAAAAAAAAAAAAAAAAAAAACAAAACCAGAGGAAAAATAACCTGAGTGACTCCAAGTCTGCCAGAATTCCTCCAGCACCACACACTGCAACACTCACAGCTGCACTGCCCTGACTCCTTGGAGCAATTCCTGTAAATCTGAGGGGAAGGGAAGTGCTACCACTCTGTTCTAAACAAATCATCCTCCTACCCCCTCAATTTAAACGCAAGCAAATCACCTCTGAGAGACAAATATTACAAAATCTTTGAATTTTCAGAAATTTAACCGAATTAAGGCAAATCTAATGAGTTCAGTGGATGAATGAGATTTTTTTTTTCCTGCTTTTAAACAGAAAGTGTTTTGTTGTTGGAGGATGTTGAACCCTTATTGTGCACTGCTGCCATGGAAGGTGCATCATAATGAAAATGTAGATGATGCCAGGCCCCAGCGTGTGTTTCCAATTAAAATTCTTCATTTTCTGCTAAGATGTTAGAGTATGACCTGATTAGCTCTGCCAGTTATCAGAGCTCAGCTTCTCTGACCCCTTATCTTATTCAACAACTGCTGTCTAACTCTGTGCATTTGAAGGGGGAAGCACCACAACCCTAAAAGACCAGGGAAGTTTTATGGAGCCCATAAAACCTTCCACAGATAATTTATTGTGAGTCAGGGGCAGCACTTCCAGCTGTTTTCTGTCCCTGAGTCTCCCCTGCCTGCCCACACATCTTAATAAGAAATAATTAGAAATTATTTCTATTTCTTGTTAATATATTTCTTATTAATTATTCTCAAACTGCAATTCCACCCTCACAGTGCAGGTTGATGTCTGGTTTTGACGTGTAACAATTGTAGGTAGTGGATTTTACTGCAGGAGAATTGCCTGCAAATTCTTGAGGCTTGAAACAATGGGAGAGTTATCTCTTCTCATCCAGGATTCCTCAGTGGTGTTGTCAGATAAGGAGCAGCATGAAAGCCCTTTCCTAAGAAGCAGTGTCCTTAGTCAGCAGGAAAAGAGCAGTGTATTATTTATGGAAAGCAGGCAATATGCAATCACAGAGAAAGGGTGGTAGATGAAGTGCCAGATTTAAGCCTGAGCTGTGAAAATGTATTTTATGTCACACATAAATAAATACAAATGATAATAAAGATAAATAAAATAAAAATATAATTTTAAAATAAAATAATAAAAATAAATGTAGG
>VWZU01009075.1:987912-1010840 GCA_013397095.1 Sterrhoptilus dennistouni
CCAGCTCCCTCAGCCCCTCCTGGGGCTCCAGACCCTTCCCCAGCCCCTTCCCTGCCCTGGACATGCTCCAGCCCCTCCAGGGCTCTCTGGAAGTGAGAAACCCAGAGCTGGACCAATGGAGAACATTCACTCCACCCAGTGAAAGGGAGGACTAACCAAAAAGTTTGGTTTGTTCTAATCAAAAAATTAAATTTCCAGGTTGGGCCCCTTATCTGGGTCCCTTTCTCACCAATTAAAGGAGGCAGACACCTCCAGAGGGTGGTTCCCTGTGCCATCTTTAGGAGGGAACAAAACAGATACTTTTCATCCCAATTTTCTGTATTGACAGACAAAAGGTGAACCAAGAGAGGTTTAACTCAGGGGTGGTTGAAATCCAACAGGTGAGAAGTAAAAAAAAAGCCATCAGCCTGTACATTACAATGTAGACTTTGAGTTCTATCTGAAATTATTCATTTCAAGCAGTTCAGGGTACACTCACCTCTGCTTTTCCAAACCTTTTTCCTCGATAATCCTCACTCCTGGAGCGACCTTTGCAGAGCTGTGTGGGATTGCAGATTGTACCCTGCTAGAACTTTCCTAGCCTGAGTTGCACTCCAAACACCCACAGGCTTGCATTAGGAATTTTAGGCTCATAAGGCTCAAACTGGGATAACAGAACTGGTATTATCCTCACAATTTTGGAGATTAAGCTGCTTTTAGCTGAAGTCTGGATCCAGGTTCTCTCTCTCTCTCCTTCTCTCCTCAGCAGCGCTTTTCAGTAAGGTTGTTGTAACTGGAAGTGGGAAAGGCTGAAAAAGGGAGTAATTATTGTGCTCACTGTGGGAGGGAACAACCAAAAGGAAAACACAAGGAGCTGAGGATTTCTGTGAAAAGGGAAAAAATAAAAAAAATCCACATTTTTTTTACTGTACCTTAGGCTGGTTCGTCACTCTGTGTTTCAATAACAGGGAAAGGGAAAAAAAAGGGTCAGGAATGTTCAAGGTTCTGCCTTCAGACTCCTGCTGAGCAATAAATGGAAGTATAACTAATTAAGGGCCTGATCAAGGTCCTGTTGAAGCCAAGAGAAAGCTTCCCACTGGCTTCAAATGGCTTTGGATCAGCTCTGAGTGTAAATATGAGCAGCATTAAAAACATGTCAGGGCTGGCTGAAGGTTCCTGCCACACCAGAGCTGGCCCCGAGATCTCTGGAGCAAAGTCTGAGGTTGTTATTTCAAATTAAAGAGAGATATGAAAGCTTGTTCTTGATCTGAGAAGGATAAATGGATAAAAATGGTAGAGAGAGGGTTTGGGGAAAGCTGTGCTGAGCCATTCTTGTGCTGCTCCTGGCACTGGTGTGGGAGAAGGAGAAGAAATGAGAATTTCCCTCTTTGCAGCACACCTGGAGCACAGAATCCAGTTCTGGGCTCCTAAAAATACATAAATACACTGGAAAGAGTCCAGGGAGGGGCTACAAAAGGGACTGGAATATCACTGCCCTGGGTGTGTTCAGCCCGGAGAAGAGAAACTCTTCAGGGAGGGTTTATCAATGTCCATAAACACCTGAAAAGAGGATGCAAAGCCCCAGGTGCTTTTCACATCCTGAAACATGGGAGGCTTTGCCTGGATAGCAGGAAACATTTGTTTTTTACTCTGAGGGATTCTGGGGACTGCCGCAGGTTGCCCTGGTTGGAGGTTGGGGAAGTGCATTTTAAATTTATTATTTATTTAAAACTTTTTTATCTCAGAATCCTGGCTGGTTTGGTGATAAAGAGTTTGCAGAGAACAGAAAAAAAATAATCCCTAATTGTACTCAATATTGCTCTTTAGCTTCCACAAGTGCTTTCTTTTCCATCCTTTAGCCATTTGTAGGACGTGAGCTTAGCTCTGAGGGAATAAATATTCTCCTCAGCCTTCCAAGTGTGGGCTGACCTTCACCACAGTCTGTGCCCGTTCCTGAGGTCACTCCAAAAAGGCTGTGAGAGAGCTACTGCAAAAAAGTTGAGACATTGGTATCACAGGGGAAAAAAAGCCTAATTTGAAAGGTTATTTGAAATGGCAGCATGAAGAATGAAACCTTTGATTTCCAGGGCTCTCCGCTCCTGTTTTTTTCACATCTTTTTTTAAAGGCTTCTTTTGGAGGCGCCACACCTTTTCCCTGCCACAAAACATAAATAAATCAAAGCCTACCCTTGCAACATCTGTCTTCTCCCTTGTAATTCTGAGTCAGCAGGTTAGAGAAGGAACGAGGTAATATGTTAACACACAGTCAAAAGGAAGGAAAAAAAAAAAAAAAAGGACTCACTCATCCATAAGCAAAAAAAAAAAAAAAATCCCAGAGCACAGTTCACTCTGCTCTTAATTCTGCAAACAGCAAGAGAACTTGGCACGTGAGAAACCACCCAGGCTGAAAAATGTGTCTCCTTCCCATTGCTGCAGCAATTCTGAGCTGCAAAAAATGCATGTTCTTTTCCCACAAAAAGGGGATTAGTAGGCAGGAGACAAGGATTTGTCAGAATTATTTATCAAGTTGCTGCACGAGTTAGTTTGAAGCCGTGGACTCTGCCAACTTTTAATACCCTGTTCAGCCTGACTGGGAGGAGGAAGTTAAATTAGGGGAGAGTGGTGCAATGGCAAATAATTTAAACCCCTGGAATGCTGGAGCTCCACATGGCAGGCAGATGTAATCCTCCTGTTTTAATCAAAATAAAAAAATCCCTTCAGCTCCAACCTGAAAACAACAACACAAGAGCACGAGCTGGGAAAAAATCAGTCCCAATGAAGAGCAATGAAAGAAATAGCAATAGAAGCAAATAAATAGCAATTAAAAGAATGAGCAATAAAAGAAAAACCAGAACCAGGAGTCAATCTGCATTATTATTATTATTATTATTATTATTATTATTATTATTATTATTATTATTATTATTATTATTTTATTCTTTAATCTACAAATTGGTCCATGAATGGTCCCTCTGAATCCCAAACCTGCCTTATAAACCAGCTCTGTGTTCAGAAGACTGAGCTGACCAGGACAGGAAAATAAAAGTGACCAAAAATAGCTGTTGTGTTCTAAGCAGAGGAAATCACTGATTTTTAGATTATCTTGGATTTTGTGGGTATTTCCTCCTGCCTTAAATTCATTCAGATTCACTTCTTAGGTGTTATTTTAATATCTCTTGTTTTCAGTCAATGATTATTGATAGGTGATTCTGATAATTAATCCTTTTTTTTTTCTTGAAAAAGAAATAAACAAGTCAAAAATGCAAAGCCAAGAAAAGTTAGAGTAAAAAACTTAAAAAAGAGAAAACCAGCAAGTCTCTAGAATAAAAAGGAAGAGATTTTCCCCTTTGCAGACAAGAAGTGATTTGCATGATGAGGGGATGCATCATAATTTTGACCAAAGTAAAACTTCTATTTCACTTTCCAAAGCAATTTACCCTCATAGGCTTAAAAAAATCTGCACATAAAACACTCCTAAACATGATGTCACCCTCCATGCCTAACTCCTTCTTTCAAAGACAAGAGGACTTTAAAAAAAATTATAAAGCACCAAGAGTTCCTAAAATAAATTTTAAAAATATGGGTAAATATACAAAATTGAGCTCCCCAAAGAAAAGACAGGAAAACTGCAAAAAGTTTCTCCCAGACACACTTATAATTCTATTTTTTAAAAACAAAACTAACGAAACTTTCCAGATGAGTTCCAGCACTGTCTGTGGTCCTCTCTGCATCCAAAAAGATAAAATAATTAGGATTTTTCATACCACTGTTTGCTTTTTCTTCTGATTAGAAAATGGAAGGAAAATGAGGGTTTTTTGGGATAGAAGACATGTCTCAGTGCAATTGTCTTTGACCTAGAAGTCAAAAATAACCCAACCCTCCCCAAAACTTTGGAGAAGTCCTGTTTTATCAGGTCCCTGATTGGTCCCTGTTCTATCCAAATTGAATGATTTGCCCATAATCCCAATCAGTTCAGTTATTTTTAGACACAATTGGAAACCTTGGGGCTCTCATGGACAAGCTCGGTTTGGATTGGTTTCAATTCCAGCCAGTTCAGACCTTTGGCTCAGAGCCTAAAGAGATGACTTTGGGGCAAAAATAAAATGGATATTTCAAAGGCCCGTTTTACTTCTGAAATCTTTTGCTTTGTAGGAAGCATTGCTGGCATTTGCTACAATTAAATTTTAATTTATCCAGCTTGGGGGAGAAAAAAAAATCAATGTTTTAACCTAATGATTTTTTTTTTCCAACAAGGAAGAGAAATGCAGGACACAGTGTTGGGTAATTGATGAGGAATGCTGAGCACAGGAATTCAGGATGCAATTTTCCCAATCCACCCTGAAGTGTGATAACAAAGAACATTTGTTGAGGCTGTATCATCATTTTATTGGCTATTTTATTTATTTTTGCACCTGTTGGGGATGTTGACAATGTGTTGACAGAGCTTTCCTAGCAGGACACCCTGGGACAGACAAAGCCACTCTAATAAATTCCATAATGTGACACCTCAATTCACTTGGGACACACGAAGTTGCCACGGAGGTGAAGAGCTTCCACTACAACTCCAGAAGTAATTTCCACTGAAATGTGAAGCATTATCAGCCAAGTACAGAGATCCTCTAGTAAATAGAGCCCTCAGAATAAAATATGTAACACAGAGAAGGCAACAAAAGCATAAAAACCTCTCAAAACGTATTTCAAATTAATTTTTTCAGCACTGCCAGTGCACACTTGGTGTTGCTCACAGCACAGATTAAAGGTCTTGCTTTGAAAAATCAGTGGTTTAATACTAACAGGAGCAGCAATACAACCTTTTCATGGTTCTTATACATCATCATTTAGAGAAATTGAATCTGATGTTTGTAGTGTTTAAAATAAAAGAGGAGCAGTTGTTTTTTTGAGGTGCTCAGGTGCCAAAATAAGTAGGTGTGTCCCACAAGGTGCTTTCAGAGCTGGCTGGACATCGACTCCCATTTTATTTCAGAGTGCCAGCACCTGCCTGGGTGATTTTTCCACCAGTTTTCCATCTGTGCTGCAAGCAGATCAATGATTTTTATAATTCGCACGGTGCTCACCAGGCTGGCAGGGTGTGAAAGAACAGCCAAAAGAAACCACAAATAGAAGGTAAAAGAAGGTGCCTTTTCCAATCAAAGTTAAACCAAAGTTCACATTCTTCTGAGCAGCCCTGAAGGAGTTAAATAATTCACAAGGATTGGGATGAATGAATTCCCTGCAGGAAGCTCAGCAATGTTCCCAAAAAGAGACTGGAGATCTTGGTGGGTTATTTAAAAAAAAATTTTAAAAAAAGTGGTAAAAGGTAATAGAGGCCACGAAATCTCCCCTGTCTCACCTCTCAATTTCCCCTCCTGATAGACTGTACACAAATTAACAGCTTTTCATGTCTTTCAAGGGTATTTATTTCTGGCAAGGACACAGACTTTTCTGTCAAGGTTTGCAGAACATTCTGTTCTGCACCACGTATGCACATGCTGCTGGATCCCGTTCCTATTATATATTCAAACAGCACACAGAAGATTGTCATCACACAATCTGTCTGGAGCTGTCCTGATGAGCAGAAAAAGTCCAAATTGATGGGAAAAAAAAAAAAAAAAAAGAAAAAAAAAGAAGATAATTCACCCTTTATAATTCTGATCCAGAATCAACTGGATTGGTCTTTGCACACGACGTGGGATAAAACACCAAGGTGTGTTCCCTGCCCCTCCTCATCTTTTCCTTCATCCATCTGCACCTGCTTTTCATCATTTCATGGAGGTTTTCTCATTTTAGGACCATCTCTCCATAATGGAAATATTCCATCAATTCAAACCCTCCAAAAATTCCGGTGGCATTCAAGCAGCTGCTGGCCCAGGTGTGCAATTCCTGCCCTGACTTTGCACTAGTACTGACTAAATCTATAAATTATCACTGCCGAAGTCTATCATTAAGGCTGGTGAGCAGCTGAACGGGCTTTGTCGAGGGTTTTAGGCCACCAGTAATTTGGTTTAGCCAAAAAAATGCTCCAGTCATTGTACAGGCAGCAGCAGATCAACATCAGGATGTACCAAAGGAGTTTAAAATGAGGAATTTACACTAATTAAGAAGGAGAGAAAAGAGCATTAAGTTCTGAAAGGGATTAATTAATTAATGCCCTTTTTTACATCAGACTGGTCCTCTCATTCTACTAGTGAACAAATTTACGTGGGGATGGATAAAATGAAAAAGTCAAACTCATTTTTCCATTGGTGATGTGAATTCTGAGAGACATCTATTAATTTATTTTTATTTTTAATAAAACAAAAGCAACAACCCAAACCATTCTGATCAGGAGAATTACACAGGGAGTTATTCCTATCACAGCCAGAGTAAGGAGGATGTAACTTTGCAGTAGCAAAATGAGAAATGCAGAAAGCTGCACAGCCACAGGAAGGTGTGCAAGAAAACTCAGTGCAAAACATTTCCACAGAAGTTGTTCCCTGCTTAAAAAGTTCAGCCCAGACCTAAAAATTTACAACTTGACCAAATACACCGAAAACAACTCTTACTCTAGAGCTGAAACTGAGCCCTAAAGAAAATTTATTGATTATTACAACTTACTGAGACCTTCAGGGGAAGCTACTGAAATTTAATGAATCACAGAACTTTTCACCATTTGAGCCCCTGAAGCTGAATATTCTCCACCCTTTGTGGACAATTTCTTTGGAGCAGCAGAAGTTCCACAAATTCCTGTGGGATTGCCCCATGTGAATCCTCCACTGTTTAATAACAATGACTCCTTCTCAGCTGCCAATTTTCAGTGAAATTCCAGTGAATTAATGTGGTTGAAACCTTTAACCAGGCTGATAAATGCGGTTGAAACTGAACTCCAAAGTGTAGAAATGCTGCTGGAATGGGGTCAGAAATTACACCAGAGTCACAACAGACTTGTTGCAGCAAGAAAACAGAATTTAAAAAGATAGGCCTGAGGTTATTTATAAATATATTGCATTTTTAAATTATTTTTTTAAAAGCCACAAAACAATACGGAAGCTGGCAAACAAAATTATTGCCATCAATATGTCCAAACATGAGAGATTAGACCTTTCGGGTTTTTTCAGTCACATCAAATACAAATCTTTGTTGTAATGACACCATTAAACTGCAAAGAAGAAGTCGCCAGTTTAAATGTTCCTTCAGCACTGCCAGATAAGACCAATGATTCATCCATCCAAGTGCCAGTGTTTTGGCAGGGGAAAATAAAAGCCCTAAAAAAGAAGAAAAAAAAAAATGTTCCTTGGATGCACATGTCCACGTAATCTACTTGAAACTGCAGATTACCTCATTCTGGAGTGATTTTATTCAGGTCTTCTCCCTATTAAACTTTTTTTATACTCTCCCATCAAAGAAGTGGAAGCATTTGGGACTTTCAAGGTCTAAAATGAAACACCAAAAGGTGATATTTTTTTCCCCCTTTCTCTCCCACATCACACACTGACCCATCCAGCAGTGTCCAGTTTGCTGAGATGGGTCTGAGCAGGAGGGATCTCCTCACACAGAGCATCTCCCAAAAATTCCTGGCCAGGTCCCAAACTCAGCACAGAGTTATGGCCAAGCCGAGAAATGGCTCCTCTGCAGGACATCCCAAAATCATCAGGGTGGGAAGAGCCCCCCAGGGTCACCCAGGGCCACCCCAGTGCCACCAGCACCAGCCCAAAGCCTGTCCCCAAGGGCCACCTCCAGACTGTCACTCCAAAGCTCCCCTGAACTTCATCTCAGCCCTTTGGCTTTGGAGGAACCTGAGCTTTGGATGGGAGGGACCATCCTGGAGACTCCTCACAGCCCTCAAGGGGCTGAGGCTGGGAGCAGATGAATTGGGACTTGTGGCCCCCTGAAGATTTGGTGGATGTGCAGGTGCCTTTGGCTTTGATTCCATGGAATGGCCAAGGTGGGAAGAGCCCCTGAGGATCAGGCAGTGCCACCCCAGCAGCACCAGCATCAGCCCAAAGCCTGTCCCCAAGGGCCACCTCCAGCCTCCTCCTGAACACTCCCCCAGACAGTGACTCCAAACCTCCCTGGGCAGCTCATCCCAAGGCCTGACCACTCTGCCAGGGAAATTTCCTTGCCCAATCTCCAGCCTGAGCCTCCCCTGGTGCAATTTGAGGCCATTTCCTCTCCTCCTTTCCCTGCCCCTCCTGGCAGGGACTTGTGCAGAGCCACAAGGTCCCCCCTGAGCCTCCTTTTCTCCAGGATGAGCTGCTGAGCACAGAGAGCCAAGTTCTGATGTTTCTTTTCCATTCATCTCTTGTGGCACAAAGTCCCCCTCCATGGGGCTCTGTCATGAGGAATCCAAGACTTTGGCTCACTAAATTCAGCAGTGACAACAGGAAGGAGAAGTGAGGGAAAAGCTGTAAATATCAAATCCAACACATCCTGTACATCAGAGACCTTCAGATCCAGGGAACACCAAAGAAATCAGATTTAGCTCACGATGTACAATGCAAACACAGAGAAAGTTGTATTTGCCTGTGCATTTATCAAGAAAGGGGCCAGAGGGGACACAGGGTGACAAAAAACCTCCAGGTGATGGTTTGTGGCTCTTCTGAATCCCTCTGCTCTATCTCAGATGGCCACCAGGACTTGCAGAATTGGAGATTTTACACCTATAACATCTGTAATAAAGAATGTGCTGTATTGCGCCAGGCAGAATGAAAAAAAATTACTTAAATCATAATAATAAAGGATGTGCTGAAGAATTCATTGAAGGATCTTAAAGCAAGTCAGATTTGACTCAGTAAAAATGTGCTGTGGGGTGTTTCTCTTTGCCATCAAGGAAAAGTTAATTACAGAGTTCTGGGGTTAAATATTCTCTGTGCATTTTCTGGAGTGTGATGTGATAAATCCAGTAGTTGTTGACTACTGTTACTTATTTATTTGAGCATGCCAAAGTCATTTTCAGGACCAGTTTAGTAATAGGTCAATTTCTGTCTCCTTGAATCTAAAATTCCCCTAAAATCAGAAAAGAAGTGATTTTGGAAAGGAGGTGACCATGTGGAAAAGGTGAAATAGAGACCAAATAAAAAATGACCAACAAAAAAAACCCCTCAAAAACCAGCCAAAGGAACCATTCCTTTTTCCCAGAAAAAAATAATTTATTACTGTTTTTTTCCTTTCTTTTCCTTGTATGAAATGAAAGAAAACAGAACTTTCCCCTTCTCTCATTTCCCTGTCTTCTAGCTTTTATCCAAATTGTTCATTTAAAATTTGGTGTTGCTCTTCATCCTGCCCACAGTCACCACAACTTTGTGTCTCTCACATAATTCCTTCTTTGCAGTTTTTACACTAAAAATTGAGTCCAAATTTTCCAAGCTACCAAAAGTTCCCTGATCCCAAAAACGGCACTGATTTCTTTAGACATCAGGCCCTGAGTGCTCTAATAGAACCACTATTATTATTATTATAAAAGTGGAAAATTTAAAATTATCCAGAGGTGCTAGAGCTCTCATACTTGTCTGCTAATGAAAAAATTTGTCTTTCAGAGAGACCTGAGCAGTGGGAAACAAAAGGAAATTACCCTCTGACAACTTTTCTTTGTAGACAAAGAATTGGTAGCTCCTAAATGGGCAGGTGTCCCCATTAGGACAAAACATTAATTAATGGCCTGGCTGTGGCAGGCTCAGCTGGGGAAAACATGGCTCAATGAGCAGGGAAACTGGAGAGGTCCCCTGGGATGGAAATTGCGTGTCCCCACATTTATTGTCATTTGGGATGTGATTTTCCAATTGGATCCAAAGCGCTTGAAAGGCTCTGGCTGTTGGGACAACACACAGGGATAATGATCCTATTAAAGCACTCAGGGCCTGGTTTATAAAGGAATCAGCACCGTTATTGGGATCAGGGAACTTTTGGTAGCTTGGAAAATTTGGACTCAGTTTTTAGTGGAAAAACTGCCAAGAAGGAATTATGTGAGAGACACAAAGTTGTGGTGACTGTGGAAGAGCAACACCAAATTTTAAATGAACAATTTGGATAAAAAGTAGAAGACAGGGGAATGCAAGAGGGGAAAGTTTTGTTTTCTTTCATTTCACACGACAAAAAAAAAAAAAAAGGAAAAAAACAGTAATAAATTATTTTTCTGGGAGTTACATCAGCAACTTTGTCCAGAAGTAGAAACAAAAAATCCAAATTAAAAACTGAATTATAAGGTTTCTAGAGAATTTGCAGGCGAGTTGTATTTTTCACCAGGACAGATTGTCAGCAAGAATGGAAGGATATGGAAAGGGCAGGTGGGATTAAACCAGATCCTCAGAAGGGCTGGATGCAGCATTTCAAGGCTGCAACACTGAAATGCCATGGGCAGGGACACCTCCCACTGTCCCAAATGTCCAACCTGGCCTTGGGCACTCACAGGGATCCAGGGGCAGCCACAGCAAATCTGGGAATTCCAGCCCAGGGAAGGGATTTTTTCCCAACATCCCACCTAAACTTGTCATTTCTCAGTGTGAAGCCATTCCCTGTGTCCTGTCCCTTTGGCCCTTGGGAATTGTCTCTCTCCAGGTTTCCTGGGGCTCCTTCAGGCCCTGCAAGGCCACCCTGAGCTCAGCCCAAAGCTTCTCCTGTCCAGGCTGAACAATCCCAGCTGTGCCAGCCTTTCCTCCCAGCAGAGCTGCTCCATCCCTCTGCTCATCTTGGTGTTGCTCATCTCATTCTTTCAATATTTTTTGCTATTAAACCTTTCATAACCACATTTCATACCAGCATCAAATTAATAATTCCACAGCAATCAACTGAGCAAAGTGAAAAATCATCCTGATCTGAGGAATTGCATCATCAGCCTTGATTTCTGACGGTGGGCAGGAAAACAGAGACATCTTACAACTAATAAAGTCAGAAACGGAGATTTCTCTTCAGTAGGATGAAAACAAAGATTTTAATTTTAATTTTAATTTGGGGCTTTTCAAGCACCAGAGAAGAGCTTGGAAGGAATTTGGAGCTTTAAGCCCTGGCCCTGCACTGAGACATCTCTGTCTAGAATGAACCTTCCCATGGTCTGGACACATCCAACAGAGCTCCATGAAGCTGAATAACAGGTCTGAATGCACATAATTTCACAGTCAGAGTGAACCTGCCTGTGTTGGATCACATTCTCCAGGTTGTGCAGCTGAAATTGTGCTGGAAAGATGCCGTAGAAAAAGGGAAAAATGTGAAAAATTACCCACGAAAGCTGCACATCCCAGGCTTTGCAAAGCAAAACGAGCTGTTCCATGGATTGGTTAGGAAAGCCTGGAACTGATCTCTTCTGGTGCAAATGCCTAGAAGCAGAGCTTTGAATTTTTCAAAACAAACAAGAAGGAATTTTAATTAAAAAGGCATCGAGGAATGGCAAAAATTATCTTACCTCAATCTTGCTCCCGTTTCCAGTGAGTAAAGATTAATTTACCCTTAAATCAAACAGAGTTTTCTGAAGTGTTAAACATTGGAGAATTATGCTGCAGACATTAAAATCAAGTCAAGCTGCAAAACTCAGAAGATTTTTGTGCATCACATCCAGCCTGCAGAGTGGTAGGATGCTTATGTTAATAGGACAGCATGAGAACTATCAGGTGCTTATCTTTTTATTAACCAGGTTTGCACAAAACTGAATGAATTCTGGGCATAATCTAGAATTTGGAGAGGAAAAAAGACAGCATTACAATAGGAAATAAGGATTTTTAAAAATGGAGAAACAAATTAAGTACTTCTTCTGATTGCGTTTACTCTCGATTAAAATTTCACAAACCAGGAAATATACTTGTAATTCTGAGTAATATTGAGCTTCCTCATAATTTTAAAATGCAGGAGACAATGGAGCTTGTACTGGTTTGGGTTTGCATGGCAAGGTTTTGGTGGGAGGGGAGCTGCAGGGGTGGCTGCTCTGAGGAGCTGCCAGGAGCCTCCCCCATCTCTGTTTGTTGTCTGCAATGGAATGAAATGCTTTATTCTCCATTTGAGCACACGATTTTTTCCCCTTTAAAAATTTTACAGCCATGAATATTTTATCATTATTAACACTTAATCAGATTAAAAGCAGCAGCAGTGGCCAGCTCCCCGAGCTGACCTTTAATCACTGGCATTATCCATTATTTTGGAGGTGTTTAAACTCAAGGAGGAACTCGAGTTCAGCACAGTTTGAAACATCTCCATTACAGGGCACATCCTGCACAGGGGAAGTGCCATCAGCTGCACTGCCTGAAGAACACACAGATTTGCTGTGCCCGACGTGTAAATCTTTAGTCTGACTCACCCAGAGCTTGTCTGGAAATTCCAGTTAAAATATATCCTTAAAATATATCCCAATCCCCCAGACACGCCGCACGTCTGCGCGGCACTGTACAGAACATGCTGAGGTGAGGAGCTGCAGCAGGAACAGCACCAGGACAGAGGCTCCTGCAGAATAATTGACTTGTTGACAGGGATTGTGCTTCCTGAGGCTCCTTGGGGATCTCCAGGCAGCCTCTCACAGGTGCTGAGCTGGCAATTCCCTGGCAGGGAACAGCCCTTGGGGCTGCTTTGGACAATAAATGTGGATTCTGTCTCTATCTGCAGCTGATGGCAAGCAGGAGCCTCCTGGAGCAGTCACAGTTTGGGCAGCTTGGTCTGAGCACCAGGAGAGCCACAGGGCAATGAATTCCACCCTGTTCTGCTTTTTTGTTAGTGGACATCTCATATTTCTCTGTCAATTAAAATACAATTCATCCACATCTATGATATAATATATTATATAAACTGTATATCAACACCTGGAGCTGCAGAGCTGCCCCAGCCCAGGGAGGACGTGGAGCTCAAGGAGAGAGCCCAGAGGAGGCTCCAGGATGAGCAGAGGGATGGAGCAGCTCTGCTGGGAGGAAAGGCTGGCACAGCTGGGATTGTTCAGCCTGGACAGGAGAAGCTTTGGGCTGAGCTCAGGGTGGCCTTGCAGGGCCTGAAGGAGCCCCAGGAAACCTGGAGAGAGACAATTCCCAAGGGCCAAAGGGACAGGACACAGGGAATGGCTTCACACTGAGAAATGACAAGTTTAGGTGGGATGTTGGGAAAAAAATCTTTCTTTGGGAGGGTGGGGAAGGGGCTGGGATGGAATTCCCAGATTTGCTGTGGCTGCCCCTGGATCCCTGGCAGTGCCCAAGGCCAGGTTGGACATTGGGGCTTGGAGCAGCCTGGGACAGTGGGAGGTGTCCCTGCCCATGGCAGGAGGAGGGATGAGATGCTCTTCAAGGTCCCTTCCAACCCAAACCCATCCTGTGATTCTGAGATAATTCCTTGCACACATTAATTACTAAAATATCTCCACAGCCTGAAGTGAGGAGGTGAGGCTGTGCCAGAGCCGTGGGGGGTTCAGGCAGTGCAGCCCCTGCCCCGAGGCTGTTCAGGGAGGATAATTCCGTGTGGGATTGGGGGCAGAGCAGGAGGATGCTCCCTGTGACAGCTCCCTCCACACCTGCTCCTTCGGGAAGTGTGGGAGTGTGAAGAGAGGCAGGGGAGAGGTGAGGGATAAAGTTAGCTGGAGAGAAAAGGAAAGGGAGACTGTTTTAGGAAAGGTGATGGGCTGGGTAAGACAAGAGAGAAGGAAATGAAGAGGCTGAAGGTGGGGGAGAGGAGAATGGGAGGCGAGGGGTGGGAGCAAACCTTTGGCACAGCACAAGGAGAACAGTAAATCTGGGATTTTGGGGAGAGGTGACCTCACACCCCCTGCCCGACCCATTTAACACATATTTATTCACATTTAATCAGCTCAACTCCATCCTTGATGAGCTGAGCACTTCCCCCAGTGATTCCTTTGCTTGAAACCCCTGGACAACTCCCCTGTGGAGGTGCTGGTTTCCCTCTGTTGGTGCTACCCAAAAAACCTGTTTAGACCCTGCACCCAAATTTTCAGTGGGCTGAACTTAGGGACACAAACCCCAAGGCTTTGTCCAAATCTCCACATTTGCACTGTTTCTGCTGCAGATCCTATTATTGCCTTCCTTAGCTCTGAAAAGTTAATGGTGAAGGCAAAGCAAAAACTGCTTTACATCAGCATTTCTCTTTTTCTATTACTTTTTGAGTTTGGCCCGAAAAAAGATCTGCACAAGCAACCAAAAAATTCTATTTTCTTTCAGGGAGTAGTAAATGGGAGGTATTTTCAGGTATTTTTCAGTAGGACAGGGAAGTATTAGCATTATTAGCATTTTTGCATTCATCTGACATATTACTTGTTCTTTTCCAACGTCTTATAGCTTTTGAAGATTTTTCCCTTTTTTTTTTTCTTATTTTTCTTATTTTTTTATTTTATTTTATTTTTTGAGATCGATTTAACAACAAAAGGCTGCTAAAATTGGAAACTGTGTGAGACACTTTGGTATTATTCAATCGGAGCCAAGCCTGACACTGCAGACAGTTCTTGTTTAAGAACTTTCATTGAGGGAACATGATCACAGCACAAAACAAAGGGAAATGTCAGTTCCTCTTGTTCTGTGTTCATCATTTAAGGCTCACAAGGTACCCGAGGAAATAGGTTCAGGTTTGAGATGTTTGATCTGCTCTGTGCAGTTCTGAGTTATTTTTATAATGCATCAAGGCAAGCAATAAACAAAACATCTTTTATTAGATCATTATTCTCTTAAATAGTTTAAATAATGGTTTCTAGATTAGTTCAGGCAATGCTTCTACTTATATTTTTCATCGGAAATCCTCAGTCTGTAAATATTCTTAAAGCGATTCTTATTGAAATCTGGAATTTTATGCTGCAAGAATACAAACAACCAGTTGAGATTTTCCCTTTGGGGGACACAGAAGCAATGAGCCCATAAAAAAACCCTACATATGCATTATTAACAGCTGAAAAGATTGGATAAGCATTTTTAAGTCTCTTTTCTATAGAGAATCTCCTCTTTTGGGTTTCTACCAACTCTTTTTTTTTTTTTTTTTTAAAGACAGGGTAGCTGCTGTTATTCTCAAGGTAACTTATACTTCCATTACAATTCAGAATATATTCATGATTTATGCCCTAAAAAGAAAAACAGCAGTTTCTTAAGAGTTTGATCCAAAGGGCTCTGCATTAGTAAGAACATTTCCAGTGAAAATAGAGCTTTTCACCATGCATTAACTGCACACAGCCACCCCACCTGCAGCCTGCAAGATTTCCGTGGCAGAGCATACACAAGATTATCCACTCTGCCTTGGAGACCTTTTGCTGAGCTGTAATTTATGCTGGTTTGTCCAAGCCTAAGTAAAAAGCTTTCAAACCTTCTCAGTGTAGCATCCCTGCCTCACTTTGTTGCCAGGATATTCTCCTCGATTCTCCAGGGTGAACTTACACTCCCTTGATTTCACAGTGCAGGCAGGAAATGCTGGGTTGTAAGACTGAAATCCTTCACTGCAATTACCTGCATCCGTAATTTGTCAGAACATCCAAGCTGAGCTCCTCAAAAGCAGGCAGAACATGCAGGTTTTTGGCTGGAAAACACAGGAGTGGAAGCTCTCATGGAGATCAGTCAGCCCAGCTCATTGCCATGGAATAGATGGATTTTTACTGGAATCTGAGGGAATCAAATAAATCTTTTGTCTCTCTCTGGGATCTTTGTAGTGGGAGAGGAAAATTCAGTTGTTGGAGTTCACCCTCTAGAGCAAAAGAAGTAAGAAAATACAGCTGCCTCTAATCATGTAATCACACCACAAACTTGCTTTGCTCCCACTTTTGCCCTGTACATACCCAAATTTATTTATTTTGTTAACCCAAGCCAGAATTGTTGCTAAAATAATCTGCATCTCCTTGTCACTGTCACCACTGTAAGTTAAGGATACTCAGATTCCTGCAGCTCTGAGGTTTTGCTGCCAAAGGCAGGATTTTTAAGTAAGTTTGCAGTTTCATGTTCTCTGCTATCAGGGAGTGGAAGCTCTTGTGCTGTTCAGTCAGCCCAGCTCCTTGTCTTGGAATAGATGGATTTTTACTGGAATCTGAGAGAATCAAATAAATCTTTTGACTCTGTGAGTTCTTTGTAGGGGGAGAGGAAAATTCAGCTGTTGCAGTTCACTCTCTAGAGCAAAAGAAGTAAGAAAATACAGCTGCCTCTAATCATGTAATCACACCACAACCTTGCTTTGCTCCCACTTTTGCCCTGTACATACCCAAATTTATTTATTTTGTTAACCCAAGCCAGAATTGTTGCTAAAATAATCTGCATCTCCTTGTCACTGTCACCACTGTAAGTTAAGGATACTCAGATTCCTGCAGCTCTGAGGTTTCACTGCCAAAGGCAGGATTTTTTAATAAGTTTTCAGTTTCATGTTCTCTGCAATAGAATTTTATAGTCTAAAATTGTGAAGTTCTTCAGGTTAAGTAAAACTGAAAACCTGAGACTTGCTACAGCTTAGATCTTACTTCAAATGTCAAAACCATAAAGTCTGTCTCTCTCTCTCTCACTTTTTTTTATAGATATGAATATTCTCTCTCCTGCAAATGCTCTTTTTTTTATTTATTTTTTTCCCTCTTTATCGTTTTTCCTGAAAATTTTATTTATTTATGGTCTGGTAGATACAAGAGCATTAAAAACTGTTCCTGTGTGCTGCACAGCAGACAGCAACATTTATCTGCTGATTCTGCTCCTAAAAGAATTTCTCACACTCAGAACCAGCACACACCATCCCCACTGTTTAATATGGGAATATTTGTTCCTCCCACTTAGAGAAAGACACTGAATTTGCAGTGGGTTTAACCCACAAATTCTGTGAGCTTTGTCCCTTGAGTCTGAGGGGACCTGACAAGCTCCTCTAGAACCGCTGCTTGATTTTTTGCCTGGGAAAAAAAAAACCAAAAATCAGAGATTTTTCCCCATACATATTTCACAGACCGAGTGTGAACGATGAGTAAGTTCACCAAAAAGATTATGATAAATGTTAAAAAAAAACCCCTCAATTCTAGAACCCAGGGAAATAAATTCAGTTCCTCCTGCTGCTAATGCAAATTTCCCCCATGTAAGACATCTTAGAGCTCCTGAGAGTGTTTTATGAGGTCTGAACACATTAATGAGCCCAAGTCACCCCTGCTGCTCCACAACCCCAGTGAACCCAGCTCAGGAACTCCCTCCTTGAACTCTGCTCACTCCATCTATTCAAATACTGTATTTTAAGCTCATTCCAGCTGATGCAAATTGAAATCACCTCTTGTGCCAAGCGCAGGATATTCCTATAAAATACATTCTGAGCCATTCAAGTGCTGGGATCACTGCAAGGGAGGGCAGATTAGTGCTCAGCTTTGAGGTGGAGGATGAAGCCAATTTGCGGGAGATCACACAGTGCTGGGTCCTGCACAAAATTGTCTTTGTAGGCCCTGCCCCAACACTTAATTCTGGAAAACCAGGGAAAAAAATATAAAATGCAGTTGGGATCAACCTCCTTTCTTGGGACAGGCAAGACAGAAAAGGAGAAATAAACAAGATATGATTTCTTTCTTATTTTGGGACAGGGAGGCAGGAAAAGCAACTCCCACAGGCTTAGGCAGGCCTTGCATAAAGCTTGAATTCTAGTAATAGTAAAATAATGCAATAACACAGAGTATCTCATTGTTCAAAGCCCTAAAGATGGGCTATTAAGCTATTTTTTCCCCTTTGTTGGATAGGTTTGCAGATAGAAATGGAAGTTCCTACGAAGCTTTTCCAAAGGAAGAGCCCCAGCTCCTTCCAACAATCCCTCTCCACTTAAAATAAGCCCTGCTTTTAGAGAGCTGAGTATAGGCTATTGCTGGAATGAATAGCACATAATGAGAGCTGCATTTGCCTACACATCATAGCCCCAGAACCTGTGTCTAATTCATTACTGCAAAGCTTTTTGGAGATGTCACGAGGAGGAAAAGACACTCCATAAAATTAAATTCTATCATTCCCACTTAATAATGTTTCGAACATGAAACCGTTCTCGTGTAGTTTGCAAAGTAATTGGAGATGTCCCAAGATAGATTACTCTGAGCTAAAATTTCCCAAAAAGGTTCTTCTTTGCTTCTTGCTCATTGAATTTGCACTTGGTGACTGAGGAGCTATTGCCTTCAAGGATGTGTCAATTGAATTACCAGGGATTTGCTGCTTCAAAAGTAAGAAAGCTTCATAAAATGATGTATAATGGATATAATGGGTGTGAGCTCTGATCCACAGCTGATGAAATGCTGTTAAGAAATTTTAGCCAAAGTTCTGGATTACTTCAGCAGATTCCTGGTGTGTTGGTGAAATTCTGCACTTGGGAGCTGACAGAAGTACAAGAGATGCTTTAGCCATGCAGGAAAGAAAACAAAAAACCCTCCCCTGAGGGTTGTGCAGGATTTCAGAGGGACTTTGACAGGCTGGAGAGATGGGCAGAGAACTGTCTGAAATTCAACCAGGGCAAAGTCAGGGTCCTTCACCTGGGAATAAATAACTCCAGGCACCAGCATGGCCTGGGGGTGACCTGCTGGGGAAGGATGTGGGGAGTCCTGAGGGACACCGAGCTGTCCCTGAGCCAGCAGAGTGTCCTGGGGGCAGGAATGCCAATGGGATCCTGGGATGAGCATCCCCAGCAGGTCAGGGCTGATCCTGCCCCTGTGCCCAGCCCTGGAGGCACCTCTGGGTGCTGTGTCCAGCCCTGGATCCTCAGCACAGCAGGGACAGGAGCTCCTGGAGCTGAGGAAGGGCCTGGAGCATCTCCGTGCCCAGGAAAGGCTGAGGGAGCTGGGGCTGCTCAGCCTGGAGAGGAGCCCCAGGGAGAGGGGACATCAGTGTCCCTGGGTGTCCCTGGGTGTCCCTGTCTGTCCCTGTCTGTCCCTGTGTGTCCCCATGTCTGTCCCTGTGTCAGGGAGGGCAGAGCAGCCCCAGGCTCTGCTCCAGGCCCAGCAATGGCCCCAGAGCCCCGGGCAGGGACTGAGCCCAGCAATTCCCCTGCACAGGAGGCACAACTTGTGCCCTGGGCAGTGCCCAGCCCTGAGCAGAGCCCAGAGAGGCTGGGGAGTCTCTCCCTGGGGATATTCCAGATCCAGCTGGACACAGCCCTGTGCCCTGTACTCTGGGATGGAGCAGGGAGGTGACACCAGTGACCCACTGTGGTCCCTTCCAGCCTGACCCATGCTGTGACCCTGCAAAAATAAATATAATGATCTCATTAATTAGTGCCAGCTGGAGCCAACAGCCACTGGAGAGGGAGTTTCACGATGTGCCCTTGTCCTTCCATTAGAAAAATCACGAGGAGTTCACCCACTGTCCTGTCCAAGAATATTCCATTACGAGACAAGTGACCGAGGAACTCGATGCTTCGATTCCCATCTGGAATTTGATCCAACCTTCTCCTGCTCGACATTGAAAACGTTATTTTTGTGCTGCCTGCTTGGCACTCCTGATGTCTTCCTGTACCCCTGTGACAGAAGCGTGGCAGAGTCTGAAGCACAGGATGTCAGACAAGGAGAGTTTTATCCACAAGTGTCTGATTTTCTTTGGCTGAGGAGGGAAAGAGTGACATGAAGGCCACACTTTCTGTGTCGCCCCTTTAAAGCCATAAATGTTGCAACACCATGACAATAATTGGAGATTAAATTCAGTGCAAGGCAGGACATCAGCCTCAGGTATTGCAGGACTGGGCAACCACTCTTTTGTCTGAAGGAAGTTGATAGAAAGGAAATAGTTTTAAAAATAATAAAAAAGAAAACAATTCCACTAGAAAACAACAGTTTGCATCTTCTTTCTTACACCCTCAGTTGAATGAAAGGCCTCACAAACAATGCAAAAAGTACAAAGCAGCATTTTAAATGGTCCTTTTAGCTAGTTGAAGTTATCATGCTTCACTTAATTTATCTTTCACACTTCCCATCTTGCACCACAACATCATTGCTGGCACTTCAGAGAGTGAACATCATCCCAAGTATGAAAAGCAGAATTTACTGCTTTTTAAACACCCAGGAATTCAGTGACCATGTAAAGACATCCACACACAACAAGAGCAAGGTCTGGCTCTGCTGCTCCTCTGAGTTTGTGGAAGATTTGGGTTCTTCACCTCAGAGCAGCAACAGCCCAATGGATTCAAAATTCCCTGCAGAAATCACTCCATGCTGACTACATACAGAGCTACAAAAAAAAAAAAATCCTGAAATAGGAGCATCACTGTGTTAGGGGAGATAAAAAACGAGTCCTGCGTTTGTTGATGTGTTTTCTGAGGTGGCAATTCTTGTTTACCCAGTAATCTCCAGAGGAAATACAACCACAGTCAGCCCTTAAAGGCAGCTCCTGTCCTGAAATGAAACACGGTGTTGTTAGCTTTTTTTTTTTTTTTAATCTTTTTTCGTTTTGTTGTTTGCTTTTTTTTGTTGTGTTGTTTTGTAGTTTGGATTTGGGGTTTTTTTTTTGAAGGCAGCAAATCTCACTTTGCTGTCAGTCTGTGTCTCACATCTGCTAAAATCAGGGAACAAAAGTATGTTTTACTGTTTGATTCTCCCCCAAGTTAATCTGCTAGAACTCATTCTGTCAGGGAGGATGGAATTCCTTCTTTATCTGCCATCAAAACACAAATTTCTTAGAGGTGTTCCAGCTCCCTTAAAATATTCCATTTTGAAGAAACAGATGAGTGGAAAAATTTTCCTAATTTTCAGACATTCATGAGTGTCTGTGAGCACATTCTAATGATCATTAGAGAAAGGGAAAAGGACAAAATTTGACATAATCATTTCCTAGAGTCTTAAGTTCATTGATAACAGTAGCAAAGGTTAATTTTTTCAATAAAAATATCTGGAAATTAGATGTAATTAAAAAATTAATACTCAGAAATTACATGCATGCAAACATACTTTTATCAACTAAAGAAGGAAGAGCAGAACTTCAGTAGTCCTGGACATTTCTTTTAAAAAAGTAAAATAAACTCAAAAACTTCTAAATTTGTCCTTAGATATTATATTTAATGCTTTTATTTTCTCAAATGAAATGTCATTCAAGTCTCCTTTGTCATGAGAGACTTCATCATTAGTAAAAAGTATTTAATAATAAGCAAGAGCAAAGTAATAATATTTAATGTCAATTTGTTATTAGTCTAATAAATCCAGCCCTCCATCTGCAGGGCTCAAATTGATCTTTCCCAACTGCTCACTCCTGATAAAGTCTGAGTTCTGTAGCAAAAGGAGGTGTTTTAAGGCCACATTATAAATCACCACGGACACAAATTCCTGATGGTTTTTAGAGTGCTGTGCTTTTCCTTTGATGATTTATGCCATGCCAAGAAAACTTTCATAGAGGACCTTTCTATCTGTAAAAAAAAAATTACACTCTTGTGCTACTTCTTTCTTCACTCCTTCCTTTTTTTTTCCTTTCATAGCAAAGCATGAATCTGATGCTGGATGCTACATTATGAGCATGGCTTAGGGCACTGTCCCCACTCAGATCCAGGACATAACCTTAAACCTTTCTTTTCACATAAAATGCTCTCTGGGGTGCATGAATACAGTTCTAAAGCATTATCTGCTTGTTTCATGAATGCCAATGGTTCCTATTACTGTGACATATAAGCTTTTTTTCTTTTTTTTTTTTTTTAACACTAGAAGTCCAACTTCTTGAAGTGCAAGTAGTGGCTTGTTTGGTGTAGAAAATGTTTCTTTAGGTGTTTGTAACAGATAAAAGCCAGGACTGGGATAAGATACTTAGAAGAGAGGAGAGGCTGTGAGAGGAAGCTGAGGGAGCTGGGCAAGGGGCTGAGCCTGGAGAAAAGGAGGCTCAGGGGGGACCTTGTGGCTCTGCACAAGTCCCTGCCAGGAGGGGACAGCCGGGGGGGTCGGGCTCTGCTCCCAGGGAACAGGGACAGGACAAAGGGAAAGGGCATCAAGTTGTGCCAGGGGAGGCTCAGCTTGGCCAGCAGCAGGAATTTCCCCATGGAAAGGGGGCTCAGACCTTGGAACTGCCCAGGGAGGTTTGGAGTGCCCATCCCTGGAGGCGTCACCTGGAGGTGGCACTCAGAGCTCTGGGCTGGGGACAAGGTGGGGATGGGGCACAAGTTGGACTTGATGACCTTGGAGGGCTTTTCCAACCTCAAGGATCCTGGGGTTCTAAGGTAGAGGTGGACAGACTTCAGCTCCTCTGGAGGTAGGAATTGATCCTGTCTTAGATAAAGCAGGGTCCTGAGCACCCCTGCAGCAGGGTCTGCTCATGTCACACCCAGAGGGCCTTGGAAAACCACATTTCCCTGCCAAACAACACCTGGCAGGGACAATTCTCAGCCAATGCCTTTCCTCAGTGCTGTTTTTAGCACAGCCCCAGTCAAAGACAGACGTCACCTTGCTGACTCCCATCCCCAGCCATTCCAGCAGCTACTGAAGGTCACTTTGCCCAAAAAACCTGCACCTTGTCCCAGAGCTGAGATAAGGAACTTCTGTTTTGGGATGCTGCCCATTAAAGTCATATTTTTTGTGGAAATTCTCTCCCTTGCTGTGGTTTTTTGAGGAAAAAAGAGCTGAGATCTGCCCACCCTTGGCTCTGGTTGAGCTGTGCTATGGGATGTTGGATTTTCACCACATTCAGGGGCTCTTGATTGACCAAGCCTCTGTCTTGGTTACAGGAGCTACAAGTGTCTGAAATGAAAAAAAAAAAAAGAAAAAAATAAAAAAGATAATGCAAAGAACAAGAGACAAAGACCATTAAGTTGGATTGGAAGTCTCTCAAGTATCTCAGTTCATCTCAGTGTCAGCCCAGTGCCACACCAAACACTCCAGCTCCCATATAAAATCTGTTTATTTCCAAATAAATGCTTTTTTCCTGCAGTGTAAGTGTTTTGTGGGTTGCTCTTTTGTCAGGAAGGCCTAACACACTTGAGTGTTTTAGCAGAGAGTGAAAACCAGAGGAGGGTTTCCTCCTCCGTTATCACTTTGGTTGAATAATTTCAATTTCTCCAGCTAGATACACACAGATAAATAAATACAAGCTTCACACTTCACAGTAGGAAAAATTGAGAAATTACAAGAAAAAAAAAAA
>VWZU01009075.1:1021003-1065847 GCA_013397095.1 Sterrhoptilus dennistouni
CAAAGCATGGAGCCTTCTCAGCTCTCTTTGACACCAGCCCAGGCCTGGGGGAAAGATGAGGACAGAGCTGGAGAGAACAGACACCTTTGCCATTAAAGTGTAAACTCACCATCCCCACCCTTGGAAAGCTCCCAGGCTCTCCCTGGCGTTCCCAGCTCTGAGTGCAAGGCCTGGCAGTGTGTCTCACCCTGCAGAAAAACCACCTCAGCCCCCAAAATCCATCTGCACCGTGGTATTTGAGGCACAAAGCAGGGAGGGATCCATCTGGCCTGGGCTTTTATGGGCACTGCATTTTCACTGTCACATTTTGTTTGGAGTGCCCATCCCTGGAGGTGTCACCTGGAGGTGGCACTCAGAGCTCTGGGCTGGGGACAAGGTGGGCATCAGACACAGCTGGGACTCTGTGATATTTAGTCTTTCCCAGCTTTAAGGATTCTGTGATTCCATGATCTGGGAGGTCAGATCTGACCCTCCTGCGTGACTCTATCCATGTCTTGAGGCAGCTCACACCTCACACATGGAACAAAGGGAAGCTCCGTTCTCCTCCGACTGCCTGAGAATGAGTGATGGGGAGATGATTATGCTTCCAAATCATGACACTTTCAATTACCATTTTCCTTCATTCACAAGAGCAAAATCACACAGTGATTGTCACCGTCTGACATATCTATCATTGTCAGCCTGAGCCTGCTCTCTCTACATCACAGGATTCCTCTGTTTCTCCCGGGATCCTACACAATGAAGTCGTGTCATGTGTCATGAAACATTTGCTCACCTACCTGCAAACCAAGGGACAACAAACAACATCATTCCCCGTCCTCAGAAACGGCACATTTTTTTGTTGAGGTTTAAAAACCTATACTTTTCACTTGACAGTTTAAATTTCTTCTCCTGCTCCGTGTTTTAGTATTGTTTGAGTAGTTCTTTTAATGACAGGTAAAGAATAATTTCCTCTGAGATTTCCTGGATGGTGTACTGGTAAATTTTCTCTTTTTTTTAATTTAAATAAAGCAGAACAGAACTATCTCCAGACCTCCTGCTAAGTTAGCTTCCTATGGCATATTGCTCTTGCATGCAGTTGAGTGTCTTTTTGGTGATAGCATTATTATTTAGGGGAGTATTGCTATTTAAGGCACAAGTAACTCATGCTGCTGCACTAATTTGTGGGTGAAGGCTGTGTATTTTTAGAACCCATTCAATCATGTGTGCTGGGCTGTAATGTTTCAAAGTGAAATCTTGAAAAGCACCATACAAACCCCCCTGAAAGTGAACAGAAAAAACTCCTACTGTTTCTCTGCCTCCTAATTTTATCAGGTGCCCGTGATCATGGCATGAAAAGGAAAGGGAGAGATGCATGAAAAGGAAAGGGAGAGATTCATGAACGCTGTTGAATTATTCCTTTATCCCAATAATTTTGAGTGGGTAGATCCCAGTGAGGTGTGAGCTCACTGATTTCTAGTCAGTCATATCAGGAAACAAGAGTTTATCCGTAAAAGTTGTGGATTTCCTGGAAAACTTTAAGGCCAGGTTGGCTCTCCATGAAACATTTCACTCCTGCAGGCTCCTATTTTGGACACCCCAGCTCCAATCAAATCCTTCTCTTCTCCTTCCCTCCCACTTCCACTTCCAAAGCCTTGACAAAAGATTTTACGGATCTGCATCTTCCCACTCATCAGCAGGAGGCCTGGAAATGCTTCTTAAATGTTATTGGAACTGGTCAGGGATTAATTTCCTTTAAAATTATTAAATTGAAATAATGATAAACAGACCCCATAACAGAATTTGTCTAAAAAAACCCAGAATAAAAATCCAAGGCCTATCACTAAACTTGATTAAGAGCTTTCTAACAATCCTTGCAATGCACTTCTCTTTTTCCCATGGGATGAAACAGTCACAGTAAACAAATTTAATAATTGAAGAATAAGAGGAGGTGAAAAAGTTACCAAATGACACAGAATTTATAATGTACAAATGAAAATGAGGGCTGGCAACGTGTAATTTCAAGTTCAGCAGTGCTTTTTAATTTTAAGGAACTCTTTCCAAACTTCCTTAGGAACAGAGAAGAGGTAAACCAGAGTGGCAAAACCAAATTTTTTAAGAAAAAGGAAATATATAGAGAAGAGGGCTGGGGGAAACTCATCTTTATCAAAAGATTATAATTTCAAATGGAGCCTGCATTGTGTGTTACTATAGAAACTCCCATTTTGTGGCATGTTTGTGGGGAAAAAGTCAAAAGTTGCATTTTAATGAAGGCAGATCACACATTGGCTTTCCTCGGGAAACGCCAAATAAAAAGAGAAGTTTCTCTCCAAAATTGGATAATTACCCCAAATAAGGTGAGCTAATTAAGGTCACGGGGAAGGGATATTAAATCCTGAAGTGCCAATACGTTATGTTCATTTTTCCACGCCAGTCCCAGCCTTCCAGATTATGTATTAGATACTGCAGGAGCCTGATGGATTGAGAGGCTCGTTGCCATGGCAATATTTGCTGCTTTGCTGGTATTCCCTACAGAAAGTAAAGGAGGGATTTTTTTTTTTTTCTTCCCCTACTCAGTTAGACAAATTGGCTAAATATAGCCAGGGATGTTGGGGAACTGAAACAGCAGAATCTGCTTGGGGGGAGGATCAGGGGAAGGACAGGAATTTATGAGTGTTGAGGAATCACAAAGGGATGTGGATCGGTGAGGAATGAGGGGAATGGGGAAACAGGGAAAAGGGGGAAAGGGAGAAAAGGAGAAGGAAGGAAGGAAGGAAGGAAGGAAGGAAGGAAGGAAGGAAGGAAGGAAGGAAGGAAGGAAAGACATNTGGGGAACTGAAACAGCAGAATCTGCTTGGGGGGAGGATCAGGGGAAGGACAGGAATTTATGAGTGTTGAGGAATCACAAAGGGATGTGGATCGGTGAGGAATGAGGGGAATGGGGAAACAGGGAAAAGGGGGAAAGGGAGAAAAGGAGAAGGAAGGAAGGAAGGAAAGTTCTAATCTCATACTTTCAGAGCATATATTGCTTTTAGAGATGGGGAAAGGAGAATGGGCAGTGCTGCCCAGGAGGAATCCAGAGCTGCTGGTGCTTTGCTGTGCTCCAGGTAATTTATAGTCTCAGGGAGAGCTAAGAGGTAAAAAAACTAAAAAAATTAATAAAAAATTTAAAAAAGAAAAGCAATGGAATTGCTTACCACTGAAATTATCAGTGTAAATCACAATTTCAGCTCCAAATACAAGCCGCCTTCTTCTGATCTGTTTTTTGAGTTGGTTTCTTTTTTTTTTCTTTTCTTTTTCCTTTTTTTTCTTTTTTTTTTCTTGGTTAATCTTTGCTCACGGTGTTTTTAAAGCAAGGTGTTGATACCATTTCCATCCTCCTCTTGGCACAGGGAAAGCCAATGAGCTTCAGTCAGATGTTAGGGAGTACTGTCTCTTCTGTAGAGTTCAGCCTGTTGCTCAGAGGTGTGGGAAGAGTGTGACAATGTGCTTTCTTTTTAATATTAGCCCATCTCAGCCAAGCATCTATGGATTGCTGCAGAGTTTAAAAAAAAAAAGGCTGCTTTGTTTCTTCCTCTTGTGCACTGACAAACTCACAACGTTTGCCTTGAGGCTTAGAAAGAACCTGTTCAATAAGACTGACCAGGCAGCTGTGGCTGTCTCTGGGGATAATTCACTTTCCAAACACTCTTTCCTACTTTTCATGCCAGTCATCCATCAGAGTTTTCATTTTTTTAGGATATCAGGCAATCACACCATGCTGTGGCAAGCCATGAATGCAGAGAGTTCACACTCACATGGAAGAGCACAAGAAATGTGTCATTCAGGGACCTGGAGATTCCCTGAGGATGAGACTTTTCCTGGGACTTTCCACTCCTAGAAGGTGCAGGGTGGAGAGGCAGAGGAGAGAAGAGCAGGTCTAAAACCTGCTCAGGACCTGATCCCTTGTGCTTTTTGAAAGGCAGAAGAAACTTCAGAGAGAAAAAAAAAAAATACAGGCAGAGGGCAGAAAAAAGTGGGAGCGGGGAGCAGGGAAAAGTGGAGGGGGATGAGAGAGGCAGGAAAGGGATATTTTGGCAGCAGCTTTGCAAACTGTGCTTCTCTCTCTCTCTATCACACAGAGTTTGTATTACAGCAGTTCCAGGGATGTGATCAGGTAGAAAAGAAGTACAAGGCCATTACAAGAACACCCAACCAAGCAGTGAAGGAGCGAGGGAAAGCAGCGGAATTAAAGATGATGCTGAGAATGTGAAGTGCTGTTGAGACAGAAATAACAGAGCTCTCTGCTCACACCAACAGCCAGAGCTGTTGAGAGGTTTGGAAGAGAGGAGGAGAGTAAAAAATCCTTTATCATGCATATTAACATTCAGCTGTCAGATAGACCTGAAAGAAATTAAGACAAAAAAAAATCAGAGAATGAATTAGAGTCCAACAGAAACAGAGAAAAGTTGCAAAGAGAGAAGGGAAAGGTGAGAATCTTAATATCCTATTTCCAAATGGATAACCTCCTCAAATCCACATTTCTTTGAAAGTGCAGGTACTAGAAGTACACTGTTCAAAACCAGCAGGGGGCAAAAGTAGAGAGAAGTTGTGGATTCCACATCCCTGGCAGTGCCCAAGGCCAGGTTGGACATTGGGGCTTGGAGCAGCCTGGGACAGTGGGAGGTGTCCCTGCCCACGGCAGAGGGTGGGACTGAATCACCTTTAAGATCCCTTCCAACCCAAACCATTCTGGGATTCCATGATTTTTGGAACAGAGGGATCAGGCTGATGGGAGTAGAGCTAAATGAGCAGTGACCCCAGGGATGGAGGACACCAAAGGAGGTCTTTTGGGATTTTTGATTGGTTTTGTGGTATCTTGGGTTGGGTTTGGCTTTTTTTGGTTGGTTTTTGTTGGGTTGTTTTTTTTTTTTTGAGAGGAAAGCTGGCTTTTTAATAATAATTCACACAAAATAAACGACCAAAAATTCATCATTGATGAATTCCATGATCAATTCAATGATGAATTTATCACAGAAGAAGGATGTAGGGCCATTGGGAATGAACACGAGCTCATAAAACAAAGAAAGAAAAAGAAGAAAGTAAAAGGTGCATATAAAGGAGATCCAAGAAGAAGGAGCACGGGAGCTGAGGATCAGCAAGAGAGGAGCACAGAAAACTCTTTACAGCTCTACAAAAGCATAGGAGGGATTCATGATCTCTTTGATGAGAACAAGCAAATTAAAAATGCCATCAGCAAATTGAGCAGGAGCGCTTTCAGAGGGGCAGCTCCAGTGAATGTTTTGTAGGTGGGACACAGGAAAACAGATCATTGTGTCCCTTTGGAAATCCTCATCCACAGTGTGTCTCTCCATGATCATCACTGATCATGGCTATGAGGCCATTGTGCTCAAATAAATGCCAGCTGCACATCTGTATATATTAAAAAAAAATTATTTTCTTAAGCATAGACTGGGAGGAGCCTAATTTTCCACACAGGGCTATAGGTTTCCATGCCAGGATTTTCAACAAAGAAAAAGAAGAAAGTAAAAGGTGCATATAAAGGAGATCCAAGAAGAAGGAGCACGGGAGCTGAGGATCAGCAAGAGAGGAGCACAGAAAACTCTTTACAGATCTACAAAAGCATAGGAAGGATTCATGATGAGAACAAACAAATTAAAGATGCCATCAGCAAATTGAGCAGGAGCACTTTCAGAGGGGCAGCTCCACTGAATGTTTTGTAGGTGGGACACAGGAAAACAGATCATTGTGTCCCTTTGGAAATCCTCATCCACAGTGTGTCTCTCCATGATCATCACTGATCATGGCTATGAGGCCATTGTGCTCAAATAAATGCCAGCTGCACATCTGTATATATAAAAAAAAAATATTTTCTTAAGCATAGACTGGGAGAAGCCTAATTTTCCACACAGGGCTATAGGTTTCCATGCCAGGATTTTCAACAGAAAATGCCAAAGAATTGAGGAGAACAAAGATGTGGGTGGGATGCTTTGTACCAGATATTCCCAAGGTGGCAACAGCACGACAGATGTGGTGTTTGAGCTTCTGTGTGCCCCCAGCAGAGGGGAAGCTGTTAGAGAACTGTCTGTTATTGATTCACTCCTCTCAGAATCCATTTGTACTGGTTGGTTTGGGAGCCATCCTAATTTCCAGTCTGTCATGCAAATTGCTCTTGGCCCGTGAAATATTAATCTATTAAATAGACACCCCATGCCTGCACACCCAACACATGGACTCCAGATCCTTGGGGATTTTGCTTTTTAAACAACAGATTATTGCCCACGTTCACTAACTACTTCTACAAACAGCTCAATAATTTCAGGCTTTAATATCCTCCTTAATTCTCTTCCTGCATAACTAGAGGTAATATTTGATGTACTAGGGATTAAAGACCTGGTTCTATTTTTATTTTTTTATTATTTAAAAGGAACTAATTTTCATGCCCACAAAGTTTTTCTTCAGTGTTTGAAATGGATGTATACAAACACACATATAGGCACATATTTGGGGGTGTATAAATATTTGTGTCTCTTGGACAACCTTTGATTAGATTGGAGGAGGTGGTGATGGGAATTCAGGGGGGAGATTTGTTATGATATATGGCAGTGACATCAAAATCCTGGCACAGGGTGTCCCTGGATCCCTGGCAGTGCCCAAGGCCAGGTTGGACACTGGGGCTTGGAGCAGCCTGGGACAGTGGAAGGTGTCCCTGCCCTTGGCAGGGGGTGGCACTGGATGATCTTTCAGGTCCCTTCCAACCCAAATTATTCAGAGATGCTGCTGAGCCCATGATCTGATTCTGCTGCCAGCTCAGCCCATGAAGGGCCAGGCCTGGCTTCCATTTAATGAAGAGCCTTTGCTGAGAAGCAGCTCCTAATTCCAGAGCCCTGAGGAATTAATTTTCTTTTTGCCTTGGTTTCTGGCAGGAGAAAGCACATGGGCACTCATGGCAAGACATCCCCACCTTATCTATTCCTTATCAGACTCCTCATCCTCTCCAGAGAGGTGCTGGAACAAGGCACCCAGTGCTGACGAATTGGGGAGAGCTCTGCCTTTTTGGGGGGCTATAAATCATGGGTAGAAAGTGATAACCAGGGATGAAGGAAGCAGCAGAGGTCATTAATCTCCCTCAGGCAGATACTTGTACCTGCTGTAGGGATGGAGAGGAGCCCTCAGCACCTCCAGACATCCCCCACACAGAGAAAATCAGCTTCCCCTCTTTCATTTTTTGGCAAAATTTCTGGGCTGCTTTTGCCCACTAGCCCTGTGAGAATAAAGAAAACAGCCTTCATAAACTCAAATAAATCAACGTGGCAAGAGGCTGCTGTTAAAAACGCCTGTTGGAGATGGAAGATCAAAGGCAGGAGAGCTGGAGACGTGTTTGCCTTTGAAAAGCCATCCAGGAGAATCCCCAGGAAGGTGTTTTCACAGGGTACAAGCAAGGAAACACTTGAATTTTTCCAATTTTTTCATCTCTCCCTGCCTCCAAGGCAGGAAATTCATCACCCCCTCCTCACAGAGAGGTGAGGGCAGCAGCACAGCCCTGGAGATGGGACGGGATTTATCCACCTGCTCCCAAAAAACCCCAACAGCAACAGGCCAGTTTGTTATTTTACAGAGAGAAAGAGCCATAAATTTCCTCAAATCCAAGCTAAAGCAGCTGCCAGAGGCTCTGCCCTCTCCATGGGCTCTCCCAAGGGTGGTGCACCAGAACCTTCAGAGCTACAAGGTCAGAATGCTGCTCATTATCACGGGGCTCATGGTAAAATCCAGCAATTATTCAAGTGTTACAACCTGTGCTGCATTTCCACCTAAAAATCCAGGCTATTCGTGAGGTTTTAGCTCGTGTTTGAATTAGTGGAGCAGAATTTTTTTTATGTATTAAGGGTTTCATCTTAAATTGATGGTGAAATTTGGTCGCCTGATGGACTCGGCTGTATTTGAGTGTGAGGAAAGCCTGTTTAACAAAGGCAATTGGTGTCACTCCAAGCAAACACTCATTTTAAAACAAAAATTAATCCTTTTTTTTTTCCTCTTACATCAATTCGCACAAAGCAAAATATGCAATTTTTTTTTGTCATTTATCCCCCAAATTTAAAAAGATCACAGTCCTTTAGCACCATCTTGAGAATAAAGTGACAAAGCTGTCACAGTATTATTTTACTGCAGGAGTCATTTTCATCTTTAGTGGTGTAGAAGACTGATGGGGTAACTCCTTGTTTTTCCTTCCTGTAATCATTACTTCACATTACTTTATATTCACCTCAATAAATCCATCCCAAGAGCAGCGTGTGACATGAAGATTATTATTTGCTGGTAGCTTTATTTTATAAGCAATAACAGTTCAGGAAATGATAGAAAGCTTTGCAGCTACATTGGCAACACCCTAATGAACTGTCATTTTAATATATGTTCTTGCTAGTCTTGATGGAAGGCACCATGGGAAAGTTATCACTCAATTTTTTAAAAATATATGAATATTATGAAGACTAAAAAAAAACATGATAGAAAGGAATTGTTGCTCTGTACAGCGTGCAATTATTTATCCCAATTTTATAACATAAATAAAATCTTCCATGAAAAAAAAACCCTAAAGTATTATTTTAAAGGTTTTTCCTATAAATAGCTCATGAAATCATTCGTTTCCATTCCCTGAATGCATTAAGAACAGAGAGTCACTAAACAGGAACTGAAGGGATAAAAGGAAAAATTGATACAAATATTTTTATCTCCAATCTGCATCAAGACAGAATCATCTGTGACTACAAAACCAAACCCTGGGGTGATTACAGAAAAATAGAATCTCCTTTGTGTGACACACAGGTGTGTGCACAGGCAGGCTCAGACACACACACAACAAATTTCCACAAAATCTGGGAATCCCTAAGGTTGGAAAAGCCCTCCCAGCCCAGGGATTCCCAGCTGTGCCCCATCCCCACCTTGTCCCCAGAGCACTGAGTGCCACCTCCAGGTGACACCTCCAGGGATGGGCACTCCAAACCTTCCTGGGAAGCTCTTTCCAAAGCCTGAGCACCCTTTCCATGAGGAAATTCCTGCTGCTGGCCAAGCTGAGCCTCCCCTGGCCCAGCCTGAAGCCATTCCCTCTCCTCCTGTCCCTGTTCCCTGGCAGCAGAGCCCAAGCCCTCACTACGTGAATATTTTCTAAATATTCATGTTCATGATCTGTATCTGAGGTTGCCAGAGACGTGGCATAACCAAAATTCATAATGTATTAGCTGAAAATTCCTTCCATGCATATTTCAGCAAAGTTGTACAGGCAGCACTTCAAATCACTGCTGTCTGGGAGATTTTCAACTTCTGTTCTGACTTGGTGCTTATGCAAATGCAAATGCAGGGGATAAAGCTGGGAGCAGCAGAGAACGGGAGAACGACGCCTTGCAAGCTTCCCCTGATGAGTTTGCCAGCACACCCCATCCTATCCCTCCATATGGAGATGGAGAAGGAATTTGGGCTGCTGGTGGGTGAGAGCTGGACCTGCCCCAGAGCCCCTCATGCCCTGGGCTGAGCTCCAGTGTGGGGATCAGGAAAGGGATTGGGATTTTGTCCCTGTGCCCCCTCAGGTGAGGCCCCACCTGCAGAGCTGCCCCAGCCCTGGGGCCCAGCCCAGGGAGGACGTGGAGCTCAAGGAGAGAGCCCAGAGGAGGCTCCAGGATGAGCAGAGGGATGGAGCAGCTCTGCTGGGAGGAAAGGCTGGCACAGCTGGGATTGTTCAGCCTGGACAGGAGAAGCTTTGGGCTGAGCTCAGGGTGGCCTTGCAGGGCCTGAAGGAGCCCCAGGAAACCTGGAGAGAGACAATTCCCAAGGGCCAAAGGGACAGGACACAGGGAATGGCTTCACACTGAGAAATGACAAGTTTAGGTGGGATGTTGGGAAAAAAATCTTTCTTTGGGAGGGTGGGGAAAGGGCTGGGCTGGAATTCCCAGATTTGCTGTGGCTGCCCCTGGATCCCTGGCCGTGCCCAAGGCCAGGTTGGACACTGGGGCTTGGAGCAGCCTGGGACAGTGGGAGGTGTCCCTGCCCATTGGATAATCTTTAAGATTTCTTCCATCCCAAACTATGTTTTTATGATATCCCTCCTGGTCCTGCAGGTCCTGCTTCTCTCAAACATGTTCAGGAACAGTCGATCCTTCCAGCTCCAAGTCTCTGCAGTGTCACTCCTAAACTGCCCTAGAAGCTCCATGTCAGCATTTAGGGCTCTCAGTATTCCTCAGCAGTGCAAACAAGCCCCACACAAGCAGTGTGGCAGAGGCAGAGCCTGTGATTCTGGGAGCTGATGGCTGTTAATGTGGGGTCTGTCACGGAATCAGAATCAGAATCACAGAATCATTGGGTTGGAAGAGACCTCCAAGATCATCAAATCCAACCCAACCCTAACCTCAACTAAACCCTGGCACTGAGTGCCACATCCAGTCTTTTCTTAAACACATCCAGAGATGGTGAATCCACCACCTCCCCGGGTAGACCACTCCAATACTTCATTACCCTTTCTGTAAAAAACCTTTTCCTGATATCCAGCCTACATTTCCCTTGGAGGAGCTCCATCTCTTCCCGGAGAATTCACAGGAATTTCAGTGCCCACACTGAAAAAAATTTGCTCAGCCTGAATCCCCCCCATGCTGCTTCACAGAGCCAAACAAGGTGCACAAGTGTCTTCCTTCCTTCCTTCCTTCCTTCCTTCCTTCCTTGCTTCCCACCTCTCCTCATTCTGCTCCTGGGGTGGCATTACTCATTTCACAGGGTGGCTGGGCAGGATGGCCCCAGTGCTCCACCAGCTGAGCTTCCCGACAGAAAACAACCCTCTCCCATGGTTTTCCATCTGTGTGTTCCCTCCTGCACCAAGGGAGGCCACAGAACTCCACGATGTGCCCACACTCTTCCCTAAGGAGAAGAGCAGAAATTCCAGTTGGTCCAGGATGGATTTTGCCCTCAGCTGGAACACACAAACTGAATCATCACCTCTTTCCTCTTCCAGTGTTTTTAGCACAGGAGGGAGCCACATCTCCCACCTCCACTCAGAATTTAATGTCTCAAACCTCTGCTCTCTCTGCCTTCTCCTTCTTGGTTCTCTTGCTCCACATCTCCCACCACCACTCAGAATTTAATGTCTCAAACCTCTGCTCTCTCTGCCTTCTCCTTCTTGGTTCTCTTGCTCCACATCTCCCACCACCACTCAGAATTTAATGTCTCAAACCTCTGCTCTCTCTGCCTTCTCCTTCTTGGTTCTCTTGCTGAGAGCTCCTTGTCACACCACAGACAAAAATGGAGGTGCAAATGCCAGGAGAATCCTCTATTCTCCCTTTACAACAATTCCAGGTTTCCCAGAGAAAGCAGAATATCCTGCTGACATCAGTAGAAAGCAAAAACCTAAAGTTCTTTCAAAAAAAAACAAAAAAAACCTGCCTGAAAATAAACCCCAGAAAAAGAATCTGAAAAATAAACATTCTCTTCAGCAGAAGTAACACAGCAGATAAAATGTGCTGCTTAAATCAAAGGAGCTGTTGCAAAGTCTATAAAAAAAGAACTAGAGGTCTGTCAAAAGCCTCTTTTCCCACAGGGAATTTGGTTTTGGAGCTCAGGAGCAGGTTTCTGGTCACTGATGCTGAAGTCAGTGCAACAAAAAGCCAAAATCCAATACTTTATATTACAAGGTCAGAGCTATAATCTGAGAATCAGAGAAAATAAAATTATGTATAAATAAATTTATAAAATATCAGAACACATTGTCATTGGAAGGGTTACCTTGGATCAGGGATTGCCCAGCAGAGCTACAGCTCATTTACCTCTGGAAGGCCAAAATTCCCCCAAAATGTGTCTCCAACCCTGTGTTATCTGCAATACTGGCAACAGTTTGGGTTCAGGGATGTTTCCTGATGCACATGGACACCTTTGCCTGTAAATCCTGTTCAGGGACCATTTCCATCCTGCCTACAAACCAGACAAGTTCAAAAAGACCCTTCAGCAATATTGCACAAAATGCAGACAGGGAGTAGAAACCACCAAGAAAAAAAAAACCACAAACAAACAAACAAACAAACAAACAAATTTTTAAAAACCAACAACAACAAAAAGAGGAATTATAATCCATTACATTAAAAAAGAGATGAAGTAAATTGAAGTACATCAAACAACAACAGTCGTGAACTGAAACCCACAACATTTCACATGGCAACTGGAATGGCTCTGGGGCACCTGGAGTTTCTCTCTGAAAATGCATTTGTGTTTTTCCTCCAGGCCAAAATAGCCAAGTGCAGGCTGGATTTTGGCATTCCAGCTTTCATGTGAAACCTCGGGAACAGATCACAGCATAAATCCACCTGCTTGTGAGATGCTTAATGGTATTTCCTCCACCACAATTTTGTTGTTTTAAACTGTGTTACCTGACTTAATGCCTACATTCCTAATAAAATGGTCTAAAATAGAGGCTTAGAACTAATAATCTTTCCAGCCAACAAACAAATATCCATATTCCTGCTCCAATAGATCTTGAGCACCTTGTTGGTTATTGAAAACAGGAGCAGAATTGAAAAATATCAACATCATTTTGGCCTAAAAAGAAGAATAACCAGTCACTGGAAAAACATCCCCAGGGATATCCCCTGGCCCCATTGCTGGAGATTTTCCAGAGGTGATTGGACAGGGTGGTAAAATAATCTCTGTGAGTTCCCTTCCCCACAAAATGGGGAAGACCAGATGGTCTTTTAAGGTCCTTTCAAACCAGAGCTCTTTTGCAATTCTTTGAATTATATTTGAGAATTTACTCTGGCCCCAGGAAAAACTGAAATAATAATTGTCAGTTGTAGAAGTGGATGGAAGGATGTGAGACAGAAAAGGCCAGGTTGGATGGGGCTTGGATCAACCTGGTCCAATGGAAGATGTCCCTGGGGTTGAACTGGGTGAACTTTATGGTCCTTTCCAATCCCAACCATTCCATGATTCCATGATTTACATGTAGGAACACACCAACCTATTAAGTCTATTTATTTACCATTTCTTTATTTGTAATTGTTAATTTAATCCCATAACTTCCATCTGAAATTAATCCTCCTGGGTAGAAGAACTTCTTTTCTGGAGAAATGAAGGTCACAGAAGATCCCAGCTCTGGTTATCAGGAATAAGCCTGGAAAACACCAATATATATTTTTAACCTAATTAGCCATTATAGGCTTTTTGTTTTGTTTTGTTTTGTTTTGTTTTGTTTTGTTTTGTTTTGTTTTGTTGGGGTTTTTTTTTTGCCTCTAGTATTCCAGGACAAACTTTAAAGTCCTCATCATGCAACAGGCTCAGCTGGTGTGGGTGGATCATTGGAGCCTTGGGATGCATCTGCAGTGCATTCCCTGTTGTGGCCATGACTCCTGCCAATATTCCCTGCTGGTTTTAAACCCACTGGGTTAGACCTGGTTTATAGTTAAAAAAAAACAGCCTGGAAGGTCACACCAGGCACAAAACCTGCCTGAGCAGGTGATGGATCTGGCAGAGGGTGGGAAAGGCTTGTCTTGGGCAAACAGGATGCTCCGAGAGGTTCTGAACATCCTCAGGGGCTCTCCAAGCACTGCAGCTCACAGCAGGGCATTTTGAGGGAATAATCAGCAGATTCCAGGATATTCCAGGCTCAGTCTACCCCAGCATCAATTAAGAAGGTGATAATTACTCAGGCACTTGGTCTGGACTAAGCAGAGCCAAGTTTTCCCTTCCAGAGGCAGCAAAGGCAGCTCAGCCCCAGCTCAGGAGGGTTTTGTGGATCCTCCTGGGAAGGTTCATCCCTTCCTTCACCCGTCCACTTCCAGGTCCCTCCTGGGATCATCTGCCTGACTTAACTCTGTGCCAGCCCAGGATTAGCAATTCCCTCACAGCTGGACCAGAAATCTTGGGAAAGACATCCCTGAGGAGAGCACACATCTATTTTTAAGTGCAGCGAACTCCCCATCCTGAGCTGTTCATGCTCTCACAGTTTTGACAGAATCCCAGGCAGCGACATCACTTGTTTGTAAAGCTGTCTGATGAGAGCTGTGATGTTCTGTGCTCTCCACAGGAATTGAAAATGCAGTCCCTGCCCCAGGGCACAGGATCAGAGGAACTAAAACCACTTATGCAACTCAGAGCAGGAGATAATTTAGCGGAAAAGTATTAGGATGTTATTTCTTATGCTCTTTATTGATTATTAACTCGCTTGGGTACCTGAAGGGAGCCGACAAGAAAAAATGGAGAGAGATTATTTCCAAGGGATGGAGTGACAGGACAAGGGGGAATGGCTTCACACTGGAAGGGAGTAGAATTAGATGGGATATTAGAAAGAATTTCTTCTCTGTGAGGGTAGAGAGGCACTGGAACAGTTTTCCCAGAGAAGTTGTGGACTCCTCATCCCTGGAAGTGTCCAAAGACAGGCTGGACAGGGCTTGGAGCAGCCTGGGACAGGGGAAGGTGTCCCTGCCATGGCAAAGGGGTGGCACTGGATCAACTTTAAGGTCTCTTCCAACCCATTCTGTGATTCCTGCAGACATTCCAGACTTTCTGCCTGGTCTACACTGCAGTCACACACCCAAGGAAATTATTTTTTTCCAGTTAATTGTCAATCACAAGCAGGACTGCAGACAGCAGCCAGAAAACCTGGGAGAAAATTGGAGAAATTCCTCTCTGCTTCAAGAACTAATCAAAAGTATCTGACCCACTTCTTCCATTGACTGATTCTCCAGCTGGTCCCAGGCCAGATTCACCAATTAGCACAAAACAAAAGCCTGGGCAGAGTGACCAGGGACAGCAGGGACTGTCTAAAGCCCTCCCAGCTATCGACCAGCAACAGCAACATTTGCTGCAGCAGCTGCCACCCAGCTCTGGAGAGGTCAATCAATGAATCACTGCAGCAGTCCCAGGCCATACCTTGTATTTTCAGCTGGCTGAAAAAAAATATTTTAAAAATCACCAGATCTCACAGGGAATCTGAATTTGGTATCAGTAATTTCATTGCCAGTGCCTCCCAATCCCTCCCAATTAATCCATTTCCATACCAGTAGGTGTAAGAAGGGGTATGATATGTTATGTACACATTTCCAAGGTTGTTTTAAAAATATTTCAAGAGGATTTCAGTGCCCAAATGCCTTCCACACATCTCTGTATCAATATATTGCGTGCACAGTTTGAAGGTGTTGCTACATTAAAGTTTTCCAAGCCAAGAAATTCACTGATTAAAGCCAAAAAAAAACGAGGCATGAATAGAAACAAAAGACTAAAGAGCCTGCAGTTTGAAGCTTTTGATAACACCTTAAGCTTTGCTTAAATGTGCAATAGTAAAATAAATATTTTAAAAAGTCAATTAAAAATTTGTGTATTCCATATGCAACCCAAATTTCCATTTAGCATTTTTACAGAGAGAAAACATTTTTCCAGGTGATAATGATAAGAACATTTGAAATGCCCCTCTAAAAGCCAACCAGGAGTGCAATGAGAAGCCCAAATGCCCAAAGTGAAAATGTGTCCTGGCCAATTTGTCCTGCTGTCTAAGGAGGATGAAAGCAGACTATTAGATTTTGGCATGACAACCAATCTTACCACAGGGCACCACAGAGTGGATTAGGGACAGAATAATTTCCAGTTTTAACTCTGGGTCTGATTCAAGCTCTTCATATTACTTAGCACTTGTATTCCTTTAGATTTAATAAGCCTTCTTTAGCTGTTTGCAGGCAAAAAAAGAAGAAAACAGCCAATTTGCCAAGAACGTTTGGCCGTAAGAATTCAATTTATTTCATTCTGTTGCCATTTAAAGGCGCTGCCATGTTATTTCAGCTCCTCTGAAACATTAGTTTTACCTTTCCAAAGGACTTCAGGGTGACACTGCTGCTGCCTGAGATGCAAACGTGGGTTTATATCTCCAAAAAGAGCTGTGGGGCACTGCAGCAACCTGTGTTTGAGGGGCAACAAAGCCCCTGGTTTCAATGGTCGTGTGCCAGAGTCAAATATATCTGCTAATGAGAGAACCAAAAAGATATTTAGGGGAAAATCTGGGAACAGATTTCTGTGCCTGGGGCAGAAGTAGAGTCGTCTTCTGAGACACATCGCTGGTAGAAATGTAACCGAGGCTGTTGACAGAAACACCTCAGGCCACCTTGAGTGCTCATTGCCAGCTCTCCAAACATTGTAAATATCCCAGTTATCCCGAGAGGAATCCTTGCCTCATCTGCAGAGCCAGGACAGGAAGCCAAGGCAGTGTTGATCACTTGAGCCTAATCCTGTTATTCCGCTCACACGTACGGAATGCGCTGCCCTGCTTTACCCTCAGCAGCAGCAGCTCATCTCTGCTCACTTTGGAAGCACAGGGAACTGGGAGAATTGAATAATTCCTGTGAAAGTGGCACCTTCGCCATGTGTTTCCCAGGAGCAAGTGGGATTTTTAAGGTTGACAAGAAAAACTGCTCTTCTAGTACAAAATCCGGGTTTTCGGTTCAAGTGCTATTTGGATTTTGGGGCTCTCCACCCCTCTGCCTGGTGTCCATTTGGCCTTTGAGATAGGACTGAAAAACACCAGGAAACACTCAGTTCAGAAGCCTAATTTTGTTTTTTTATTATTAGGGCATGAACAGCAATTGTTCTGCAGGTGGGAGGGCTCTGCAAAAAGACCTGAAATGGATGGATGGATGGATGGATGGATGGATGGATGGATGGGCAGAGTCCAATAAGATGATAATAAGTCCAAGTGCCAAGTCCTGTATTTTGGCCACAATAACCCCATATTTGGCCATAATAATGTTACAGGCTGGAGACTGTGGCTGGACAGTGCCCAGGCAGAAAGGGACCTGGGGGGGGAATGGTGACAGCAGCTGGACATGAGCCAGCAGTGTGCCCTGGTGGCCAAGAAGGCCAATGGCTCCTGGCCTTGATCAGGAATGGTGTGGCCAGCAAGAGTCGAGAGGTCATTCTGCCCCTGGACTGGGCACTGGTGAGGCCACACCTCAAGTGCTGTGTCCAGCTCTGGCCCCTCAGTTTAGGAAGGACATTGAGACACTTGAGTGTGTCCAGAGGAGGGAACGAGGCTGGTGAGGGGCTGGGAACACAAACACTGTGAGGAACAGCTGAGGGAGCTGGGGTTGTTTATCCTGGAGAAAAGAAGACTCAGAGGTGACCTTATCACTCTCTACAACTCCCTGAAACGTGCCTGTGCTCAGCTGGGGTTGGTCTCTTTCTCCAGGCAGCACTGACAGAATGAGAGGACACAGCCTCAAGCTGCACCAAGGGAAATGTAGGTTGGTGTCCTGGTTACGGCAGTCACCTCAGGACAGTTGGATATTAGGAAAAAGTTTTTTACAGAAAGGGTGATAAAGTCCTGGAATTATCTGCCCAGGGAGGTGGTGGAGTCACCATCCCTGGATGTGTTTAAACAAAGACTGGATGTGGCACTCGGGGCCAGGGTTTAGTTGAGGTGTTGGGGCTGGGTTGGACTCGATGATCTTGAAGGTGTCTTCTAATCCAGGAATTCTGTGATTCTCTTGGCTGCTCAGTTCAAACAAACACCCAGAGAAGCTGTGGCTCCCTCACCCCTGGAAGTGTCCAAGGCCAGATGGACAGGGCTTGGAGCATCCTGATTTAGTGGAAGGTGTCCCTTCCAACCCAAACCATTCTGTGATTCCATGAAACTTTCCAACCAGGAAGGTTTCTCTGCATATTTGCAGTGGAGGCAGCCCTGAGCAGAAGGGTGAAGGCAAAGAGGAATCACAGCTCCCCAGCATCATCCTGGCAGATCCCCTGGGGCCAGAGGTGCAGAGCTCTGTGTTTGTGCCAGAAAAGGCCCTCAGGGATGTGCCAAGCTGCCATTAACTGCTCAGAGAGCAGCACATCCACAGGAGCTGCTCTCACTGCCTTCAGTCAGAAATGCCCCAGGGTGATCCTTTCATTAAATTCCCAAAGACTGCTCAGGCACAGGGAGAGGTTTTTAGCGTTCCTTTGCGGAGGGTGAGGGGGTTTGAAGGCAACTCAGAAATAGCTCTGAGTCTCAGGGTGCAGAGCCAGCAGACAATACAGCTCCATGGCAGCTGGCAGTCACTCACAAGGGGATGTTATGTCAGGAAAATCCAGAATTTCTCCTTCCCTCTCAAGCATGAGTGTCGCCCTGAATTTTCTTGCCTGTGAAATTCTGTACCTTTGCAGCAGCTTTCCCACGCTGCTGCTCATAAACAATATTGTTTTCTTAGAACTTATCTATGTGTTTACATATTTCTTCTCTAGGAGGAGGAATGTGATTGATGGTCAAGTCCACCAATGATGTTCATAAGGTGGTGACCCTTTTGGCCAATCTTTGGCCTTCTGTAAAAATGTATATAAAGATGGAGTCAGACAAAAAAAAAAAAAGAAAAATTTAAGCAGCAAAGATTCTAATATAATGTCTGACTCCATCCTTATATACATTTTTACAGAAGGCCAAAGATTGGCCAAAAGGGTCACCACCTTATGAACATCATTGGTGGACTTGACCATCAATCACATTCCTCCTCCTAGAGAAGAAATATGTAAACACATAGATAAGTTCTAAGAAAACAATATTGTTTATGAGAAGCAGCGTGGGAAAGCTGCTGCAAAGGTACAGAATTTCACAGGCAAGAAAATTCAGGGCGACACATGAGCATTCAAACCACCTGAGCCCTCCCTCTCCTTCCTTCCTTCATGGTGCTGCAACAACTCAGTGCTTGAAGAGCCCAGGGTTGTGTTAGTGGCAGCTCATAGCAAGAAGGAAATCTTCTGAAGGAAAGCACAGGTTTTATCTCTTCTAGCTGGGAGTGAGTGAATTCTGTCACTCACACGAGCAGAGATTTTGAAGCACCACACCAGACAAGTAGAGATCCAAATCCAACCTTGCCCCCAAGCATCTCGTGATGTTTGGCAGAGCAGCTCCTGCAATTAAACTGGTGCCCACAGAATGCAAATAAAACTGATCTGTTAAGTTACAGTACACAAACGTATCAAGGAACCTGCTGATCTTAATAAAATGGGCATAAAGTTCAGCATATGCTCTTGCTTGCCATGAGCAGTAATGTTAATACACCCGTTTTATTGGATTTCAGTGTTCCAAATTGTTGAATTAACAGCACCTTGTGCCTGTTTTTATTAGGAAAAGAGTGACACACAAATGGGCAGGAAGAAATGGATACAAGGATAGATTTACATGGACAGACAGGCATGGAGTTTTCCCAGAGATAAAAAACAAAAGCCAAATAAATGCCTGACGCTCCCTCCCTCTGAAGGAACAGACAGAAAGAGCCTGGCAAATTTCCCCAAATTTCCCTGACAAGAAATATCAAGAGGACCTCAGATCCCTGGGAGTCTTTATATGATGGTTATTACTGAAAAGGGTTATCACTGAAACACTGATTCAGGCACTGAGAAAAGAAAAAAAAAAAAGAAACAAAATACAACCACCACATTTTGGGAGGGGGTTTTGGGTGTGTCGTTTTTGTGACACTTTCCTGCTGGTTAGGAAAAAAAAAAAAGAGAGAAAAACAAGAAGACCCTCAAACTGTGTCATATAACCATTAGTCCCTTTATTCACCACCCAAAATATAATCAGTCCTTTATTCCTATTACCGTCATCTATTTCAGTGATATATGATCCTCGTATGCAGGGCAGTTTGGTGTCTTGTTTTCATTGCTGTCACTGAGATATTTTCCCATCCTTCCACTTCAAAATGTCCCATTTTTCATTAAGTGTCACTCGGATTGTTGTCATCAAGAAGGCACTTTTAATAATCTGCATTTTAGAGCTAAATCAAGCTCATGCACATATTCCATTTTCCTTCCATTCAGAGCCCCTATGGCTTTCCAGGCTGTGGTTTGGTCTCAAATATTCTCATGATCTTTGCAATGGGAACACAGGAGCTTAGGCTGGAGATCAATCCTTGGGAATTGCTCCACGAAAGGAACAAACTCTTTCCCAGCCTCATACAAGAGCCAGCAAATGAGAACTGAATCTGTAGTCCTCTCAATTCCTTTACAAGAATCAATTCTCCCCAATTTCCTGCCTCCAGGAAATATGGGCAAATAGAAAACTTTCCTGCAGCACCATCGAACACTGCCTGCTTGGAAAATCCACCCGTGTTCCTCACTAAGGAATGTAATTTTAGCCTTTTCCTTGACATTTGCCAGCTGTTTCCCTTTGTCTAACATTGTCCAGGGGGCATTTAATGAAACATCAAAGCTGACACCACCAACTCCCAGTGCTGTGTCAGAAAAGCTTCTCTTCCAAGGCTTCTGCATAGGTTAAAATGTCCATTTCGGGAATGTGGATTAGGGAGCTCTGGAGAAAACCCTTTCCCTCCATTGCCAACAGAAAGAATTCGGGGAGATTGGCATCCAGGGTGGTGAAGCCAAGGTTTGCTTTTATCTCTGTCACCCTTAGAGGTAAAAAGCCTTTAAAAATTATTTTATCCTTCCTAATCAAACCCAGAAAATTTGGAAAACTGTGGTCAAACATACAAAAAGCCCTATAGTTTACACCTTTCTAGGCAGGATATCCAGAGTTGTCCAGCCATTCCTTTATTGTGACAGGAAAAGAAGCTCCTTGTGGGAAGATAATAAAAGAAAGAAATCGAGTAGTTACATTTAATATATTGTCAAGTGAAAATAATTTCCTTCACTAAATTAACTCCAAAACCTTTAAATGTGAAGTTTTTTTTTCCTAAGGGCCTTGGCAAGTACAAAACACAGACCTTGATGCTTGTCGTGGTTTGAAAGCAAAATGAGTGAGAGGCTCCAAGTCAGAAATACAATTTAATAAGAAGAAAGGTAAAAAAGTAAAAATAAAATAAATGCAATAACACAAAGGAGCACTGACAGAGTCAGAACACACCCTGAGCAGGGTGGTGGGAGCAGTCCAGGTGAGGGGCTCTTCCTGAAGCAGTGATCCCACAGAAAGGTCTGGCAGCTCTGCTCCTCTGGGAATCCAGTGGCTCAGGGCTGCTTGTCCTGTCCCAAATCCCAGATTCTCTGCAGGTGGGAATGCTTGGCTCCTCCCCCTGGGCATTGGGAGCATCTCCCAATGGGATGAGGAGTCGTGCAGTGGGTCCTTGATGGCCCATTAAACAGAGAGAGCTCCTGGAGGGAGTTCCCTGTGAGTCCTGGGCAAGGCATTGATGGGCCATGAGCAGAAGAGCCCAAAGGAGGGGCCTGGGAAAACACTGCCCCACCTGGTTCCAACAGCTCATGGAGATGGGGATGGAATAAAAACTTTGTGTACATCCTACACTACAACCCAGGACAATGCTGTGCAAGCACTGGTCAGGAACAGCTGAAATATCCCTGGGTTATTAATCACAAATCCCAAACACAGCTGCTGAGGAGAAAATTAACTCCACCCCAGTCCAAACCAGTCCACAGAGCCACCAGTGCAGTTTTCTGTGGAGCAGTGAGAGGAGGGGAAGGGAAGGCTGTGAGGGAAATCCCAGTCCTTGCAGGAAACAGGAATGTAGTGGTGGAACAAAGGGAGCCTGTCGAGTGTAGTGCACTCAGCCCACGGGATCTTCACGATGTGTCATCTTCTCCTAGCGGTGCTGAAAGTGCAATGTAATACAAGAACAGGTTTTAAAAACTGAAAAATACTTCTGCTGAAAGCCTTGTGGTACTTAGCGTGTTTTGCAAACGGAGCTCAGCACATTCTGCGTGCTGGGATTGAGGTTTCTGTTCCAATTAATGTCCAACTTCCCCCACCACAGAGAGGAACAGGCTCCTGAGGAAAGATTTGTGCTGAGAGCTCACCTAAATAATACAGAAGGAACCAGAGCAGCTGCTGTGACTCCACACCACGAGCCAAGGAAAGACCCACGTGTGCCATTTTCCCAGTAGTCTTTTCCTGAAGAGCCTTTAAAATAAAAAAATAATAATAATAAAATCTTTTAAGAGTTTTGCAGCCTGCTGGCTGAACCCTTCAGCAGTCATTAGGGTTGGCTTATTTCATGTGAAAACACATCAGGACTTCTTTGTAAGTCTCAGTGTTTCGGGGAGGAGGATGCAAAGTGACACATCCTTTGGGTGGCACACACTGGATTGGGACGGGGCTGTCTCAACTCACACAGCCAGGAATTCCATTTTAATAACACAGGTTGCACCACAGCCTGATGCACAGCTGTAGAAATTTCCGTGGATGGTGGGGACAAGGAACTTTGCAGACCTGAGATGTTCTAGAGAACATGGCTTTATTATTACAAGGGTGGTGGGTAAAGAGGCCTGGGCTGGAGCAAAGCCCTAAAGAGAGAAAGGGGAGAGAGAGAAATAGAAGAGAGAGTAGAGGGGGAAAGAGGAGAGGCAAGAGGGCAGAGGGGCAGAACAAGAGAGTAAAGAGAAGAGAGGGGAAGGGCAAAAAAGAGGAGCCAGAGAAGAGAGAAGAGAGCGATCACCTTGTTACAATCCATTCTATCTCTTTTTGTGTTGAATATTCTCATTTACAGTGACCAACCAGCGCGAGATACAAAACCTACAAACTTTGCATACAGCCTATGAGAACTACTACATTACCATGTCATTTTATATTCTAAACTCTAAAAACTACATTTCTTATCTGTTTTCTACTTGATGCCTTTGCAGAGTGGAAAGGCAACATTCCTGAGTCCTTTGTTTTCCTGTCTTTTAACCCATCTCCAGCTCATCACCGTTTTCCTGCCTGCCATGCTCACATCTCGAAACTGGCTTTCATTTCTATTTCACTCACAGGTTTTACATCTGCAGTATTTCTTACCATAAAATCATATTCATAAGTCCTTCCTGTCCCATCTTTCCCAACACACAGCTCTCAGGGTGAAAGGAGAAGCCACAGGACTGAGGGGCAACATCAACTCCCTGAGTTATCCTCCTCTTTCGACATGGAGCAAAAGTGCATTTTGCAGTTTTCACCCCATTTCTTGTTACGCTGATTTCAGGGCAGAGGTCCCTCCTCAGAGTTTGTCACCCAGCCACCTTCTGCTTTCCTGCCAAAGCCACACACACTGACTGAGAGGTGAAATGTCTGATTTCTGTGCACAGCAGCTCAGCCTGAGGTCCTGGGAGAGCTGGGAAGGGGGAACAACCTCAGCTGCAGCAAAATATTTCCTTTGGTGTCCAAGATTTGTTCAGTGAGGTAAAACCAGGGGCTGGGGAGAAGGAAAAGGTGCTGATTCCTGAACTTCTCAGCTCTTTGGGAACTGATATTCCTGTTCATGGAAAGTTAAGGCTCTCCATTAGAAGTGCTGTGCCATCAGCTCTGCCCTCAAACTGGAATAATCTGGAGTCTAAATAGCCTCCTCCTCCTTTTATTGATCATCAGTAAAAGATGGAAGACCAGGCTCCACGTCTTACTATTAGAAGGGAAGCACCATTTTCCAGATTTTCCAAGTTTAGGAGGGATCAAGAAGATGATTCTTAAACTTGGAAAGGATGGCTGGCCCCATCCCTGCATTAGTCAGGCCAGTGCCAGACCATGCAGCTCCCCCAGAGCCTCACAAGACTTTGAGGGAGAAGGAAAAATCCCCAAGAGCTAAAACCAGGAGAACAGAATCAATTTTTCAAGCTGACTGACAAGGCCAACAGGATTGTCCACTGAGTGACACCAGACAAATCTGTTTGGCTTTGCAGCACAGGGAAATAATCTCCTGGCCATGTAAATCATTGCTCTGCTGTCCAAGGGGACACTGCTGGAACAGGGATGTCTGCAGAACCAACCAGTGCTGGTTGACCTCGAAGCTCTGCTTTGTGCAGATCCTTCCTCATTTTAAATGGCAAGTGACAGCCTGGGAGAGCTGCAGAGGGAAGAATCACAGAGTGGTTTGGGTTGGAAGGGACCTCAAAGATCATCTCATTCCACCCCCCTGCCATGAGCAGGGACACTTCCCACTGTCCCAGGCTGCTCCAAGCCCCAATGTCCAACCTGGCCTTGGGCACTCACAGGGATCCAGGGGCAGCCACAGCAAATCTGGGAATTCCAGCCCAGCCCCTCCCCACCCTCCCAGGGAAGGATTTTTCCCAACATCCCACCTAAACTTGTCATTTCTCAGTGTGAAGCCATTCCCTGTGTCCTGTCCCTGCAGCCCTTGGGAATTGTCTCTCTCCAGGTTTCCCGGAGAGGAAGCAAATCCTGACCAAAGACTGGGAGTGCAGCTGCAAAATGAGCCTGAGGTGGGATGTGCTCTGTCACCACCAAGGCACAGCTCTGTTGAGGAGATTTTTCCTTCCTGCAGAAAAAAATCCTTTCTTTTCCCCCGAGGGATCTGAGTCTAAAATGTTCAGTGCAAAGAAAGGGCTTCCATCGCTTCTGTTTCAGGATTAGCAGTGAACTCGGGCTCTAAATGATTTATAAGCATAATCTCCAGCAAATGTTTAACTCTGAGAGTGCTAAGTGCTGACCTGGGAGAAAATCACTCATTTTGCTCTCGCCTGCTGTTGTCTTGTTGGTTCCAAGCTCTGCTCTACAAGCAGAGGAAACTTAATTCTGTTGCCTTTGAAATTAAACAGCTACATCAGGCTTAGCACTTTGAAACTACAGGAAGGCATTAGTCAATGGGCTTTAATTATTCACATTCTCTCCTTGCTCCCTCCTTTCTCCCTCCAAGTGATCAAAAGCCGAGTTGTTCTCTGTGCCATGCAAATTTTCTCATTTTCTGCAGGTATCAGTCATGATCTCAGCCCTCTGAGCAGATGGAAACTGAGATCTGAGGTGCCCCAGAGACCTGGCTGAGGGAGAAATAACCCACATGGGTATTTTTGGGGCAGCAGTGCAAATTTCTACAGCTCTGACTGTGCTCTGCAGCATCTGGGAAGGTCTTGGCAAGGGTAGGATGAGTTTCCATCCCAATGTGGACCAACAGTCCCCTAAACCTCACAGATTAAATCCATTAAATCCATCTAGAGCAGGCCAAGATACCTGCACATCTCCAGCTCTTCTCACTTGAGAGTCAAAAGAAGTGCCTCAAATATTCAAATTTCATGTCCCACATAAAGGTTGGACTGGATGATCCTGAAGGTCTTCTCCAACCTTAATGATTCTATGTGAAAATTAAACAACTTCACAGCAAACCAGGGTAAAACAAACCCTAATTCTACCCCTAGCAGAGGTTTTCATTGCCTGTCAAAGCTTTGCTCTCATTGTTCTTAACAAAAGTGCTTTTTTTTGGTTAACTAAGAATACATTTCAACAGTTGTCACTGCAGAGAAAGCACTGCTAAGTCACACTGACAGAAAAACTTCCCAAGACAACCTGAGAACAAAATTCCTGCAATTAAATTTCTGCCCTCAGAAGCAAGCAGAGCATATCCAAATTCCTGTATAATCCATGAAGAGGCTGAGGAACTGTCAAAATAACACAAAACCTAATTAAAGACACAGTAACTTAGTGTTGATGTGCATTTCAGTGCTGGGAACACAGAGGGAAGTTAGAACCTCGCCTTTAAGTGTTAAGGCTTTTCTTTTTTTTCCTTTTCACTTGATATGTGGAAGCCTCAGCACAAAATACAGATTATTCTGGGTTGCTGTCATTTGGCTGTGACTCTCCTCTCTGCAGCAGAAAGGCAGAGAGAGCAGGGAGACAGAGCTCTACAAGGAGAAATAATGAGAATTTTGAGAAGTTAAAGCCCCTTCCAGAACTTAAAGGAGCTCCAAGAGAGCTGGAGAGGGAACTTTTCACAAGGGCATGGAGTGCCAGGACACAGGGAATGGTTTTAAGATGAAAAAGGGCAGGGCTGGATGGGATCTTGGACAGGAATTGTTCCCTGGGAGGGTGGGGAGGGGCTGGGATGGAATTCCCAGATTTGCTGTGGCTGCCCCTGGATCCCTGGCAGTGCCCAAGGCCAGGTTGGACATTGGGGCTTGGAGCAGCCTGGGACAGTGGAAGGTGTCCCTGCCCATGGCAGGGGTGGCACTGGATGATCCTTCTCACCCAAACCATTCTATGATTCTGTGCAATAGGAGCCATTCATGATTGAATGAAGTAGAAGCTGCTCACTGGTGGTAAATCATCAAAGGAAGCAGAGCAATGATTTCCTGATCAGGCACACTCACACATCTCTAATACCTCCAAATACCATTTTATCAGAGAGAGAGTGCATCAAAATACTGTTCCAACAGCAGAGGATTTTTCAGGCTGAACCTGCCCACCACCTTCTTATTTTCTCTTCCTCCATCCTTCCCAACTGTTTGCACAGGCACCAGAAAGGCCTTCAGCAAGGAGATAGATGTTCAACCCTCATTTCCTCCTGCACTGCAGGTTTTGCAGGTGCTAAACAGAGGGGAAAGGTCTTGTTTTGCTCCTTCTCTCCCTTTCCTGCAGAGCAGCTGGAGGAGGAACAGGCACCTGAAGGATCCAGTGACACTGATATCTGTGCTCCATTCCATTGGACCAGGGTGACTTTAAAAGAGAGAGCAAGAGCTGCACACTCCAAATTCAGGAATAACCCACCTAAACCAATCTGTTGGCCAAAAGCCACGTCCACGCCCTGAGCTTCAGCTCCCTTGAAGAGTTTACATCCTCTTTTCTCCCCTTTTTCTTCATTAAATAGGGGAACACTCCCTTTTTCTCTCTCTTTGCCTCTTCCCACTTTAGATCAGCACAGTTCCATTTTCATTTTCTGCCACTTATGAGTTGTGGGTAACCCCAAAAGTGAAGAAGGGACAGTGCAAATATCTCAGCAGCCTCAATCCCAGCCACCCTTTGGAAAGGTGAGATAATTGGAGCTGCTTCGTTAGGAAGGGCCAAGCAACACTAATGAGACCTTGGGCTTTTTCCTGTATTGATTAAGCACTGCTTAAAGTCTCCAAATTATGGAGAAAGAAGGAGCTCAGGGAAGCCCAAAGGAATTGGCAAGGCAAATAGATTTGCAGGGATTTTATCACACTAACCAGAGCTGTTTTGACAGGGAAGGGGCGAGGAGAAATATGGAGCAACATTAGGAATTTTCCAGCATCTGACAATTCACCCTAATTAGAAAAATTGAATTAATTCAGCACACGCAACAATACCTTTATTATCTTCATCTCCCATTCCTGCAGGAGAAAGGAAAGCTCACATCTCATGATTGTTTTCTAATTCAATCTCCCATCACCCAAAGTTCTTCATTTCATCCTTCTTCCTTCCATTTCCTGGATTTTGGCCTTATTTACGTATCAATCACACCTTGCACATCAAAAAAAATCATTTCCTATCTTGAAAATAATTCATATCAGACAAAAGCTATTAATGTACAATTAAACAGAAGGAAAACTCAGAGCCAATGGCAAACATGTCTGTTAATCTGCTGGCTTTGTTTCCAGAAGGCACTGGGAGAATAAATGAGGTGGCTCCTCATTCAAGTACTTTTGTGGGTTATCTTTGAAGTTTTGATCTCTGCCTTTTGCACATTGTCGAGGTTGAGCTCATTATTTAGAACAACAGTTTTTGGGATATTTATCATGCTCTGAATAAACTGAATAATAAAGCACTCCCACAAGTGTTGTTCAGAGTCAGCTGCACTGGCAGTGTCTCTCACCTCTAAAGAAGAGCTCATCGTGTTTCCAGAAGGGCTGGTTGTAACAAGCCACACTCAGCTCTTCCCTGTCAAAGGCAACTCCATGGATCATGAAGGAAAATTTTGGATCAGTTCACCTCAGAGCACAGTACAGACCTGGCACTTGGATTTTCCAATCATAGAATCCCAGAATGGTTTGGGTCGGAAGGGACCTTAAAGATCATCCCATCCCACCCCTGCCATGGGCAGGGACACCTCCCACTGTCCCAGGCTGCTCCAAGCCCCAATGTCCAACCTGGCCTTGGGCACTGCCAGGGATCCAGGGGCAGCCACAGCAAATCTGGGAATTCCAGCCCAGCCCCTCCCCACCCTCCCAGGGAAGGATTTTTTCCCAACATTCCACCTAAACTTGTCATTTCTCAGTGTGAAGCCATTCCCTGTGTCCTGTCCCTTTGGCCCTTGGGAATTGTCTCTCTCCAGGTTTCCTGGGGCTCCTTCAGGCCCTGCAAGGCCACCCTGAGCTCAGCCCAAAGCTTCTCCTGTCCAGGCTGAACAATCCCAGCTGTGCCAGCCTTTCCTCCCAGCAGAGCTGCTCCATCCCTCTGCTCATCCTGGAGCCTCCTCTGGGCTCTCTCCTTGAGCTCCACGTCCTCCCTGGGCTGGGCCCCAGGGCTGGGGCAGCACTAACTTGGTGATTTGTTCAGATTTTAGAATTATTGAGTTTTAAGGTCTGTGGAAACGCCAGAAGGAACTCAGGTCATTGGCATTTGGGCTTTATTGATGCTGGAGTGTCACACAGGTGACATCCCCATGGAGCAGGACTGAGCCCAAAGTGCATCACCCTCTGAGCAGCATCTCCAGGGCTGGCCCCTGTCACTCAGCAGGAGCTCTGTTCACCTGCAGCAGCCTCTCCTGTGGAGGTTTCTCTCAGCTCACAGGCTGCTCCAGGCTCGGCAGGGTGACAGGCTCCTCGGGCTGCTGTGACAGCTGAAATCTTCATCTGGCATCTCCTCGCTTGTGGCTCCCAGGCCAGAATGTTCTGCAGTTCTGGGTGCAGCCTGGTATTTTACCCTCTGCTAATACAAATTTCTTCAGGCTAAAAGAGGGACAAAATGTGCCATTGTTGCTTGTCTGGAGGCAAGAAAATATTTGAGTTTCCTGCCCTAATCCATCTTTGGGCAAACACAGAGTTTTTTTGAGGAGTTAGGGACACTCCTTCCTCCTCACTGTGGATTTAAACCTGCCCAAATTAATCTAATTGGAGCTCCCAGCTGTATCACCTATTGTTAAAACTGCCTTGTAATTTTCATTACAGCAACGCTTTCAGCTTGTTTTAACTCCCATCAGAGCCACTGCCTGGGCTGAAATCTTCCATGCTGAGGGTCAGCTTCAGGCAAAATATTTTACTGGGAGTAAAGAAGAGAAATCAGGAATTGTGCTTATTCAGAAGGTACAGGAAAACTTTGCCCTTCCACCTGCTCTGGCACATTAATTATGGAGGATCAATTAATTAAACACTGACACCATCTCTTGTTTCCATGGGCCCTGTCTCGTTCACTGCGCAAATATGAACAGTGCTCAGTTGACCAGAAGATGGGCAGGATTTTGTTTTATTCTCATGATTCACTGTGGCTTTTCACTCTTTTTTCTTGAGGAGCATTTGCCCACAGCTCAGCAGACAGAATTACTGACTCCCTCGTGGGCTCTGCCACACAGCCACAGCCAGACAAAGGCAAACTGACAGAAATTTGCTCTGTGTTGCAGAGCCTGACCTTAGTAATAAACTCAGTGGAACAATAGATAATTGAGCCAGGCTTGAATGCATGACAGCCAAGAGAGAAATGGCAGTAGATAATTATATTACCAAAGAATATCCCTCTCTCAATTAACACCCAAGTCCACTTAATGGTTCAATTATACTCTAAATAGTTGGTTACATTAACTAAAATCATGTGGGTTTTGCATCCTCTGGCCTCCTCCCTCTTAATATCTTTTTCTTCTTTATAATAAGAATAATTTGGGTGGTGACTCTGCAGCTTGTTCTGTTCATGGTGGCCCCTGCAGCAGCTTCTGCTGAATTCAAGATAGAGTTGAAGGAGGAGAAATTACTCTACCTATGCAGGATGGATTTAAAACCAGACCTGTTTGCAGCTCCTCCTGAGGCTCCAGCCCCTTCCCTGCCCTGGACACACTCCAGCCCCTCCAGGGCTCTCCTGCAGGAGCCACAACTGGACACAGCCCTGGAGCACAGAGGGACAATCCCTGCCCTGCTCCTGCTGGACACACAATTCCTCATCCAGCCCAGGGGCCAGTGGCCTCTTGCCCACCTGGGCACCCCTGGGCTCGTGTCCAGCCCCTGGCACCAGCACCCCCAGGGCCTTTTCCAGCTTTTCCAGCCCCTCTGCCCAGCCTGGAGCTCCATGGGGTTGTTGTGATTCATGTGCAGAACTTTTCTTTGTTGTGCTCTGCATATTCTGATCTTTTATTCTCTTCCTATCAAAGATGTCCCAATAGATTTGCCATCCAGCAATTCAGGGAGAAAAATCACACCAAAGCCCCATCACTCTCCTTTTCTTCCATAAAACCATTTTCACAGCCCATGTTCCTGTATTTTACAGGCCCATGAAGGGTCTTCCTTGCACTGTTGCACTTCAAGGAGGCAACTGAGGCCTGGTAAAAAGGGCAGCAAAGAGAAGAACAGAGTTAGAAGGTTTTTGCAGAGACACCCACCTGCTTTCATGAAAGGAAGCTCCCCAACAATCCTGAAAAAAAAAAAAAAAAAAAAAAAAAAAAAAAAAAAAAAAAAAAAAAAAAAAAAAGCAAAATGAACAAAAACTGGCTATAGAAAAGGAAATTGTGTAATTTGCAAAGATCTGCATCATTCAGGCATTGGTAGGGAGTGAGGCAGCCCCAGTGAGGTAAAGGGGAAAGAAAGAGGGATCTTCTTTTGCAGCTGAAAGCACAAGTGCTGTGCAGGTCAGCCTTCTCAATAAACCCACAGCTTCACATCAGCAAGAAATACAGATTATTCTGTGCTGGAAGAAGGATTTTTTTTTCCTACTTTCTCTCCTGCTTTTAAGTCCAGAAGAGACCAAAGGTTCTGTGTAACACTTGCAAGAATATTTCATCCAGTTGCCCCTGTAGGGAGGTTATTACTTTACTAATATATTCCTCCCACGCTCCATTTCCAAACTAAAAGAGAGTCTTTCTGCCTATGAGCATGTTTGTTTGGTTGGCTTTGACCCCAATTATGTGAGTTGATCTATTAGAAGATATAATTCCCTTCCACAGGCAGTGTGGAGTCACCTTTACCTCCCATGTGAGTGCAACCCCAGGAGCAGTTTCCCACCCCTGTTAAAAATAAGCCACTCCTTTCTTGTTTAGGTTCTTTCAGGACTCGGCAGCCTCATAATTTCTTCCTGTTTTCTCATTCTGATTCCTATGCAAGTCCAAAAGAAAGTTGCCAGTATTATGAGCAAAGAAGAAACACATCTGAGCACTATCTCGGAGCAAAGGAGACACAAAAAAGCAACAAACCCCCAGAATAGAAATCCAGCTCTTTCTTTTTCTTTTTTTTTCTGCTGAAGTGTTCCTTTCCGTGCCCACATGTACCCACAGCTCCTCATTTCCCCGTGCATCTCATCCTTCCTTGCACCTGTCTCAGCTTTCAAGCCCAGCACTTCAGGAGGAAGATGTGCCTGACAGCACATTTGTAAGGGCTGGGGGGGATAAAGGGGAAGCTTCCTCAGGGTGTCTGCAGGCTGCTTTTTTTTTTTATTATTTTCCCCTCCAGAAGTCATTCCCTCCTTGGCATCAGCACTGCTTTTGTCATCCCTTTTGGCTGAGGGCAGTGAGCCATTTCCAGAGGGCAGGGAGGGGGCTCCTGCACAGCCTCTGTCTCAGGGAACAAATGGGCAGGATGTGGAATAGATCCCAGGAGAGCCCTGATCAAACCAACCTTCCATATGCTGGAGGAGCATAACACTAAATTCGTTTTGAAGCATCACTACAGTCCTTCCCTATTAATGCACCATAATAATAAGGCTCCATCCCAGTGTGGGTTCTGCAAGGGTTTTGTTTTCTCCCCTCCTCACCACAGCACTTCTTAAAAATAACAAAAGTGGGGAAATTACATTCATGGGCTTCTGCTTCAAATATTTATATGTTTTTACAAAAGTGTGGGGAGGGGAGGAGGAGTCCTGTGTTGTGGAGATATATATATGCAAATAAACATCTGGGGAACTGATCGAGCCACTGAATGCAGGAAAGTTTGGGCAATCAAAGAGGAAGCACAAAGATGTGGACACAAAAGGAGAGAATGTATCTTTCCCAGGAAAAGATGGGAGAAAGGAGAACAGGCAGGCAGGCAAAGGAGGGAGTTGTGTTATTCAGCAAGAAAAGGGAAGCCTTGTCAGGTCAGAGAGTTGGCACAAGGAGGAAAGCAAAATAAAACAGGAAAGTATGGAGGCACTGCGTTCTGAAGGGGGATTTCACTCTTTCCCAGGACACTGTGCAGTGCAGAGTGGACAGAGAAACCTTCCCTCCCTCATTCCTTCCTTATCTTCCTCCCCTCTTCCCTCCTTCCTCGCTCACCCAGCAAGTGCTGCCCTGGCCCTGCAGCCACAGAAGCACAGAGAGATCTCACAGCCCTCCCTCCACTTGTCTAAAGCAGCCAAAATGCAACACCTGGTGTTGTGGGTTAACACAGTTTGATTTTTAGTTAAAGAGGAATATGGAATCTTGCCCTGCCAAGACCTTGAAATTGTTTTGGAAAGAACAGGGACCTCACTACACCTGGTGAAAGAAAATAACTTTTTAACAAAATTCAAAACTCCCCTGATAGCACCAAGTGAGCAACCTTCAGACTTGACCCTAGAAGACATTGAGTGTTGGCTGACTTTCACCTCTGGACACAGACAGGCAAGTTTGACTTTGGCTATTAGGAGAAATTTCTTCATTAAATAGGTGGTCAAGCACTGGGACTGGTGGCCCAGGGCTGAGTCCCCACAGAATCACAGAATGATTTGGTGTTACTGTCCTGGTTTGGAAAGACAGGTGTCTGCCAGGGAAAGCTGGAGCCTCCCTTGCAATGCAGAATGCTAATCCCCTCCCTCTGAATTATTATAATTTTGAAATTAAGGGGCTCTCAGGCAAAGATATGGGAATAGGAAGAACAGTTCTTTATTAGGAAAATTAAAATAAAAATGCAGTAGTACAAAAAAAGCAAAGAAAACCCTGACAGGGTCAGAACACAACCCGACCCCCTGTTGTTGCTCAGGGTGTTGGTGTCAGCTCAGCCCAGCCCTCCTGCAGTGCCAGATGTGGTTCTGCTGGAGCACAGATGATCCTGTAGAAGGGCCCAGTGGTGCTGAGCTGGGTCTGGTCTCCCTCTGGGAATCCAGTGCAAACAGGCTGTGCTGCTGCTCTCAATGCCAGGTTTGATCCAGGTGGGAATGCTGGGCTCCTCCCCCTGGGTGGAGCATCTCCCCATGGGATGATGGAATTGTCTCAGCCCTGCAGTGAGCCTGGATGGGCCATGGACAGCAGAGATCCCCTGGGGGGAGGATGGGAAGAGATAAAGAACTCTGCCCCAGCTGGTTCAACAGCTGCCCTTTGACAGAAGACACCCTCCCCTAGGGATTTATGAGGAATGGGTCGTGGAAGAGATAAAGAAAACACCTCCCCAACCAGTTTCAACAGATGGCACTAGAAAACACATTTTTGGTTACATCTTGCATTGCAACCCAAGACAGTTACCAATAGTTGAAGCTTTTATAAAGGAAAGCCTTATAACATGGCCCCACCCTGTTCCTTAAGCTTTCCCTTTATAAAGCCTCACCTGCAGGTAACAGTTTGGGTTGGAAGAGGCCTTATGGATCATCTAAACTGAATTGTTTTGTTCAACCTAGAGAAGGCTTCAGGATGGCATCACTGTGGCCTTCCAGGACCTGAAAGGGCTGCACAAGAAAGATGGAGAGGGTCTATTTGCAAGGGAATAGAGTGACAGTGATGCCTTGGGAAGGCTGACCTGGAACAGAGACTGGACAGAGCTAAAAGAATAAAGTAGGTATTTATTGCAAGACCTTTAGGGTACACCTGGGGCAGGACAAGAGCCTGGCCAGGGCTACACCCAAGGTGGACCCAAAATGGTCGCAAAAATGGACACAAAAGGGAGACAAAATGGTCACGAAATGCCTGACCAGTCACGAGGTTTTACATTTTTATAAGTTTTCGTCCATTTCCATATTGGGATTTAATTGTTCAATTACTGCTTCAGGTTGTGAAGCCTCATCCTTCTTGTTTTCTCTCCTCAGCCCAGCCTTGGTTGTGCTTTTGGGCCTGAAAGTTGTAACCCTTGTCCTTGGTCTCCATCTGGGAAAGGATTTGTTTTGTCTCCCTGCTGTGTGCAGAGCTGAGTGACACTGACTGTGAGCTCAGAGCTGCACCCCTGGGCACCACAGAAACTGAAATACAGCAAAGCTGAAACTTAAGGCATCAACAGGACACAAGGATTGGCTTCAAACCGACCAAGAGTGGGTTTAGATGGGATGTTGGGCAGGAATTGTTCCCTGGCAGGGTGGGCAGGCCCTGTAATAGAATTCCCAGCTTTGCTGTGGCTGCCCCTGGATCCCTGGCAGTGCCCAAGGCCAGGTTGGACATTGGGGCTTGGAGCAGCCTGGGACAGTGGGAGGTGTCCCTGCCCATGGCAGGGGTGGCACTGGAGAACTTTTAAGGTCCCTTCCAATCCAACCCAAACCATTCTGTGATTTCTCTCCCAGGTTTCTCTCCTCTCCCAGCAGTTTTCCTCACTCCCAGCTGTCTCTCCAGGGTTCCCTGTCCCCTGTCAAATCCTGCAAATCCTGCTGCAGAAGGAGATTGGGAAGAGCTGCCTTGTGCCAGTGGTTACAGAGCTGTGGGAAAGGCACAACTCCAGAGAAGTCATTGCAGTCCTTTGCCCCAGGCTCCCCAGCTGTTCTGAAACACCTCTGTGCACACCAGAGATTTCCCATTAAAAAGTCCACAATGGCTGGGAGACCTAAAACTTTAAAACTGTAGCGTGACTGAAGTTCGTTTGTGTTTTTGAAAAGGCTCTTTTGAAAGCTGAGGAGTCTGCTGGAAAGCACAATGGGTCAGGACAGGCTGGTTTTGCTACATATGAAAGAGGTGCTTCCTTTTATTTGTATTTCCTTTAGGAAGCTCTAAGAGTGGAGTTTCAGGAAGAAAGAAATCAGGTACTTAATTGCTTTACTCTCCAACTCTCAGAATAGTTTTCTTTGACTGTCCTACTTTCTCTGGTTTTGTTTTTTTCCTCTTGTGTGTTTTTGTGAGCCTTTAGTGAGAACCTGAATGACTTTTACACATGATGAAAGGGATTGGAGGGATTTGATCTGATCCTGAGTCCAGCAGAAATCAGAAATTCTACATCAATAACGTTAAACACATGAAGTTTCTGAGGCTTGGGTGAAAGTACCTAAAATTCACTGGGAGCTTATCCAGATGTCAGGAAACACCAGTGCTCAAAATGTACCTGCTTCTCAATGGAGAGCCAAAAATTGGTGAATCATTGCTATGATCAGAAGAGGAATCTCATTTAAGAGTCTTTTTTAGGAGTTTTATTTGCCATCCAGAGAGTTCTGGACAAGCTCAGAAGTAGGGCCATGCAAACCTCATGAGGTTTGATCTCAACGAGCCCAACTGCTGACAAGGAATAATGGGCATTAACTAAAAGAGACTCAATTTAGATTAGATATAAGGCAGATTTTTTTTTTTACTATGAGGATGGTGGAGCCCTGGCACAGTTTTCCCAAAGAAGCTGTGACTGCCTCATCCCTGGAAGTGTTCAAGTCCAGGCTGGATGTGGTTCTGAGCAACCTGGTCTAGTGGGAATTGATCTTCAAGAGTCCCTTCCAACTCCATCTATTCTGATTTTCTGTTTTATACCTGGAGTATGGAACTGGAAGTCAAAAGTCAAGGTCGGTTCTATGGTTGCTGCTCTCCTAGTTAACATTATTTCTTTTTTAATTCCTTCCATGATTTACAGAGTGCAGTCATGGCTGCCTTGGCAGCACTGGAATTCTGTGTACAAATGGGACAGAGAACTGAAATTACCTTCAGATCAGCCTTGCATGTGGACCTGTGGAGGATTTTTATTTTGCTTTGCAAACACAGCACGGTAACCATGGCTGATGAGGTTTATTTAAATAATATGTTGTAAGGAAAATAAATCAGAACAATTCGGGTTGGAAGGGGCCTTCAAAGGTCACATAGTCCAACCCCACTGCCATGGACAGGGAGATCTCTCTCTAGACCAGGTTGCTCAGAGCCACCCTGACCTTGAACACCTCCAGTGATGGAAGTGTTCTCCTCTGGGCTGCCTCTTCCTTGGAGTCTACATGGGAAAGATGGATCCAGTTTTGGCCTTGGGCAACTGGAAGCAGAGTCCAAACTGGTGTCCAGCAGAGAAATTTGAAACAGGAGCTCTGGCCTCTTCTCACTTGCTCTTCTCCAAGTGAGAAATGTCTGGATAAGGAGCTGGAGGAGGGGAGAGCTTCTCACCTTCTCCACGAGCCTGTGCAGTGCACACAGAGTCACAGCCACATCACCATATGTTAACGCATTTACTGAGGGCTGCTTTTTAATAATTTTCCATTGCAGCAAGTAGAGATCTCGTTTGGCTGTGATCTGCATTGTGCCAGCACGGGATATTAGTCTGTGTTAGATCAAAATCAATCCTGTCACTGAAGTATCCATTCCAAATGCTCTAAATAGCATTTTGTCCTAATACATTGACTCACTGCAGCACCAGCAATAAAAAAATCAGTAAATACTTCTGGCTTATTTCAGGGTGTAAACAACCTTTAATCCATCCCCCCCCCTCCACAGAAGGGCGGGACCAAACAGAACAAATTTGGATAGGCTTTATTTAGCACAAATTCTATATTTTTCCCTCAAAGCAAACAAAAGGGGCTATTTTTGGGGAGGGAAAACTGAGCAGGGCTGGGAGAGCTGGAGGAGGGAGCACAGCACAGTGGGGTGGTGCCAAGAGAGAACAAGCCAACCTGCCTGAATATTGCCACCAGGGAGGTGAATGGACTGAAAGAGTGGATGTGACAGAGGGGGAGCAGCAGCAGTGATCCAGCTGGAGCAGAGAAGAGACTGATTTGTACTCCTGGTGTCACCCAACAGCACAAATTTCCTGCTTTAAATCGTGTCTAATGCACTGCACACGCTGCAGTCGCCTCCGACGGCGAATTGGGCTGACAGGAGCATCTGCTGCCAAAAAACTTCTGGGATTGTGTGAAGCTGCCAGCCTTTGCCAAGGCCACACTGCTCTGTGTCCACTTTGACAGATTGCAGGCAGCCCCAGAGCCCTGGGGACGGCAGATGGTGAGAGCAGAGCGTGGCCCCGCGGATCAAAGGGAGAAGACGAGCCCTGCTCGGGCGCAGAACGGGCAGTGACTCACAGATCAAAGGCTGCTCAGTGCTCAAGAGTCACTTTGGCGCCTTCTGAAATCAGAGGTAACCCAGAAAAACCTCAGTTCTCTCACTCACTGCTCTGCTCGTCCCAGAAAAAATCTCTTCCTCCAGTCCCTTGTCCCCAGAGGTTTGTTTATGATGTAGGACACACAACAGCTGGCGGTTCCTGGGTGGGAGATCACCCAAATTTAGGGCAAATCCAAATGTCCCACTCCCCACAACTAGTCCAGAAAGAGAACTTCCTCAGAGAAAAGTGGAAAAAAACCTATTTATTAACAAAAAAAAAGTGCCCACAAGCATAAAGAATAAATACCATGAAACAACATTCATTGTTTGAAAATGAAAACCTTTCATTGTTCTGGAATGAAATGGTAAATTCAGAAAGTCCTTGCTGTGGATGTGTCGTGGTTTGAAAGCAAAATGAGTGAGAGGCTCCAAGTCAGAAATACAATTTAATAAGGAGGAAAAAAGGTAAAATAAGCGGAGGAAAAATAAAATAAGATAAAATAAAATTAAAATAAAATAAAATCAATGCAATAACACAAAGGAGCACTGACAGAGTCAGAACACAACCTGAGCAGGGTGGTGGGAGCAGTCCAGGTGAGGGGCTCTTCCTGAAGCAGTGATCCCACAGAAAGGTCTGGGAGCTCTGCTCCTCTGGGAATCCAGTGGCTCAGGGCTGCTTGTCCTGTCCCAAATCCCAGATTCTCTCCAGGTGGGAATGCTTGGCTCCTCCCCCTGGGCATTGGGAGCATCTCCCAATGGGATGAGGAGTCGTGCAGTGAGTCCTTGATGGCCCATTAAACAGAGAGAGCTCCTGGAGGGAGTTCCCTGTGAGTCCTGGGCAAGGCATTGATGGGCCATGAGCAGAAGAGCCCAAAGGAGGGGCCTGGGAAAACACTGCCCCACCTGGTTCTAACAGCTCATGGGGATGGGGAGAGAATAAATACTTTTTGCACATCCTACACTGAAACCCAGGACAGGCTGTAGCTCAGCTCTTTCATCAGTCCCACCAGAGGTGCAGCTCCTGGTGCTCCTCTGGGCTTTTCAGTCCAGAGCAGGTTTAAACAGCCCCAAGAAAAAGAAAAAACAGTCTGGAGAGCTTCTCTGCCTCAGCTAGCTAAAACTAGCTAAGAGCAAAGCAGGTCTCTGTGCCCCTGCTTGTCTGTCTCTCAGATGAGCACAGTCCAGGAATGCAGAGTTGTTGTTACGATTCAGGATGGCTCATGTAGAGCTCTGATTTCTTCAGAGGGCATTATAGCAAAGTTTGTTGAAAGACAGATTCTTTTTATACAGTGTTTCAGTACAATGAGTATGATTGGTTTAGGGCACCACCTTTTTGTGGACATCTCTACCAGTAAACAAGCTGGAAAAACACCAGGTGTCAGGAGGACAGGATCTACAAGATTGGTTTGGATTCCTCCTTATGATTTCCCAGGACAGACAGAGAGAGTTTTGTCCTTGGCTTTCCTACAGGCATCAAGGCGCTGCCTGGAGCCTAAGAATCTACGTTCTGACCACTGTCAGTTCCCACACAGAGGAGTCAATGCTGTTTGCAAAAGAAACCCCAAACATCTTCTTTCTCCCTCTTCACTCACAGCAGCAATTCTCTCCAGGATTCTGCTTCATGCTCCTCAAGGATGCTCCTCCTCGATGATACTCCCCTTTCCCGCTCACCCCCTCTTTTATCTCACACTCCTTATTGGATGTAGCTGTTCCTCATCAAGGACCAGGCTGTATTGGTTAATTAACACAGCTGTTCCTTATCAGGGGTTACTTAGTCTTCGAGGTACAGAACTTAACATACAGCATGGACAGAACAGACAGCTGGGGATACAAACATCCAAAAGTCACCCCCAGTACAGAGACAACGTTCCAAGCACTGCTGTGCCTCGTGCAGACCTTGGCTGTTTCTCAAAATTCTGGCACAACGTGGTGCCTCTCACGTGAGGAGCCCCAGCAGCACCGTGTGAGTAACAGCTTGAGTCAACAGGAGAGAGAAAAGGCCCAGGAAACAGGAAAGCTGTGGAAACGTTTTGCACTTCTCTCAATCTTGTTCCTCCTCAGGTTCCCGGAGTCCAGAGATGTGCAGAACTCCAGGGCTTTCTGCAGAGTTTGCACAGAGTTTTTATCCCATCTTATATGTCCTATGGTAGCTTCATACTCCAAATAAATTAACACAAGAGCAGTCAGAGGAAGGTCCTACATCCCGTGAAGTCCCTGTATTTTATACTGTTTTCACACTTAGGGAAGCAAGGGAGAGGCACCCTGGGAGGTCAAACCTGCTGGAATGGTCATGACCGAAACAAAAAAATCTTGAAAAGTGTTTTCTTTGCAAGCCAAAATGTTTAGCAAGGTGAGTTTGAGCTGCAGGAGGAACAGCACAGGTTCTAAAAGGGGTTTCTAAGGTGGGATATCATGTCAGAGGGACTGTAGGAGGGAAGCCAGCTTGAAAAGTCTGATCCTGCCAAGACAAAAAGGGATGTTTTCCACAGGGGATGTTTTGCAAAAAGGATTTATGAGGATTTGGTTTTCCTGCAAGGCAGAAGTAAAACTTCACAACCTCACAAAAACCACAGAAGCTGCCATAAAACACAAATTATTCCCTGGCCAGCTTTACCTGCAAAGCCTTCAAACAGGTGCAGCATCAAAGTTTAGGTTGGGAAGGAGGCAGAAAAGTCAGGAAGTGTCCTTCAGGTTGGGATTTCATAGGATGGATGTGGGCAGGTCATGGGTGAACAGCCACAAACCCCAACTAACGTTACAGTTGGGACCAAGAAATCATTTCCACATTGGGAAGATGGGCACAGAGCTGAAACAAGAGCTTCAAACTTTTTCAGTGTTGACTTATTAATTAATTTATTTATTTTAACTCTCAGTTTCCTGGGATTTTTTTTTTTTTTTTTTTGGGGGGTGGGGTTTTTTTTGGGTTTTTTTTGTTTTTTTGTATTTTGTTTTTTTTTGTTTGTTTGTTTGTTTGGGGGTTTTTTGTTTTTTTTTTGTTTGTTTGTTTGTTTGGGGGTTTTTTGTTTTTTTTTTGTTTTGTTTTGTTTTTGAGGGGTTTTTTTGAGGGTTTTTTTTTGCTTTGTTTCTTAAACCTTGTCAGTCATACCTGATTTCCAGGTCCCCCCAAAGACAGCAGGTAAAATTACACTGCAAATTGCTTGCTAGGCATGATTACAACAAAGAAATATGCATTCAGGAGGAATTTCTTCATGGAAAAGGTGGCCAGGCCTTGGCAGAGGCTGCCTAAGGAGGTTTGGAGGGCCCATCCCTGGAGGTGTCACCTGGAGGTGGCACTCAGAGCTCTGGGCTGGGGACAAGGTGGGGACTGGTTGGACTCCATGGGCTGGGAGGGCTTTTCCAGGATTCTGTGATTTAATGTTAGATCTGAAGTGATCAAGGTAATTCTGGTTTCCATGGAATCTGTGGTTCCCGGCTTTGTTAGTTTCTGGCTTTAAACATATCAGCCTAAATTAAAAGTGTATCTCAATCTCAGCACTGAGTTGCACCCGACTGCCAAGCTCCAGTGCAGGGTAAAACACACCATAAAGAAGTTTTCTTGGTTTTTTTAGGCAACTGGGGAGAAAAAACAAACAAATAAACAAAAGAGTGTGATTCAAAGCACTTTATAGATGGGCAATTTCCAAGTGCTGTTAACTGTGTTTTTAGAATGAGCCCACAGTCAACTTTCAGGATACATTTTGGGGCTGCTGGATGCCCATTAAACATCTCCTGTTACAGCTGCAAGCCAAAATCATGCTCAGAGACAAAACCTTACAAAGCTTTCCTACTCATTTGTGTAATCACCCACCCAAGGCAGGTTACAGAACAAATGAAAATTAAGGTCTAGATGGGGACAGCAGGCAGGAATATGTTCAGATTTCTATGACTCAGCTGAGACTGGGAGCCTGAGCAGGAAGGGAGAAAAAGGAAAATATTCCTGAAAAGGAATTTTTTACTGTCCTGCCCACAGGTCTTTGAACACTGTTAGGGTTTTTCACTTTCTAGAATCGCCCGTTATGGGAGAATCTCAAAACAAAAGGGGCATTTCTTCTCTGTCATAAATGTAGAGTCAACATAAAGGTACAAAAACCAAAATGAAATGGGTTTTTTTTATTTTAAACTTTACCAAAGTGAAAAATTACATTGGTGTTTGTCCAGTATTTAGAACAGATCAACTAAACAATTAACAGAAAGAAAATATTTTTAGAAATCAGTATTAACAGAGCAAATCAACTTCATTCCCTTGATCTTTCTAATTTCTGTCCCTCTAAGTCTTCAGATTTTTATGTGCCAAGAAAACAAAAGTTAAGATGCTTTGAGAAAGTTCTGCAGCCTAAAGGTAATATTTGAATTAAGCTTAAATCTTTTATACTTCCCCAAGATCAGGAAGCACAAAGGATGACTGAGCACTGAATAATCCACCCAACACTGAGTTGTGTAAGATTTTCTAAATCACTGGTTACCACCAGTTAATGGTTGGTTTGTTGTGCCTTTTATTAGCCTGGGAGCAGCAGCTTCTGGGAACATTTTAGTGGGAGTGGGGTTTTTCCTGAACAGCATCCTGAGGCTGAAGGTTGTTAAAAGCAAATGAAATAATTCTTTAAATAAAAAGACTCAGCAGACATTCGTCAGGACAGGCTTCACCAAGAGGCAAAAAAAATTTGAACATCCCTGTCAGGAAAGCTGAGCTGGGTGAGCTGGGCTGGATGTGGGAGAGTGTTTCCAAAATATTCTCAAAACGTTCCCATTATTTTGAGTTTTGCAGCCTTGTCCTGCAGATTTTAATGATGGCACATCAGGTGGATTTATACAAAAATTAATTGTTTATTATGACAAATGATTAGACAAGTAGAACTCAGATTAATTTGCTACACAGCATAAAAGCCAAATCTACTCTTACAAGACAGGACAGTGCAATCAAAGCAATATTTAAAAAATCAGATTTAAGGCAGCAAAATAAACTATTATTAAGTAGATGGTTTTGGGAGGACTTTAACTCCTTCCTGAATAAAAATCACCTCACATTGACAGATTATCTCCTGTTTAGCTGCACCTTCACTTTCCACTTACCAGCTCCAAAAAATGGGGAAAGAGCCCAAGAGATCTGAAATATTAACTACTGAATGGGAAGGGAACAAAAATTGCAGGAAAATTCAGGAAAAAGCAGTAATTTGAAATTGAAGTTCAAGAATCACAGCTAGAAAAAAATTGTAGCATTTTCATTAATTTCACAATAGAAAAGCTTTAATTTCTATGGGGTCATCTAAGAAAAAGTTCAAAAATATGAAATGCTATTTGAGGAGGAAACATCAGACATGGACAGGAAAAATCTTCTTCCCTTGTCCCCTCTCCAGTTTGAAATGAACAATTGTGCATCCACTTGAGTAAAATGTCCTGTTTAACCCCAATCCAAAGGGCATCCTTATTCTTGGAGCTTTTGGGGGGAGAGATTGGAACAAAACAATATTATTTAAGTTTTAAAAAAATCCTGAATGAAGGAAAGGATTTATTTTTATTATTTTTTTCTTCCTGAAAAAGGCTGAGAGAATGGTGGGACTGGTAGGAGGATTTATTGTCTTCTGGACATTAGGCCAGTGCTCAATATAAAGCTGCCACCTGCCTCACCTGAAATGCTGACAAATTCCACAACTGGAGTGAATAATTTCATTAATGTGAGGTATTCAATGCTGGAAGATTGTTTTTTACACAGAGTTTGGTCAGTAAACTCTGTTTGAAAAGGCAGAGCAACATCTCTGCTGTGGCTTCCCTGATTTCTCATTGGCTGTTACTCATTTTCCCTCCATAATTAACACTGTCAAGACTCATTCAAAATTCTGCTTTTCTACCCACAACTGTGAAGCTCAAGAGTTGCTGGATTGTTATTTTGGTGAGGAGAATTTGACACCCAATAACTTGAACTCTTCAGGCTCTTGTGCTGATAAATGACATCAGCCAGACTTGGATAATTCATGGAATCATGGAGAGATTTGGGTTGGAAGGACCTTAAAGATCATCTCATTCCTCTGTTCATCCTGGTGGCCTTTGCAGCTCCTTTGAAAACATGGAAGAATAATGCACAATCCAAAAAAGGACTTGAGAAAACAAGATATTACCATGATATTGATTTCCACCATTTCCCCCAATTCATAACTACCTGGTTTTCACAGTTTCCACAAGGCATTACAATGGTATTGATTTTCATCATTTTTGTAACAAACCCTGTGCTAGAAAGCCCTAAAATTTAGAAGGAGCTCTAAAAAAACAAACAAAAAAAAAGTCAAAATTGAGTTTTACATTCAGAGACATCCCAGAGCAACTGGGAAATCAACTGTATTCCTGTTTTATTTTAGGCAGAAAAGGTGTTGAGGATGAAAAGCCTAGAGAAAAGAAATAAAAGCCAAACCCTGACACACAGCCTAAGTCTTCTCTGCTGCTTTACTCCACTGCAACTGGAACTGTTATTATTTCCCACATTTATTAAACTCTACTTATGGTTTTGCCCTCTTTAAATTCCCTCATTTATAACAACAGATTCTTTCCCTTTCCAAAGCCTCTCTTTTCCATTCCAAAGATTTATCATCCATCCACCACTTCACCCAGAGCAGGAACTATGAAGTGTAAGCAAGTGCTAATTATACCCCTTGTCAACAGTGTGATCATCACCCTCCTTTCATACTGATCTTTGCAAGGGTCAGGAGAAAAATTAAATGCTTGCAATCCTCCTAATGTCCTTTCCCATAGGAGGAGTTTTCTTTGGAATTTGCAGCTAGCAGGAAGTGGATTTATTAAAGCTAAATATCAGCACATCCATTTAAAAAAAGAAAAAAAAATTTTAAAAAAAAGTGAATGGGTTATATTCATTCAATTTTAAAAAAACTTTTAAGCTGGAGTAAAGTTTAAATAGTTCTTGAGGACCACCACTGCAGTAGGAAAAACCTTGAGGATTCAGGGCACAGTCATGGGCTTTGAGGAGCCAGAAATGGGATCTTTTTACCTGTCTCCATTGTAGGAATAGGATTTTTATTTCTGAATGTTGTAAATGCATAATCTCTTTGGAATATCAGAATATTGACACCAAAAGAAGGCTGTCCTTCCTCAGTTGTATTTCCCTTCAGTTTTCCACCATGGAATTAATTGGATGTTTCTTCTCAGTCTTTGAAGAGAGACAAAATCATCCAGTCCCACCTTCACCCCAGCAGCACCAGCATCAGCCCAAAGCCTGTCCCCAAGGGCCACCTCCAGCCTCCTCCTGAACACTCCCCCAGACAGTGACTCCAAACCTCCCTGGGCAGCTCATCCCAAGGCCTGACCACTCTGCCAGGGAAATTTCCTTGCCCAATCTCCAGCCTGAGCCTCCCCTGGTGCAATTTGAGGCCATTTCCTCTCCTCCTTTCCCTGCCCCTCCTGGCAGGGACTTGTGCAGAGCCACAAGGTCCCCCCTGAGCCTCCTTTTCTCCAGGCTCAGCCCCTTTCCAGCTCCCTCAGTGGAAAATTTTCTCCCCCTGTGTCCCTCCACCCACCGTGAGACACCCCCCTGCTCAAGCACCTGGTGGAGCAGCTTCCCACTCCTCCTCCCTGGCAATCCTCTGTGCCCTGTGCAGACACTGCTTGGAATTAACAGGAACAGAGAGCCCAGGAATTCTCCCCAGCACCTCAACACGTCCCCAGCAGGGAGCTTGGCAGAGCCTGAGCTGGAGGAAATTGGAAAGGGCTGCCCAGGGAGGTTTGGGGTGCCCATCCCTGGAGGTGTCACCTGGAGGTGGCGCTCAGAGCTCTGGGCTGGGGACAAGGTGAGCATCAGGCACAGCTGGGACTCCGTGGGCTGGGAGGGCTTTTCCAATGTTAATGAGTCTAAGATTCTATTAAATAATCTGACCTGGAGTTTACTGAGTTACAGAGACAGCTTTTTTTTTTTTTTTTTTTT